>CM023830.1:19225766-19563266 GCA_013266295.2 Branchiostoma floridae x Branchiostoma japonicum | reverse complement strand
TAGGGTTAAAATAAACTATGTCCAAACATGGCAAACTTGGCCTCATTCGAAAGGTCTCCCACCCAGTAGTTGATAACTGCAATCCGTTTTCAAATACCTGGTCTCCTCTCGGAGTTATAGCTGTTTAAAGTTAACCCTAACCCTATTAGGGCTAGGGTTAGGGTTAAAGTAAACTATGTTCAAACATGGCAAACTTGGCCTCATTCGAAAGGTCTCCCACCCAGTAGTTGATAACTGCAATCCGTTTTCAAATACCTGGTCTCCTCTCGAAGTTATAGCTGTTTAAAGTTAACCCTAACCCTAACCCTATTAGGGCTAGGGTTAGGGTTAAAGTAAACTATGTCCAAACATGGCACACTTGACCTTATTCGAAAGGTCTCCCACCCAGTAGTTGATAACTGCATTCCGTTTTCAAATACCTGGTCTCCTCTCGGAGTTATAGCTGTTTAAAGTTAACCCTAACCCTATTAGGGCTAGGGTTAGGGTTAAAGTAAACTATGTCCAAACATGGCAAACTTGGCCTCATTCGAAAGGTCTCCCGCCCAGTAGTTGATAACTGCAATCCGTTTTCAAATACCTGGTCTCCTCTCGGAGTTATAGCTGTTTTAAGTTAACCCTAACCCTATTAGGGCTAGGGTTAGGGTTAAAGTAAACTATGTCCAAACATGGGAAACTTGGCCTTATTCGAAAGGTCTCCCACCCAGTAGTTGATAAGTGCAATCCGTTTTCAAATACCTGGTCTCCTCTCGGAGTTATAGCAGTTTAAAGTTAACACTAACCCTAACCCCAACCCTATTAGGGCTAGGGTTAGGGTTAAAGTAAACTATATCCAAACATGGCAAACTTGGCCTCATTCGAAAGGTCTCCCACCCAGTAGTTGATAACTGCAATCCGTTTTCAAATACCTGGTCTCCTCTCGGAGTTATAGCTGTTTAAAGTTAACCCTAACCCTAACACTATTAGGGCTAGGGTTTGGGTTAAGGTAAACTATGTCCAAACATGGGAAACTTGGCCTCATTCGAAAGGTCTCCCACCCAGTAGTTGATAACTGCAATCCGTTTACAAATACCTGGTCTCCTCTCGGAGTTATAGCTGTTTAAAGTTAACCCTAACCCTAACCCTATTAAGGCTAGGGTTAGGGTTAAAGTAAACTATGTCCAAACATGGGAAACTTGGCCTCATTCGAAAGGTCTCCCACCCAGTAGTTGATAACTGCAATCCGTTTTCAAATACCTGGTCTCCTCTCGGAGTTAAAGCTGTTTAAAGTTAACCCTTACCCTATTAGGGCTAGGGTTAGGGTTAAAGTAAACTATGTCCAAACATGGCAAACTAGGCCTCATTCGAAAGGTCTCTCACCCAGTAGTTGATAACTGCAATCCGTTTTCAAATACCTGGTCTCCTCTCGGAGTTATAGCTGTTTAAAGTTAACCCTAACCCTAACCCTAACCCTATTAGGGCTAGGGTTAGGGTTAAAGTAAACTATGTCCAAACATGGCACACTTGACATTTTTCGAAAGGTCTCCCACCCAGTAGTTGATAACTGCAATCCGTTTTCAAATACCTGGTCTCCTCTCGGAGTTATAGCTGTTTAAAGTTAACCCTAACCCTATTAGGGCTAGGGTTAGGGTTAAAGTAAACTATGGTCAAACATGGCAAACTTGGCCTCATTCGAAAGGTCTCCCACCCAGTAGTTGATAACTGCAATCCGTTTTCAAATACCTGGTCTCCTCTCGGAGTTATAGCTGTTTAAAGTTAACCCTAACCCTAACCCTATTAGGGCTAGGGTTAGGGTTAAAGTAAACTATGTCCAAACATGGCACACTTGACCTTATTCGAAAGGTCTCCCACCCAGTAGTTGATAACTGCAATCCGTTTTCAAATACCTGGTCTCCTCTCGGAGTTATAGCTGTTTAAAGTTAACCCTAACCCTATTAGGGCTAGGGTTAGGGTTAAAGTAAACTATGTCCAAACATGGCAAACTTGGCCTCATTCGAAAGGTCTCCCACCCAGTAGTTGATAAGTGCAATCCGTTTTCAAATACCTGGTCTCCTCTCGGAGTTATAGCTGTTTAAAGTTATCACTAACCCTACCCGTAACCCTATTAGGGCTAGGGTTAGGGTTAAAGTAAACCATGTCCAAACATGGCAAACTTGGCCTCATTCGAAAGGTCTCCCGCCCAGTAGTTGATAACTGCAATCCGTTTTCAAATACCTGGTCTCCTCTAGGAGTTATAGCTGTTTAAAGTTAACCCTAACCCTAACCCTAACCCTATTAGGGCTAGGGTTAGGGTGAAAGTAAACTATGTCCAAACATGGGAAACTTGGCCTCATTCGAAAGGTCTCCCACCCAGTAGTTGATAACTGCAATCCGTTTTCAAATACCTGGTCTCCTCTCGGAGTTATAGCTGTTTAAAGTTAACACTAACCCTAACCCTAACCCTATTAGGGCTAGGGTTAGGGTTAAAGTAAACTATGTCCAAACATGGCAAACTTGGCCTCATTCGAAAGGTCTCCCACCCAGTAGTTGATAACTGCAATCCGTTTTCAAATACCTGGTCTCCTCTCGGAGTTATAGCTGTTTAAAGTTAACCCTAACCCTAACCCTATTAGGGCTAGGGTTAGGGTTGAAGTAAACTATGTCCAAACTTGGCCTCATTCGAAAGGTCTCCCACCCAGTAGTTGATAACTGCAATCCGTTTTCAAATACCTGGTCTCCTCTCGGAGTTATAGCTGTTTAAAGTTAACACTAACCCTAACCCTATAGGGCTAGGGTTATGGTTAAAGTAAACTATGTCCAAACATGGCAAACTTGGCCTCATTCGAAAGATCTCCCACCCAGTAGTTGATAACTGCAATCCGTTTTCAAATGCCTGGTCTCCTGTCGGAGTTATTGCTGTTTATAGTTAACCCTAACTCTAACCCTAACCCTATTAGGGCTAGGGTTAGGGTTAAAGTAAACTATGTCCAAACATGGCAAACTTGGCCTCATTCGAAAGGTCTCCCACCCAGTAGTTGATAACTGCAATCCGTTTTCAAATACCTGGTCTCCTCTCGGAGTTATAGCTGTTTAAAGTTAACCCTAACCCTAACCCTAACCCTATTAAGGCTAGGGTTAGGGTTAAAGTAAACTATGTCCAAACATGGGAAACTTGGCCTCATTCGAAAGGTCTCCCACCCAGTAGTTGATAACTGCAATCCGTTTTCAAATACCTGGTCTCCTCTCGGAGTTAAAGCTGTTTAAAGTTAACCCTAACCCTATTAGGGCTAGGGTTAGGGTTAAAATAAACTATGTCCAAACATGGCAAACTTGGCCTCATTCGAAAGGTCTCCCACCCAGTAGTTGATAACTGCAATCCGTTTTCAAATACCTGGTCTCCTCTCGGAGTTATAGCTGTTTAAAGTTAACCCTAACCCTATTAGGGCTAGGGTTAGGGTTAAAGTAAACTATGTTCAAACATGGCAAACTTGGCCTCATTCGAAAGGTCTCCCACCCAGTAGTTGATAACTGCAATCCGTTTTCAAATACCTGGTCTCCTCTCGAAGTTATAGCTGTTTAAAGTTAACCCTAACCCTAACCCTATTAGGGCTAGGGTTAGGGTTAAAGTAAACTATGTCCAAACATGGCACACTTGACCTTATTCGAAAGGTCTCCCACCCAGTAGTTGATAACTGCATTCCGTTTTCAAATACCTGGTCTCCTCTCGGAGTTATAGCTGTTTAAAGTTAACCCTAACCCTATTAGGGCTAGGGTTAGGGTTAAAGTAAACTATGTCCAAACATGGCAAACTTGGCCTCATTCGAAAGGTCTCCCGCCCAGTAGTTGATAACTGCAATCCGTTTTCAAATACCTGGTCTCCTCTCGGAGTTATAGCTGTTTTAAGTTAACCCTAACCCTATTAGGGCTAGGGTTAGGGTTAAAGTAAACTATGTCCAAACATGGGAAACTTGGCCTTATTCGAAAGGTCTCCCACCCAGTAGTTGATAAGTGCAATCCGTTTTCAAATACCTGGTCTCCTCTCGGAGTTATAGCTGTTTAAAGTTAACACTAACCCTAACCCCAACCCTATTAGGGCTAGGGTTAGGGTTAAAGTAAACTATATCCAAACATGGCAAACTTGGCCTCATTCGAAAGGTCTCCCACCCAGTAGTTGATAACTGCAATCCGTTTTCAAATACCTGGTCTCCTCTCGGAGTTATAGCTGTTTAAAGTTAACCCTAACCCTAACCCTATTAGGGCTAGGGTTTGGGTTAAGGTAAACTATGTCCAAACATGGGAAACTTGGCCTCATTCGAAAGGTCTCCCACCCAGTAGTTGATAACTGCAATCCGTTTACAAATACCTGGTCTCCTCTCGGAGTTATAGCTGTTTAAAGTTAACCCTAACCCTAACCCTATTAAGGCTAGGGTTAGGGTTAAAGTAAACTATGTCCAAACATGGGAAACTTGGCCTCATTCGAAAGGTCTCCCACCCAGTAGTTGATAACTGCAATCCGTTTTCAAATACCTGGTCTCCTCTCGGAGTTAAAGCTGTTTAAAGTTAACCCTTACCCTATTAGGGCTAGGGTTAGGGTTAAAGTAAACTATGTCCAAACATGGCAAACTAGGCCTCATTCGAAAGGTCTCTCACCCAGTAGTTGATAACTGCAATCCGTTTTCAAATACCTGGTCTCCTCTCGGAGTTATAGCTGTTTAAAGTTAACCCTAACCCTAACCCTAACCCTATTAGGGCTAGGGTTAGGGTTAAAGTAAACTATGTCCAAACATGGCACACTTGACATTTTTCGAAAGGTCTCCCACCCAGTAGTTGATAACTGCAATCCGTTTTCAAATACCTGGTCTCCTCTCGGAGTTATAGCTGTTTAAAGTTAACCCTAACCCTATTAGGGCTAGGGTTAGGGTTAAAGTAAACTATGTTCAAACATGGCAAACTTGGCCTCATTCGAAAGGTCTCCCACCCAGTAGTTGATAACTGCAATCCGTTTTCAAATACCTGGTCTCCTCTCGGAGTTATAGCTGTTTAAAGTTAACCCTAACCCTAACCCTATTAGGGCTAGGGTTAGGGTTAAAGTAAACTATGTCCAAACATGGCACACTTGACCTTATTCGAAAGGTCTCCCACCCAGTAGTTGATAACTGCAATCCGTTTTCAAATACCTGGTCTCCTCTCGGAGTTATAGCTGTTTAAAGTTAACCCTAACCCTATTAGGGCTAGGGTTAGGGTTAAAGTAAACTATGTCCAAACATGGCAAACTTGGCCTCATTCGAAAGGTCTCCCACCCAGTAGTTGATAAGTGCAATCCGTTTTCAAATACCTGGTCTCCTCTCGGAGTTATAGCTGTTTAAAGTTATCACTAACCCTACCCCTAACCCTATTAGGGCTAGGGTTAGGGTTAAAGTAAACTATGTCCAAACATGGCAAACTTGGCCTCATTCGAAAGGTCTCCCGCCCAGTAGTTGATAACTGCAATCCGTTTTCAAATACCTGGTCTCCTCTAGGAGTTATAGCTGTTTAAAGTTAACCCTAACCCTATTAGGGCTAGGGTTTGGGTTAAGGTAAACTATGTCCAAACATGGCAAACTTGGCCTCATTCGAAAGGTCTCCCACCCAGTAGTTGATAAGTGCAATCCGTTTTCCAATACCTGGTCTCCTCTCGGAGTTATAGCTGTTTAAAGTTAACCCTAACCCTAACCCTAACCCTATTAGGGCTAGGGTTAGGGTTAAAGTAAACTATGTCCAAACATGGCAAACTTGGCCTCATTCGAAAGGTCTCCCGCCCAGTAGTTGATAACTGCAATCCGTTTTCAAATACCTGGTCTCCTCTCGGAGTTATAGCTGTTTAAAGTTAACCCTAACCCTATTAGGGCTAGGGTTAGGGTTAAAGTAAACTATGTCCAAACATGGGAAACTTGGCCTTATTCGAAAGGTCTCCCACCCAGTAGTTGATAAGTGCAATCCGTTTTCAAATACCTGGTCTCCTCTCGGAGTTATAGCTGTTTAAAGTTAACACTAACCCTAACCCCAACCCTATTAGGGCTAGGGTTAGGGTTAAAGTAAACTATATCCAAACATGGCAAACTTGGCCTCATTCGAAAGGTCTCCCACCCAGTAGTTGATAACTGCAATCCGTTTTCAAATACCTGGTCTCCTCTCGGAGTTATAGCTGTTTAAAGTTAACCCTAACCCTAACCCTATTAGGGCTAGGGTTAGGGTTAAAGTAAACTATGTCCAAACATGGCACACTTGACCTTATTCGAAAGGTCTCCCACCCAGTAGTTGATAACTGCAATCCGTTTTCAAATACCTGGTCTCCTCTCGGAGTTATAGCTGTTTAAAGTTAACCCTAACCCTATTAGGGCTAGGGTTAGGGTTAAAGTAAACTATGTCCAAACATGGCAAACTTGGCCTCATTCGAAAGGTCTCCCACCCAGTAGTTGATAAGTGCAATCCGTTTTCAAATACCTGGTCTCCTCTCGGAGTTATAGCTGTTTAAAGTTATCACTAACCCTACCCCTAACCCTATTAGGGCTAGGGTTAGGGTTAAAGTAAACTATGTCCAAACATGGCAAACTTGGCCTCATTCGAAAGGTCTCCCGCCCAGTAGTTGATAACTGCAATCCGTTTTCAAATACCTGGTCTCCTCTAGGAGTTATAGCTGTTTAAAGTTAACCCTAACCCTATTAGGGCTAGGGTTTGGGTTAAGGTAAACTATGTCCAAACATGGCAAACTTGGCCTCATTCGAAAGGTCTCCCACCCAGTAGTTGATAAGTGCAATCCGTTTTCCAATACCTGGTCTCCTCTCGGAGTTATAGCTGTTTAAAGTTAACCCTAACCCTAACCCTAACCCTATTAGGGCTAGGGTTAGGGTGAAAGTAAACTATGTCCAAACATGGGAAACTTGGCCTCATTCGAAAGGTCTCCCACCCAGTAGTTGATAACTGCAATCCGTTTTCAAATACCTGGTCTCCTCTCGGAGTTATAGCTGTTTAAAGTTAACACTAACCCTAACCCTAACCCTATTAGGGCTAGGGTTAGGGTTAAAGTAAACTATGTCCAAACATGGCAAACTTGGCCTCATTCGAAAGGTCTCCCGCCCAGTAGTTGATAACTGCAATCCGTTTTCAAATACCTGGTCTCCTCTCGGAGTTATAGCTGTTTAAAGTTAACCCTAACCCTATTAGGGCTAGGGTTAGGGTTAAAGTAAACTATGTCCAAACATGGGAAACTTGGCCTTATTCGAAAGGTCTCCCACCCAGTAGTTGATAAGTGCAATCCGTTTTCAAATACCTGGTCTCCTCTCGGAGTTATAGCTGTTTAAAGTTAACACTAACCCTAACCCCAACCCTATTAGGGCTAGGGTTAGGGTTAAAGTAAACTATATCCAAACATGGCAAACTTGGCCTCATTCGAAAGGTCTCCCACCCAGTAGTTGATAACTGCAATCCGTTTTCAAATACCTGGTCTCCTCTCGGAGTTATAGCTGTTTAAAGTTAACCCTAACCCTAACCCTATTAGGGCTAGGGTTTGGGTTAAGGTAAACTATGTCCAAACATGGGAAACTTGGCCTCATTCGAAAGGTCTCCCACCCAGTAGTTGATAACTGCAATCCGTTTACAAATACCTGGTCTCCTCTCGGAGTTATAGCTGTTTAAAGTTAACCCTAACCCTAACCCTATTAAGGCTAGGGTTAGGGTTAAAGTAAACTATGTCCAAACATGGCAAACTTGGCGCCACTAAGTGGCCAAGCACGCTAGTGAACGATCAGGAGACCGAGGATGCCGAGGGATACTGGAAGGTTTAATTCAACACAGCGCAGTCAACATGGAGTCGGTGGCCGGACTGAGCTACGTCACACATGACGTCACAACTAATACATAATACATATGGCGTGATCTTTGTTTCTTTCTTTCTCCCTTTCTTCATAAATTTTACAAATAAGAACTGCGATGTATGGAACTAGGTGACTAAACTAGTCGTTAAGAATGTAGTAGTGACGTGCTGTCCAGGAAAGAAACTAATTTCTATAGAAATAAATGGAGTGTCCAACATTGGCTTCTCCTCTGAACCAAAACTGTAACATGCTTTTCTTGAACCTAACCAATCTATTCTACTATTACTAGTATAGAACTGGGGTATCCATTAATATAGTCTCCTTCAAACTAGGCTTAAGATGGAATAATGATATAGTAACGGTTACAGATGTGATTGTAAATGTCCGAAAGTTTGTTTTGGCAACTGTACATTGTTTTTGGCAAACAAACAGGTTTCAAACATAGGTTATATTCATATAGGTTCATATGTAATCGTAGGTATGTACTGGATGATCGACTTATGTCACAACAATTGTGTTATCACTGTACTACTAGGCACAGAGAAGCTGAATAGTGTCACAGCGACGATGGTACCGTGCAAAAAAAAATACTATATATTGTACAATAAATGGGAGGTGAACTCCACCATAATATGTTGTATAAAGAAAAGTGTCCGGTAGAGAAAAATCAAATCTCTTAGCGTTCGTTAACAGCTTCAGTTCAGTGTAAACACTGTAGATCGTGACTTGGTTGATATGCCGGTTCAGTTCAGGTGGTCGAATCTGCATAGTGTCTTATTCGCGGCCGGACCGGACATAAAATGGCGGTCTGCGTCTTCTTCTTCTTCGCCGGACTGCTCCGTGCGTCTGGAAGTAGTTTGCACTCGCTGAAGAAGTCGGTGATCTTCTGCGCTGCCTCGGTGTTAGAGAGGATGAAGTTCCTTGGTGCAGTTCGGTCGTAAGCTCGGCGCAAGCTGTTCTCTTCGGCGGAGGATGGCACGAGCTGCCCGGGGCGAGGAACACATGATCGAACAAAGGAACAAAGATGGCGGCGCGCTGCGCTGCCGACATGTGACTTGAGAAAAACGTGGAAATCTGCTCCCGGTTGCTGCTTAGAAGTAAGCCGGACTGCTCCCTGTGTCGTCAAGGATGATCTGCAGCTCCGGGCGAACGTACAGCTTTCGAAGGAGGGGAATAACCCGGAATTTCAACGTTGAACTCGTGCTGTGATGAAAGTTTCCTAAGCGTAGTCCTTGAAGTGGCGGAGGGACTTCCTGTCGTTCGATCGCGAATACTTGGCCGGTTTGTTGGTTTAGATGGGGAATCTGGGTTATACGTGAACCACCGAGCTGCCACCACGCCACTAAGTGGCCAAGCACGCTAGTGAACGATCAGGAGACCGAGGATGCCGAGGGATACTGGAAGGTTTAATTCAACACAGCGCAGTCAACATGGAGTCGGTGGCCGGACTGAGCTACGTCACACATGACGTCACAACTAATACATAATACATATGGCGTGGCCTCATTCGAAAGGTCTCCCACCCAGTAGTTGATAACTGCAATCCGTTTTCAAATACCTGGTCTCCTCTCGGAGTTAAAGCTGTTTAAAGTTAACCCTTACCGTATTAGGGCTAGGGTTAGGGTTAAAGTAAACTATGTCCAAACATGGCAAACTAGGCCTCATTCGAAAGGTCTCTCACCCAGTAGTTGATAACTGCAATCCGTTTTCAAATACCTGGTCTCCTCTCGGAGTTATAGCTGTTTAAAGTTAACCCTAACCCTAACCCTATTAGGGCTAGGGTTAGGGTTAAAGTAAACTATGTCCAAACATGGCACACTTGACATTTTTCGAAAGGTCTCCCACCCAGTAGTTGATAACTGCAATCCGTTTTCAAATACCTGGTCTCCTCTCGGAGTTATAGCTGTTTAAAGTTAACCCTAACCCTATTAGGGCTAGGGTTAGGGTTAAAGTAAACTATGTTCAAACATGGCAAACTTGGCCTCATTCGAAAGGTCTCCCACCCAGTAGTTGATAACTGCAATCCGTTTTCAAATACCTGGTCTCCTCTCGGAGTTATAGCTGTTTAAAGTTAACCCTAACCCTAACCCTATTAGGGCTAGGGTTAGGGTTAAAGTAAACTATGTCCAAACATGGCACACTTGACCTTATTCGAAAGGTCTCCCACCCAGTAGTTGATAACTGCAATCCGTTTTCAAATACCTGGTCTCCTCTCGGAGTTATAGCTGTTTAAAGTTAACCCTAACCCTATTAGGGCTAGGGTTAGGGTTAAAGTAAACTATGTCCAAACATGGCAAACTTGGCCTCATTCGAAAGGTCTCCCACCCAGTAGTTGATAAGTGCAATCCGTTTTCAAATACCTGGTCTCCTCTCGGAGTTCACACCAGTTTCCCTGCATCACTTTAGTTCTGTCTCACATCTGGGCCATATGCTAATGAGTACACCAGAGACACCTACTGGTAGCTTGGGTGTACTGCAGCAATTGTAGGCGGTCCTACCTACTTTAACCAATCATTGTGGCCCTTTTGAATCACGTGAGGGTCCTATTCCCAGCTCAACTGGGCAGCCATGATGCCTTCTGACGGTTCAGAGGGAAAATTGGCCGAAAATCCACAAAATATAGAGCGTACAGCCCAAAATCGCGCGCCCCCCCACCCCTGGGAATTGAAGGAAGATACAAAGACTTTGTTGGAGGTTTTTGGGGTGAAAGGAAGTTTTCCCAGCTTCAAAACTTTGAAGAATAAGCAGTTTGAGGCTTTGTTTACAACATGGATGCCAGCTGATAATGGTCAGGATCCTGTGTTTTTTGCAGTGGAGGCTGAAAAATAGGTATGTATGCCATATTTACCATACATTTGGAACTGTCATTGTGGCTTTTAGCTACTTAAGGTACCTTTAAAGTGTCTTTTATGGGCGTTTTGTGTTTTGTTTTGCATTCTGTAACAGTTAAACATGCAATGAAGGTCATTTGAGTGCATATAGCAGCCATAACTTTAAAAAAAATGGGGGGGGGGGCTTTTTGGTCATGCTTGAGAAAAGTACAAACCAGTCACAGGACTCATTTTGTTAGTGATGTTATATGCCTTTCAACGAATAAAATCACAAATCCATACAACTTACAAGTATACATAATTTGAAGAAGAAATCTCTCTTGACAATTTTGCACAAAAAACATTATGGATTTGTTTATACAAAAGCACTACTTAGTGAGATGCATAACACTCTCAGCTCGTCTCCATACACATGTAGTAACATGACATGATGTAAAATATATGTTCAAATTTACAGCAAGCATTTTTGCACACATAGAATTCCTTCTTTTGCACATTTTGTCAGAACAACATTTTATACTGATACATATAATGTGCTTTAGTAAAGAACCACAGTAACTGAAATAACTCCGCAAATCATATCGTCACTAGTAAATTACATGTAACGTTCACTTCACCTGCACCTTATCGGCACTATACAAAATATACATCAGGCTTTTACATTCTCTTACAATAAATACAATAGGAATTAGGAAAGTTAAGTTGGTTGGTGATTTAAGCATAGAAACATCAAGCAGATACATGTATAGAAATCTTATGTTCTCCAATAAAGCTCAATCATTTACGCCGCTTGGGTTCAGGCACACCGCCGACATGGCCAGGACTGACAGAAAGCATGTGCTTGTGCAGTACAGACAGAATTTGTTGGGTGCTATCTGCAATGCCGTATGTTGTCCTCTCAATGTTGTTAAATGCAGCATGTATTTCTTCTATCCCCTGTTCCCCGTGAAACCCCAGGCCAAACTTCCATCTACGTATCCAAGGCACAATGTGATCTTCCAGCAAGTGCATTTTGATGGGTATGGTGGCAGAGGGGAACTCACGTCTATAGAACCCCATAAAGGTCTTGATGTCAGTATCTGCAGATGCAAAAAAAAAGTAAAAAGACATGTCTGTGACGGTATATAGCAAATCAAAAAGTAAAATTTCTTCTCTTTTGTGATGAAACATCAATATAAGAAATATTAGCAACTCACCGAGTACAGAGATCTCCTCTTCACTCAGGGGCTTGGCCTTGGAGAACGTGTGATGGCACTTGGCATACAACTTGAATAGCTTCTCATACTTCTCTTTCAGGGCCTTAGACCGTGTGACAACGCTGAGGGGGAATCCTTCGTAGTCGTCGATGAGGTCGGCAGCAACATTAGCAGGAATGGAGGTGAGCGATTCGATAGCTGCGTCCTGCAGTACATATGTAGAGTGGACATAACATTATTGTACTTATAATTACCAGACAGTAGGATAATGATCTTGGTTCCACAATGTGAGAATTTGCTGTTGAAAGAAAGAAAACCACAGATTTTTAATTTCTTAGAAGTTAAAAGTACCTTGAGCATGGTATGCACATGGTTTCCGACAAAAGCTTGGCCATGATAGGCCTGTCGCTTGACATGGAAACTTTTCAGGACACCATCTAGCTGCTTGGATAGTGGACCGTCTTGGACAGTGACCTTTGCATCCTTCCTGATTTTATCAGCTTTTTTTTCCTGTAAAGAACATAGTATAGTCAACTTTGATTTTGGGTACAGCTATAGACATTATATGTACATGTACTGGTAGGTGATTATAAATATTGTCTCGTACAAAAGCAAATCAATAAGTAAGGCATACCAATTTCATCTTGCTCTCTTGGAGTGACTTGATCTCCTCTTGAAGCTGTTGGAAGCTCTCTTTTGTTGGGTCATCTCCATCTTCATCATCACTGTCAGACTCGTCACTGTCCACAGACATGTAGGCGACCCAGGCCAGCTCACTCTCCCTTTCCTCCAACTCCTCTTGTAGACAGGCTGCCTTGTCTTCTAGTTCACGTGCAGCATCCACTGCCTCCACATAGGCCTCAAGTCCATGCAGACGGAAGTCATGCAGGACTTGAGCCCTATCTGTTTCGGGATCCTCAAGGAAACCACTGGTCAGGGTTGTTGCCAGAATCATGTCCAAGTCCTGGAGATCACTCTCCAGCATCTTGAACATTTTCTGGAACAACCCCAGACTGATGTGGAGGCCAGGGACACACACCTGTATGAAGAAAAATGTTAAGATTAAATATCATTTCCAAAGTTCTAAACAGTATAATTAGTAGATTTTTTTTATTGTGCATAGCTTGGATCAAACTCACCTGGTCCAAGGAGATGTTAAACATGGGAAGAGCGATGACGTTTTTGAAGTCCTTGGCCTTCTTTATGTTCCCATTTCCCTCTTCCATGAATCTCTGGTAATTCGTGGTGAGAGAGGTCAACCTCCGCAAGGCAGCACTAGGTCTGCTGTCCTTTGACAACCGCATGTCTGCCTGTGTGACTTCACACCATAAGCAGGGGTGCACACCTACAAAGGCAACAATATTTTTTACTATTTTGCAGGGACATTATCACTTTTTACTAAAAAAGACATTATCACTTTTTAAGACTAATTTTGTTTTCGGATGTTTCTTACCACAGGCTCCTGATATTCCAAACCACAGGCTTAGCAAGGCGTAGTCTGACGCAGCGAAGACCCTCGTCTTGAAGTTCCTTGCATCGGGTGACCTTGCAGAAAAAGTAAGATTTTAAGCTTACATGGCACACAAGTTGTTAATATACATGTATGGTTTGAAATAGCATAGCTTTTGTTGCAGAAAACAATAGTTATACTGACCTCCATGTGGTGACCTGAAGGGTCTTGATGTCCTCGGCAAAATGTCCAGTAGCTGTCAGGACATTTTGCCGGTAGTCTTTGGCCTTGAAGACACAGTTTACCACTGTGTTAGTCTTGCTGTTGGGGTGGAGTTTGTTCAGGGTCTGACAAGCCATCTTGAAAGACCCCCCTCCATGGTCTCCCAGCACTTTAACCCAGACTTCGTCTTCTGGAATATGGCTGTCGTGCCACGTCAGTTCCCTGTATACATGTAAAAATAAGAGAGTTACTTTTTAGTGAGGTTTGAGAATTAAGGCTGTCTCTGACATTGAGAAATCATTACAGCTAGATTGTTTCAATGTTATTCTTGACAAGAATATCTTACCTAGCATTTGCACTCCTTGTGATGTTGTCATGGACAGCTGTTGTCAGGTTTGTGATGTATGCACAGGGCAGTAGTTCGATGTTAGTCCCTTGTGACGTCTTTACGGCCAGTGGCATCAACTCTGCGTGGATGTCAATGTTCGACAACAGAGCCTTGCTGATCTTTCTAGACACCCTCTCTGACTCCACTGTCACCCCATACCTCTTAAGCCACCTGAAATTAAGAAGCATAGTATGTTGAAACTTGTTAGAGTTTGATTAATAGTAAGTCAGCAGTCACACAAGCTAAAATTCTGGTCTTGCTGACATTTCTGCAACACATTGAGGTGTACAGAACTACCTGTATGGTTTGAGTATGTGTGGAAAGCACACTTAAAATACAGCTTAAAGTTTAATAAACAACTGACCTCCGCAGTTTCCTGAGTTGATTGTAATTCACCCCTATGTCCACTTGCATTGCCAGGAGGTGACCGTCTGGAATGCGGACTCGGTCTAACTGCATCTCCCGGAACAGCTGATGGAGCTCTGCACGGGGGATGGACCGCATCTCACGAGCAAGCTGTTCCTTCACGGCACCTCCGCTGACAACCTCTCTGACACCCTCCATCTCACGCACCCGTTTCCGGGCCGTGGTTTCCCCAACATCAGCACTGCTTTTTCTTGGGTTTGTCACCCTACGAAACGTTAGGGGCTGAAAGAAATGATAACATACATGAAATGTACAAATGCTTTCTAGTTTCAGTTCTAGTTTATATTTGCAGTTCATAGCGTTAGATGAGTTTTTTGTTACTTAGTATATAGTACAACAAGCTACCTCAGGGATATGTAAATAGCTGTTCAGTTCAATTTCATTTCCTTATTTGTATTTTTCTATATTTGCAGTTTATATACAGTTGATCCCAATGACTCATTTTACAGTTCTACATTAAACACAGATGAAATTGATGATTGAAATTGTGTAGAGTATTCATTCTTACCTGGCCTCCAGTCTTGCATTGTAGACTCTGTGTATTCTTGTCATACATGCGCCTGACAAGACTGGTCGCGACCTGTTGCTCGTCAGCGCTAAGCTCACCAGACTTATTGAGGTCTATGAAGACCCCAGGGCCGGTGTTTGGGTTTTGAGCGAGAGGCGCTGGCGCCGCGGGGGGTTGTGGAGGGGCTATAGGTACTGTGGGGGGTTGGGGTGTTGCCTGGGGTGTTACTTGTGGTGGGATGACTTGCACTGGGAGGATTAGGATGGGAACTGGTTGAGGTGCCACAAGGTCAGGTCTGTTGTCATCTAAAGGAGGTGTACAGGTGTGGTGCTTCAGCTGGTCCAGTCTAAGTTTTAGAGGCTTATCCTGTTCTTTGCAGGTCTTACACTCAAAAAGGGTTTGAAGGTAAGCACTGTAGAATGGCCTGCACCCT
Organism: Branchiostoma floridae x Branchiostoma japonicum; assembly: GCA_013266295.2. Taxonomy (NCBI): domain Eukaryota; kingdom Metazoa; phylum Chordata; class Leptocardii; order Amphioxiformes; family Branchiostomatidae; genus Branchiostoma; species Branchiostoma floridae x Branchiostoma japonicum. The sequence goes on along the minus strand of CM023830.1, from coordinate 19,547,983 downwards.
TTTTGACAAGGAATGACCAGACCCTGTGGCACTTGCTGGTTACATACAGGACAACTAATGGTTGAAGTGTCAGTTTGGGTGAATGTCTGCTGCAAACACATGAAACAGAAGATATGTTCACAGTTAGTAATGACTGGTAAGTACAAGATTGATCTGCAAATGGGACACTTGTAGGCCTCAGACTGCATGCATTCTGAAAACCTATCTTCATCAAATGGGTAGTCCTCCAGGTCATCTTGAAGTTTTAGAAAACTTGTATGATCGAAGGACTGAGAAGAATCTGTGGAAGTACTAGAACTTCCTTGTTTAGGTGGGCCGGAGGTCCCAGGCCCATCACAGTCACCTGGACTTGCTCGTCCTGAAGACTTGGATGTACCTGGGGCTGGAGATGGGGTAGGGGATGCAGTGGGCTTCTTTGTTCTGGATTTTTTCATCTGAACTTTTTTTTGGCCTTCCACCCTTTGACATCTGTTCAGCCTTTTCACAATGTTTACAATCCAACTTGTGGTTATACCACATCTCTTTTGAACTGACTGCCTTGCTCCCACATTCTGACCAGTTTGACATTTTACTGCGACATTTATAACAGAAAAAAGGAGGATGTCTGTAGCTCTTATCCAGCTCGATATTCACCCCCCATGTTTTCTTGATTTCCTTACTAAAATCAATGCATCTAAGGAGGGGGCGATTTCGCTGCTTTTGAGCTGTGGTTGAAACAGGACCTGCACAGAAACGACATAGCTTTCTTATGTTTTCAATGTGTACTTTCAAAAGGCTCATGTTGAAATAGTTGTCTGTTAAAACTAAATCTTATTTTGTGGAAACTAAGGGCAAAGATCCCAGAACTAACAATCCATCTTGCAGCAGTTGAAGTGACAGCTAGGAATGTGTCTGGGCAGATCCTCTTTCCACCATGCAAGATTGTGGGGCCTTTTGAGGAGGGGGGGGGGGGGCAAAATGGGAACAAAATATGACAAAAGTGGCAGTAAGGCAGTCTGTTGTCCGAAATATATAATTTCAAAGTAAATCTAAGTTTTAAAAAGCAGTTCAAGAACAATGGCTTCTTTAGGGTACAGAAATACTAGGCAAACAAGTATCAAAGTAGGTTCTAAGTGGCTCCAGGGCTGGACCACATGGTCCAATATGCTGAACTTAGAATGACCCTCACAGAAAACCTGGGGACCTGACCAAATAATGACTATGAAAAATAAGTAGTGAAATAGGTGAGGTTTAAGATGTGTGTAAGATTATAAGTGACAAAACTTTCATTTATAATGAAAATGGCTGGTAAATTACCCTGATTTGACCATGTGGTGAAATGAACTCCCGGCAGCACCCCCTGTACATGAGTGGGTGTTACTCAAGGGGAAACCCCCGAAGACCATGTGTGTCTGGTGTCTGTATTAGGGAAGGGTCTTGTTTCTACTTAGACATGTATTTTGACATGATTAATGGTGTTCCTGTCAAGAAAACCACTTAGTAACCACTTCCCACAGGAAGGGAAGCAATGGTTGCCATGCAGTCGGCCATCTTGATCTCGTGAAAAATGACACGTGACAGCCCTTATCTCGCGTGAACCAGCGTGGCTCATCTCGATAATTTATTAAATATGCGTAGAACTAAGTTGAGGCCATCTTGGCTTCTGAAACTGGTGTGAGTTATAGCTGTTTAAAGTTATCACTAACCCTACCCCTAACCCTATTAGGGCTAGGGTTAGGGTTAAAGTAAACTATGTCCAAACATGGCAAACTTGGCCTCATTCGAAAGGTCTCCCGCCCAGTAGTTGATAACTGCAATCCGTTTTCAAATACCTGGTCTCCTCTAGGAGTTATAGCTGTTTAAAGTTAACCCTAACCCTATTAGGGCTAGGGTTTGGGTTAAGGTAAACTATGTCCAAACATGGCAAACTTGGCCTCATTCGAAAGGTCTCCCACCCAGTAGTTGATAAGTGCAATCCGTTTTCCAATACCTGGTCTCCTCTCGGAGTTATAGCTGTTTAAAGTTAACCCTAACCCTAACCCTAACCCTATTAGGGCTAGGGTTAGGGTGAAAGTAAACTATGTCCAAACATGGGAAACTTGGCCTCATTCGAAAGGTCTCCCACCCAGTAGTTGATAACTGCAATCCGTTTTCAAATACCTGGTCTCCTCTCGGAGTTATAGCTGTTTAAAGTTAACACTAACCCTAACCCTAACCCTATTAGGGCTAGGGTTAGGGTTAAAGTAAACTATGTCCAAACATGGCAAACTTGGCCTCATTCGAAAGGTCTCCCGCCCAGTAGTTGATAACTGCAATCCGTTTTCAAATACCTGGTCTCCTCTCGGAGTTATAGCTGTTTAAAGTTAACCCTAACCCTATTAGGGCTAGGGTTAGGGTTAAAGTAAACTATGTCCAAACATGGGAAACTTGGCCTTATTCGAAAGGTCTCCCACCCAGTAGTTGATAAGTGCAATCCGTTTTCAAATACCTGGTCTCCTCTCGGAGTTATAGCTGTTTAAAGTTAACACTAACCCTAACCCCAACCCTATTAGGGCTAGGGTTAGGGTTAAAGTAAACTATATCCAAACATGGCAAACTTGGCCTCATTCGAAAGGTCTCCCACCCAGTAGTTGATAACTGCAATCCGTTTTCAAATACCTGGTCTCCTCTCGGAGTTATAGCTGTTTAAAGTTAACCCTAACCCTAACCCTATTAGGGCTAGGGTTTGGGTTAAGGTAAACTATGTCCAAACATGGGAAACTTGGCCTCATTCGAAAGGTCTCCCACCCAGTAGTTGATAACTGCAATCCGTTTACAAATACCTGGTCTCCTCTCGGAGTTATAGCTGTTTAAAGTTAACCCTAACCCTAACCCTATTAAGGCTAGGGTTAGGGTTAAAGTAAACTATGTCCAAACATGGGAAACTTGGCCTCATTCGAAAGGTCTCCCACCCAGTAGTTGATAACTGCAATCCGTTTTCAAATACCTGGTCTCCTCTCGGAGTTAAAGCTGTTTAAAGTTAACCCTTACCCTATTAGGGCTAGGGTTAGGGTTAAAGTAAACTATGTCCAAACATGGCAAACTAGGCCTCATTCGAAAGGTCTCTCACCCAGTAGTTGATAACTGCAATCCGTTTTCAAATACCTGGTCTCCTCTCGGAGTTATAGCTGTTTAAAGTTAACCCTAACCCTAACCCTAACCCTATTAGGGCTAGGGTTAGGGTTAAAGTAAACTATGTCCAAACATGGCACACTTGACATTTTTCGAAAGGTCTCCCAACCAGTAGTTGATAACTGCAATCCGTTTTCAAATACCTGGTCTCCTCTCGGAGTTATAGCTGTTTAAAGTTAACCCTAACCCTATTAGGGCTAGGGTTAGGGTTAAAGTAAACTATGTTCAAACATGGCAAACTTGGCCTCATTCGAAAGGTCTCCCACCCAGTAGTTGATAACTGCAATCCGTTTTCAAATACCTGGTCTCCTCTCGGAGTTATAGCTGTTTAAAGTTAACCCTAACCCTAACCCTATTAGGGCTAGGGTTAGGGTTAAAGTAAACTATGTCCAAACATGGCACACTTGACCTTATTCGAAAGGTCTCCCACCCAGTAGTTGATAACTGCAATCCGTTTTCAAATACCTGGTCTCCTCTCGGAGTTATAGCTGTTTAAAGTTAACCCTAACCCTATTAGGGCTAGGGTTAGGGTTAAAGTAAACTATGTCCAAACATGGCAAACTTGGCCTCATTCGAAAGGTCTCCCACCCAGTAGTTGATAAGTGCAATCCGTTTTCAAATACCTGGTCTCCTCTCGGAGTTATAGCTGTTTAAAGTTATCACTAACCCTACCCCTAACCCTATTAGGGCTAGGGTTAGGGTTAAAGTAAACTATGTCCAAACATGGCAAACTTGGCCTCATTCGAAAGGTCTCCCGCCCAGTAGTTGATAACTGCAATCCGTTTTCAAATACCTGGTCTCCTCTAGGAGTTATAGCTGTTTAAAGTTAACCCTAACCCTATTAGGGCTAGGGTTTGGGTTAAGGTAAACTATGTCCAAACATGGCAAACTTGGCCTCATTCGAAAGGTCTCCCACCCAGTAGTTGATAAGTGCAATCCGTTTTCCAATACCTGGTCTCCTCTCGGAGTTATAGCTGTTTAAAGTTAACCCTAACCCTAACCCTAACCCTATTAGGGCTAGGGTTAGGGTGAAAGTAAACTATGTCCAAACATGGGAAACTTGGCCTCATTCGAAAGGTCTCCCACCCAGTAGTTGATAACTGCAATCCGTTTTCAAATACCTGGTCTCCTCTCGGAGTTATAGCTGTTTAAAGTTAACACTAACCCTAACCCTAACCCTATTAGGGCTAGGGTTAGGGTTAAAGTAAACTATGTCCAAACATGGCAAACTTGGCCTCATTCGAAAGGTCTCCCGCCCAGTAGTTGATAACTGCAATCCGTTTTCAAATACCTGGTCTCCTCTCGGAGTTATAGCTGTTTAAAGTTAACCCTAACCCTATTAGGGCTAGGGTTAGGGTTAAAGTAAACTATGTCCAAACATGGGAAACTTGGCCTTATTCGAAAGGTCTCCCACCCAGTAGTTGATAAGTGCAATCCGTTTTCAAATACCTGGTCTCCTCTCGGAGTTATAGCTGTTTAAAGTTAACACTAACCCTAACCCCAACCCTATTAGGGCTAGGGTTAGGGTTAAAGTAAACTATATCCAAACATGGCAAACTTGGCCTCATTCGAAAGGTCTCCCACCCAGTAGTTGATAACTGCAATCCGTTTTCAAATACCTGGTCTCCTCTCGGAGTTATAGCTGTTTAAAGTTAACCCTAACCCTAACCCTATTAGGGCTAGGGTTTGGGTTAAGGTAAACTATGTCCAAACATGGGAAACTTGGCCTCATTCGAAAGGTCTCCCACCCAGTAGTTGATAACTGCAATCCGTTTACAAATACCTGGTCTCCTCTCGGAGTTATAGCTGTTTAAAGTTAACCCTAACCCTAACCCTATTAAGGCTAGGGTTAGGGTTAAAGTAAACTATGTCCAAACATGGGAAACTTGGCCTCATTCGAAAGGTCTCCCACCCAGTAGTTGATAACTGCAATCCGTTTTCAAATACCTGGTCTCCTCTCGGAGTTAAAGCTGTTTAAAGTTAACCCTTACCCTATTAGGGCTAGGGTTAGGGTTAAAGTAAACTATGTCCAAACATGGCAAACTAGGCCTCATTCGAAAGGTCTCTCACCCAGTAGTTGATAACTGCAATCCGTTTTCAAATACCTGGTCTCCTCTCGGAGTTATAGCTGTTTAAAGTTAACCCTAACCCTAACCCTAACCCTATTAGGGCTAGGGTTAGGGTTAAAGTAAACTATGTCCAAACATGGCACACTTGACATTTTTCGAAAGGTCTCCCAACCAGTAGTTGATAACTGCAATCCGTTTTCAAATACCTGGTCTCCTCTCGGAGTTATAGCTGTTTAAAGTTAACCCTAACCCTATTAGGGCTAGGGTTAGGGTTAAAGTAAACTATGTTCAAACATGGCAAACTTGGCCTCATTCGAAAGGTCTCCCACCCAGTAGTTGATAACTGCAATCCGTTTTCAAATACCTGGTCTCCTCTCGGAGTTATAGCTGTTTAAAGTTAACCCTAACCCTATTAGGGCTAGGGTTAGGGTTAAAGTAAACTATGTCCAAACATGGCACACTTGACCTTATTCGAAAGGTCTCCCACCCAGTAGTTGATAACTGCAATCCGTTTTCAAATACCTGGTCTCCTCTCGGAGTTATAGCTGTTTAAAGTTAACCCTAACCCTATTAGGGCTAGGGTTAGGGTTAAAGTAAACTATGTCCAAACATGGCAAACTTGGCCTCATTCGAAAGGTCTCCCACCCAGTAGTTGATAAGTGCAATCCGTTTTCAAATACCTGGTCTCCTCTCGGAGTTATAGCTGTTTAAAGTTATCACTAACCCTACCCCTAACCCTATTAGGGCTAGGGTTAGGGTTAAAGTAAACTATGTCCAAACATGGCAAACTTGGCCTCATTCGAAAGGTCTCCCGCCCAGTAGTTGATAACTGCAATCCGTTTTCAAATACCTGGTCTCCTCTAGGAGTTATAGCTGTTTAAAGTTAACCCTAACCCTATTAGGGCTAGGGTTTGGGTTAAGGTAAACTATGTCCAAACATGGCAAACTTGGCCTCATTCGAAAGGTCTCCCACCCAGTAGTTGATAAGTGCAATCCGTTTTCCAATACCTGGTCTCCTCTCGGAGTTATAGCTGTTTAAAGTTAACCCTAACCCTAACCCTAACCCTATTAGGGCTAGGGTTAGGGTGAAAGTAAACTATGTCCAAACATGGGAAACTTGGCCTCATTCGAAAGGTCTCCCACCCAGTAGTTGATAACTGCAATCCGTTTTCAAATACCTGGTCTCCTCTCGGAGTTATAGCTGTTTAAAGTTAACACTAACCCTAACCCTAACCCTATTAGGGCTAGGGTTAGGGTTAAAGTAAACTATGTCCAAACATGGCAAACTTGGCCTCATTCGAAAGGTCTCCCACCCAGTAGTTGATAACTGCAATCCGTTTTCAAATACCTGGTCTCCTCTCGGAGTTATAGCTGTTTAAAGTTAACCCTAACCCTAACCCTATTAGGGCTAGGGTTAGGGTTGAAGTAAACTATGTCCAAACTTGGCCTCATTCGAAAGGTCTCCCACCCAGTAGTTGATAACTGCAATCCGTTTTCAAATACCTGGTCTCCTCTCGGAGTTATAGCTGTTTAAAGTTAACACTAACCCTAACCCTATAGGGCTAGGGTTATGGTTAAAGTAAACTATGTCCAAACATGGCAAACTTGGCCTCATTCGAAAGATCTCCCACCCAGTAGTTGATAACTGCAATCCGTTTTCAAATGCCTGGTCTCCTGTCGGAGTTATTGCTGTTTATAGTTAACCCTAACTCTAACCCTAACCCTATTAGGGCTAGGGTTAGGGTTAAAGTAAACTATGTCCAAACATGGCAAACTTGGCCTCATTCGAAAGGTCTCCCACCCAGTAGTTGATAACTGCAATCCGTTTTCAAATACCTGGTCTCCTCTCGGAGTTATAGCTGTTTAAAGTTAACCCTAACCCTAACCCTAACCCTATTAAGGCTAGGGTTAGGGATAAAGTAAACTATGTCCAAACATGGGAAACTTGGCCTCATTCGAAAGGTCTCCCACCCAGTAGTTGATAACTGCAATCCGTTTTCAAATACCTGGTCTCCTCTCGGAGTTAAAGCTGTTTAAAGTTAACCCTAACCCTATTAGGGCTAGGGTTAGGGTTAAAATAAACTATGTCCAAACATGGCAAACTTGGCCTCATTCGAAAGGTCTCCCACCCAGTAGTTGATAACTGCAATCCGTTTTCAAATACCTGGTCTCCTCTCGGAGTTATAGCTGTTTAAAGTTAACCCTAACCCTATTAGGGCTAGGGTTAGGGTTAAAGTAAACTATGTTCAAACATGGCAAACTTGGCCTCATTCGAAAGGTCTCCCACCCAGTAGTTGATAACTGCAATCCGTTTTCAAATACCTGGTCTCCTCTCGAAGTTATAGCTGTTTAAAGTTAACCCTAACCCTAACCCTATTAGGGCTAGGGTTAGGGTTAAAGTAAACTATGTCCAAACATGGCACACTTGACCTTATTCGAAAGGTCTCCCACCCAGTAGTTGATAACTGCATTCCGTTTTCAAATACCTGGTCTCCTCTCGGAGTTATAGCTGTTTAAAGTTAACCCTAACCCTATTAGGGCTAGGGTTAGGGTTAAAGTAAACTATGTCCAAACATGGCAAACTTGACCTCATTCGAAAGGTCTCCCGCCCAGTAGTTGATAACTGCAATCCGTTTTCAAATACCTGGTCTCCTCTCGGAGTTATAGCTGTTTTAAGTTAACCCTAACCCTATTAGGGCTAGGGTTAGGGTTAAAGTAAACTATGTCCAAACATGGGAAACTTGGCCTTATTCGAAAGGTCTCCCACCCAGTAGTTGATAAGTGCAATCCGTTTTCAAATACCTGGTCTCCTCTCGGAGTTATAGCTGTTTAAAGTTAACACTAACCCTAACCCCAACCCTATTAGGGCTAGGGTTAGGGTTAAAGTAAACTATATCCAAACATGGCAAACTTGGCCTCATTCGAAAGGTCTCCCACCCAGTAGTTGATAACTGCAATCCGTTTTCAAATACCTGGTCTCCTCTCGGAGTTATAGCTGTTTAAAGTTAACCCTAACCCTAACCCTATTAGGGCTAGGGTTTGGGTTAAGGTAAACTATGTCCAAACATGGGAAACTTGGCCTCATTCGAAAGGTCTCCCACCCAGTAGTTGATAACTGCAATCCGTTTACAAATACCTGGTCTCCTCTCGGAGTTATAGCTGTTTAAAGTTAACCCTAACCCTAACCCTATTAAGGCTAGGGTTAGGGTTAAAGTAAACTATGTCCAAACATGGGAAACTTGGCCTCATTCGAAAGGTCTCCCACCCAGTAGTTGATAACTGCAATCCGTTTTCAAATACCTGGTCTCCTCTCGGAGTTAAAGCTGTTTAAAGTTAACCCTTACCCTATTAGGGCTAGGGTTAGGGTTAAAGTAAACTATGTCCAAACATGGCAAACTAGGCCTCATTCGAAAGGTCTCTCACCCAGTAGTTGATAACTGCAATCCGTTTTCAAATACCTGGTCTCCTCTCGGAGTTATAGCTGTTTAAAGTTAACCCTAACCCTAACCCTAACCCTATTAGGGCTAGGGTTAGGGTTAAAGTAAACTATGTCCAAACATGGCACACTTGACATTTTTCGAAAGGTCTCCCACCCAGTAGTTGATAACTGCAATCCGTTTTCAAATACCTGGTCTCCTCTCGGAGTTATAGCTGTTTAAAGTTAACCCTAACCCTATTAGGGCTAGGGTTAGGGTTAAAGTAAACTATGTTCAAACATGGCAAACTTGGCCTCATTCGAAAGGTCTCCCACCCAGTAGTTGATAACTGCAATCCGTTTTCAAATACCTGGTCTCCTCTCGGAGTTATAGCTGTTTAAAGTTAACCCTAACCCTAACCCTATTAGGGCTAGGGTTAGGGTTAAAGTAAACTATGTCCAAACATGGCACACTTGACCTTATTCGAAAGGTCTCCCACCCAGTAGTTGATAACTGCAATCCGTTTTCAAATACCTGGTCTCCTCTCGGAGTTATAGCTGTTTAAAGTTAACCCTAACCCTATTAGGGCTAGGGTTAGGGTTAAAGTAAACTATGTCCAAACATGGCAAACTTGGCCTCATTCGAAAGGTCTCCCACCCAGTAGTTGATAAGTGCAATCCGTTTTCAAATACCTGGTCTCCTCTCGGAGTTATAGCTGTTTAAAGTTATCACTAACCCTACCCCTAACCCTATTAGGGCTAGGGTTAGGGTTAAAGTAAACTATGTCCAAACATGGCAAACTTGGCCTCATTCGAAAGGTCTCCCGCCCAGTAGTTGATAACTGCAATCCGTTTTCAAATACCTGGTCTCCTCTAGGAGTTATAGCTGTTTAAAGTTAACCCTAACCCTATTAGGGCTAGGGTTTGGGTTAAGGTAAACTATGTCCAAACATGGCAAACTTGGCCTCATTCGAAAGGTCTCCCACCCAGTAGTTGATAAGTGCAATCCGTTTTCCAATACCTGGTCTCCTCTCGGAGTTATAGCTGTTTAAAGTTAACCCTAACCCTAACCCTAACCCTATTAGGGCTAGGGTTAGGGTGAAAGTAAACTATGTCCAAACATGGGAAACTTGGCCTCATTCGAAAGGTCTCCCACCCAGTAGTTGATAACTGCAATCCGTTTTCAAATACCTGGTCTCCTCTCGGAGTTATAGCTGTTTAAAGTTAACACTAACCCTAACCCTAACCCTATTAGGGCTAGGGTTAGGGTTAAAGTAAACTATGTCCAAACATGGCAAACTTGGCCTCATTCGAAAGGTCTCCCGCCCAGTAGTTGATAACTGCAATCCGTTTTCAAATACCTGGTCTCCTCTCGGAGTTATAGCTGTTTAAAGTTAACCCTAACCCTATTAGGGCTAGGGTTAGGGTTAAAGTAAACTATGTCCAAACATGGGAAACTTGGCCTTATTCGAAAGGTCTCCCACCCAGTAGTTGATAAGTGCAATCCGTTTTCAAATACCTGGTCTCCTCTCGGAGTTATAGCTGTTTAAAGTTAACACTAACCCTAACCCCAACCCTATTAGGGCTAGGGTTAGGGTTAAAGTAAACTATATCCAAACATGGCAAACTTGGCCTCATTCGAAAGGTCTCCCACCCAGTAGTTGATAACTGCAATCCGTTTTCAAATACCTGGTCTCCTCTCGGAGTTATAGCTGTTTAAAGTTAACCCTAACCCTAACCCTATTAGGGCTAGGGTTTGGGTTAAGGTAAACTATGTCCAAACATGGGAAACTTGGCCTCATTCGAAAGGTCTCCCACCCAGTAGTTGATAACTGCAATCCGTTTACAAATACCTGGTCTCCTCTCGGAGTTATAGCTGTTTAAAGTTAACCCTAACCCTAACCCTATTAAGGCTAGGGTTAGGGTTAAAGTAAACTATGTCCAAACATGGGAAACTTGGCCTCATTCGAAAGGTCTCCCACCCAGTAGTTGATAACTGCAATCCGTTTTCAAATACCTGGTCTCCTCTCGGAGTTAAAGCTGTTTAAAGTTAACCCTTACCCTATTAGGGCTAGGGTTAGGGTTAAAGTAAACTATGTCCAAACATGGCAAACTAGGCCTCATTCGAAAGGTCTCTCACCCAGTAGTTGATAACTGCAATCCGTTTTCAAATACCTGGTCTCCTCTCGGAGTTATAGCTGTTTAAAGTTAACCCTAACCCTAACCCTAACCCTATTAGGGCTAGGGTTAGGGTTAAAGTAAACTATGTCCAAACATGGCACACTTGACATTTTTCGAAAGGTCTCCCACCCAGTAGTTGATAACTGCAATCCGTTTTCAAATACCTGGTCTCCTCTCGGAGTTATAGCTGTTTAAAGTTAACCCTAACCCTATTAGGGCTAGGGTTAGGGTTAAAGTAAACTATGTTCAAACATGGCAAACTTGGCCTCATTCGAAAGGTCTCCCACCCAGTAGTTGATAACTGCAATCCGTTTTCAAATACCTGGTCTCCTCTCGGAGTTATAGCTGTTTAAAGTTAACCCTAACCCTAACCCTATTAGGGCTAGGGTTAGGGTTAAAGTAAACTATGTCCAAACATGGCACACTTGACCTTATTCGAAAGGTCTCCCACCCAGTAGTTGATAACTGCAATCCGTTTTCAAATACCTGGTCTCCTCTCGGAGTTATAGCTGTTTAAAGTTAACCCTAACCCTATTAGGGCTAGGGTTAGGGTTAAAGTAAACTATGTCCAAACATGGCAAACTTGGCCTCATTCGAAAGGTCTCCCACCCAGTAGTTGATAAGTGCAATCCGTTTTCAAATACCTGGTCTCCTCTCGGAGTTATAGCTGTTTAAAGTTATCACTAACCCTACCCCTAACCCTATTAGGGCTAGGGTTAGGGTTAAAGTAAACTATGTCCAAACATGGCAAACTTGGCCTCATTCGAAAGGTCTCCCGCCCAGTAGTTGATAACTGCAATCCGTTTTCAAATACCTGGTCTCCTCTAGGAGTTATAGCTGTTTAAAGTTAACCCTAACCCTATTAGGGCTAGGGTTTGGGTTAAGGTAAACTATGTCCAAACATGGCAAACTTGGCCTCATTCGAAAGGTCTCCCACCCAGTAGTTGATAAGTGCAATCCGTTTTCCAATACCTGGTCTCCTCTCGGAGTTATAGCTGTTTAAAGTTAACCCTAACCCTAACCCTAACCCTATTAGGGCTAGGGTTAGGGTGAAAGTAAACTATGTCCAAACATGGGAAACTTGGCCTCATTCGAAAGGTCTCCCACCCAGTAGTTGATAACTGCAATCCGTTTTCAAATACCTGGTCTCCTCTCGGAGTTATAGCTGTTTAAAGTTAACACTAACCCTAACCCTAACCCTATTAGGGCTAGGGTTAGGGTTAAAGTAAACTATGTCCAAACATGGCAAACTTGGCCTCATTCGAAAGGTCTCCCACCCAGTAGTTGATAACTGCAATCCGTTTTCAAATACGTGGTCTCCTCTCGGAGTTATAGCTGTTTAAAGTTAACCCTAACCCTAACCCTACTAGGGCTAGGGTTAGGGTTGAAGTAAACTATGTCCAAACTTGGCCTCATTCGAAAGGTCTCCCACCCAGTAGTTGATAACTGCAATCCGTTTTCAAATACCTGGTCTCCTCTCGGAGTTATAGCTGTTTAAAGTTAACACTAACCCTAACCCTATTAGGGCTAGGGTTATGGTTAAAGTAAACTATGTCCAAACATGGCAAACTTGGCCTCATTCGAAAGATCTCCCACCCAGTAGTTGATAACTGCAATCCGTTTTCAAATGCCTGGTCTCCTGTCGGAGTTATTGCTGTTTATAGTTAACCCTAACTCTAACCCTAACCCTATTAGGGCTAGGGTTAGGGTTAAAGTAAACTATGTCCAAACATGGCAAACTTGGCCTCATTCGAAAGGTCTCCCACCCAGTAGTTGATAACTGCAATCCGTTTTCAAATACCTGGTCTCCTCTCGGAGTTATAGCTGTTTAAAGTTAACCCTAACCCTATTAGGGCTAGGGTTAGGGTTAAAGTAAACTATGTCCAAACATGGCAAACTTGGCCTCATTCGAAAGGTCTCCCACCCAGTAGTTGATAACTGCAATCCGTTTTCAAATACCTGGTCTCCTCTCGGAGTTATAGCTGTTTAAAGTTAACACTAACCCTAACCCTATTAGGGCTTGGGTTAGGGTTAAAGTAAACTATGTCCAAACATGGCAAACTTGGCCTCATTCGAAAGGTCTCCCACCCAGTAGTTGATAACTGCAATCCGTTTTCAAATACCTGGTCTCCTCTCGGAGTTATAGCTGTTTAAAATTAACACTAACCCTAACCCTATTAGGGCTAGGGTTAGGGTTAATGTAAACTATGTCCAAACATGGCAAACTAGGCCTCATTCAAAAGGTCTCTCACCCAGTAGTTGATAACTGCAATCCGTTTTCAAATACCTGGTCTCCTCTCGGAGTTATAGCTGTTTAAAGTTAACCCTAACCCTTACCCTATTAGGGCTAGGGTTAGGGTTAAAGTAAACTATGTCCAAACATGGCACACTTGACCTTATTCGAAAGGTCTCCCACCCAGTAGTTGATAACTGCAATCCGTTTTCAAATACCTGGTCTCCTCTCGGAGTTATAGCTGTTTAAATTTAACCCTAACCCTATTAGGGCTAGGGTTAGGGTTAAAGTAAACTATGTCCAAACATGGCAAACTTCGCCTCATTCGAAAGGTCTCCCACCCAGTAGTTGATAACTGCAATCCGTTTTCAAATACCTGGTCTCCTCTCGGAGTTATAGCTGTTTAAAGTTAACCCTAACCCTAACCCTATTAGGGCTAGGGTTAGGGTTAAAGTAAACTATGTCCAAAGATGGCAAACTTGGCCTCATTCGAAAGGTCTCCCACCCAGTAGTTGATAACTGCAATCCGTTTTCAAATACCTGGTCTCCTCTCGGAGTTATAGCTGTTTAAAGTTAACCATAACTCTAACCCTAACCCTATTAGGGCTAGGGTTAGGGATAAAGTAAACTATGTCCAAACATGGCAAACATGGCCTCATTCGAAAGGTCTCCCACCCAGTAGTTGATAACTGCAATCCGTTTTCAAATACCTGGTCTCCTCTCGGAGTTATAGCTGTTTAAAGTTAACCCTAACCCTTACCCTATTAGGGCTAGGGTTAGGGTTAAAGTAAACTATGTCCAAACATGGCACACTTGACCTTATTCGAAAGGTCTCCCACCCAGTAGTTGATAACTGCAATCCGTTTTCAAATACCTGGTCTCCTCTCGGAGTTATAGCTGTTTAAATTTAACCCTAACCCTATTAGGGCTAGGGTTAGGGTTAAAGTAAACTATGTCCAAACATGGCAAACTTCGCCTCATTCGAAAGGTCTCCCACCCAGTAGTTGATAACTGCAATCCGTTTTCAAATACCTGGTCTCCTCTCGGAGTTATAGCTGTTTAAAGTTAACCCTAACCCTAACCCTATTAGGGCTAGGGTTAGGGTTAAAGTAAACTATGTCCAAAGATGGCAAACTTGGCCTCATTCGAAAGGTCTCCCACCCAGTAGTTGATAACTGCAATCCGTTTTCAAATACCTGGTCTCCTCTCGGAGTTATAGCTGTTTAAAGTTAACCATAACTCTAACCCTAACCCTATTAGGGCTAGGGTTAGGGATAAAGTAAACTATGTCCAAACATGGCAAACATGGCCTCATTCGAAAGGTCTCCCACCCAGTAGTTGATAACTGCAATCCGTTTTCAAATACCTGGTCTCCTCTCGGAGTTATAGCTGTTTAAAGTTAACCCTAACCCATACCCTATTAGGGCTAGGGTTAGGGTTAAAGTAAACTATGTCCAAAGATGGCAAACTTGGCCTCATTCGAAAGGTCTCCCACCCAGTAGTTGATAACTGCAATCCGTTTTCAAATACCTGGTCTCCTCTCGGAGTTATAGCTGTTTAAAGTTAACCATAACTCTAACCCTAACCCTATTAGGGCTAGGGTTAGGGATAAAGTAAACTATGTCCAAACATGGCAAACATGGCCTCATTCGAAAGGTCTCCCACCCAGTAGTTGATAACTGCAATCCGTTTTCAAATACCTGGTCTCCTCTCGGAGTTATAGCTGTTTAAAGTTAACCCTAACCCTAACCCATACCCTATTAGGGCTAGGGTTAGGGTTAAAGTAAACTATGTCCAAACATGGCACACTTGACCTTATTCGAAAGGTCTCCCACCCAGTAGTTGATAACTGCAATCCGTTTTGAAATACCTGGTCTCCTCTCGGAGTTATAGCTGTTTAAAGTTAACCCTAACCCTATTAGGGCTAGGGTTAGGGTTAAAGTAAACTATGTCCAAACATGGGAAACTTGGCCTTATTCGAAAGGTCTCCCACCCAGTAGTTGATAAGTGCAATCCGTTTTCAAATACCTGGTCTCCTCTCTGAGTTATAGCTGTTTAAAGTTAACACTAACCCTAACCCTAACCCTATTAGGGCTAGGGTTAGGGTTAAAGTAAACTATGTCCAAACATGGCAAACTTGGCCTCATTCGAAAGGTCTCCCACCCAGTAGTTGATAACTGCAATCCGTTTTCAAATACCTGGTCTCCTCTCGGAGTTATAGCTGTTTAAAGTTAACCCTAACCCTAACCCTATTAGGGCTAGGGTTTGGGTTAAGGTAAACTATGTCCAAACATGGGAAACTTGGCCTCATTCGAAAGGTCTACCACCCAGTAGTTGATAACTGCAATCCGGTTTCCAATACCTGGTCTCCTCTCGGAGTTATAGCTGTTTAAAGTTAACCCTAACCCTAACCCTAACCCTATTAGGGCTAGGGTTAGGGTTAAAGTAAACTATGTCCAAACATGGGAAACTTGGCCTCATTCGACAGGTCTCCCACCCAGTAGTTGATAACTGCAATCCGTTTTCAAATACCTGGTCTCCTCTCGGAGTTATAGCTGTTTAAAGTTAACCCTAACCCTATTAGGGCTAGGGTTAGGGTTAAAGTAAACTATGTCCAAACATGGCAAACTTGGCCTCATTCGAAAGGTCTCCCACCCAGTAGTTGATAACTGCAATCCGTTTTCAAATACCTAGTCTCCTCTCGGAGTTATAGCTGTTTAAAGTTAACCCTAACCCTAACCCTATTAGGGCTAGGGTTAGGGTTAAAGTAAACTATGTCCAAACATGGCAAACTAGGCCTCATTCGAAAGGTCTCTCACCCAGTAGTTGATAACTGCAATCCGTTTTCAAATACCTGGTCTCCTCTCGGAGTTATAGCTGTTTAAAGTTAACCCTAACCCTAACCCTAACCCTATTAGGGCTAGGGTTAGGGTTAAAGTAAACTATGTCCAAACATGGCACACTTGACCTTATTCGAAAGGTCTCCCACCCAGTAGTTGATAACTGCAATCCGTTTTGAAATACCTGGTCTCCTCTCGGAGTTATAGCTGTTTAAAGTTAACCCTAACCCTATTAGGGCTAGGGTTAGGGTTAAAGTAAACTATGTCCAAACATGGCAAACTTGGCCTCATTCGAAAGGTCTCCCACCCAGTAGTTGATAACTGCAATCCGTTTTCAAATACCTGGTCTCCTCTCGGAGTTATAGCTGTTCAAAGTTAACACTAACCCTAACCCTATTAGGGCTAGGGTTAGGGTTAAAGTAAACTATGTCCAAACATGGCAAACTTGGCCTCATTCGAAAGGTCTCCCGCCCAGTAGTTGATAACTGCAATCCGTTTTCAAATACCTGGTCTCCTCTCGGAGTTATAGCTGTTTAAAGTTAACCCTAACCCTATTAGGGCTAGGGTTAGGGTTAAAGTAAACTATGTTCAAACATGGCAAACTTGGCCTCATTCGAAAGGTCTCCCACCCAGTAGTTGATAACTGCAATCCGTTTTCAAATACCTGGTCTCCTCTCGGAGTTATAGCTGTTTAAAGTTAACCCTAACCCTAACCCTATTAGGGCTAGGGTTAGGGTTAAAGTAAACTATGTCCAAACATGGCACACTTGACCTTATTCGAAAGGTCTCCCACCCAGTAGTTGATAACTGCAATCCGTTTTCAAATACCTGGTCTCCTCTCGGAGTTATAGCTGTTTAAAGTTAACCCTAACCCTATTAGGGCTAGGGTTAGGGTTAAAGTAAACTATGTCCAAACATGGCAAACTTGGCCTCATTCGAAAGGTCTCCCACCCAGTAGTTGATAAGTGCAATCCGTTTTCAAATACCTGGTCTCCTCTCGGAGTTATAGCTGTTTAAAGTTATCACTAACCCTACCCCTAACCCTATTAGGGCTAGGGTTAGGGTTAAAGTAAACTATGTCCAAACATGGCAAACTTGGCCTCATTCGAAAGGTCTCCCGCCCAGTAGTTGATAACTGCAATCCGTTTTCAAATACCTGGTCTCCTCTAGGAGTTATAGCTGTTTAAAGTTAACCCTAACCCTATTAGGGCTAGGGTTTGGGTTAAGGTAAACTATGTCCAAACATGGCAAACTTGGCCTCATTCGAAAGGTCTCCCACCCAGTAGTTGATAAGTGCAATCCGTTTTCCAATACCTGGTCTCCTCTCGGAGTTATACCTGTTTAAAGTTAACCCTAACCCTAACCCTAACCCTATTAGGGCTAGGGTTAGGGTGAAAGTAAACTATGTCCAAACATGGGAAACTTGGCCTCATTCGAAAGGTCTCCCACCCAGTAGTTGATAACTGCAATCCGTTTTCAAATACCTGGTCTCCTCTCGGAGTTATAGCTGTTTAAAGTTAACACTAACCCTAACCCTAACCCTATTAGGGCTAGGGTTAGGGTTAAAGTAAACTATGTCCAAACATGGCAAACTTGGCCTCATTCGAAAGGTCTCCCACCCAGTAGTTGATAACTGCAATCCGTTTTCAAATACCTGGTCTCCTCTCGGAGTTATAGCTGTTTAAAGTTAACCCTAACCCTAACCCTATTAGGGCTAGGGTTAGGGTTGAAGTAAACTATGTCCAAACTTGGCCTCATTCGAAAGGTCTCCCACCCAGTAGTTGATAACTGCAATCCGTTTTCAAATACCTGGTCTCCTCTCGGAGTTATAGCTGTTTAAAGTTAACACTAACCCTAACCCTATTAGGGCTAGGGTTATGGTTAAAGTAAACTATGTCCAAACATGGCAAACTTGGCCTCATTCGAAAGATCTCCCACCCAGTAGTTGATAACTGCAATCCGTTTTCAAATGCCTGGTCTCCTGTCGGAGTTATTGCTGTTTATAGTTAACCCTAACTCTAACCCTAACCCTATTAGGGCTAGGGTTAGGGTTAAAGTAAACTATGTCCAAACATGGCAAACTTGGCCTCATTCGAAAGGTCTCCCACCCAGTAGTTGATAACTGCAATCCGTTTTCAAATACCTGGTCTCCTCTCGGAGTTATAGCTGTTTAAAGTTAACCCTAACCCTATTAGGGCTAGGGTTAGGGTTAAAGTAAACTATGTCCAAACATGGCAAACTTGGCCTCATTCGAAAGGTCTCCCACCCAGTAGTTGATAACTGCAATCCGTTTTCAAATACCTGGTCTCCTCTCGGAGTTATAGCTGTTTAAAGTTAACACTAACCCTAACCCTATTAGGGCTTGGGTTAGGGTTAAAGTAAACTATGTCCAAACATGGCAAACTTGGCCTCATTCGAAAGGTCTCCCACCCAGTAGTTGATAACTGCAATCCGTTTTCAAATACCTGGTCTCCTCTCGGAGTTATAGCTGTTTAAAATTAACACTAACCCTAACCCTATTAGGGCTAGGGTTAGGGTTAAAGTAAACTATGTCCAAACATGGCAAACTAGGCCTCATTCAAAAGGTCTCTCACCCAGTAGTTGATAACTGCAATCCGTTTTCAAATACCTGGTCTCCTCTCGGAGTTATAGCTGTTTAAAGTTAACCCTAACCCTAACCCTATTAGGGCTAGGGTTAGGGTTAAAGTAAACTATGTCCAAACATGGCACACTTGACCTTATTCGAAAGGTCTCCCACCCAGTAGTTGATAACTGCAATCCGTTTTCAAATACCTGGTCTCCTCTCGGAGTTATAGCTGTTTAAATTTAACCCTAACCCTATTAGGGCTAGGGTTAGGGTTAAAGTAAACTATGTCCAAACATGGCAAACTTCGCCTCATTCGAAAGGTCTCCCACCCAGTAGTTGATAACTGCAATCCGTTTTCAAATACCTGGTCTCCTCTCGGAGTTATAGCTGTTTAAAGTTAACCCTAACCCTAACCCTATTAGGGCTAGGGTTAGGGTTAAAGTAAACTATGTCCAAAGATGGCAAACTTGGCCTCATTCGAAAGGTCTCCCACCCAGTAGTTGATAACTGCAATCCGTTTTCAAATACCTGGTCTCCTCTCGGAGTTATAGCTGTTTAAAGTTAACCATAACTCTAACCCTAACCCTATTAGGGCTAGGGTTAGGGATAAAGTAAACTATGTCCAAACATGGCAAACATGGCCTCATTCGAAAGGTCTCCCACCCAGTAGTTGATAACTGCAATCCGTTTTCAAATACCTGGTCTCCTCTCGGAGTTATAGCTGTTTAAAGTTAACCCTAACCCTAACCCATACCCTATTAGGGCTAGGGTTAGGGTTAAAGTAAACTATGTCCAAACATGGCACACTTGACCTTATTCGAAAGGTCTCCCACCCAGTAGTTGATAACTGCAATCCGTTTTGAAATACCTGGTCTCCTCTCGGAGTTATAGCTGTTTAAAGTTAACCCTAACCCTATTAGGGCTAGGGTTAGGGTTAAAGTAAACTATGTCCAAACATGGGAAACTTGGCCTTATTCGAAAGGTCTCCCACCCAGTAGTTGATAAGTGCAATCCGTTTTCAAATACCTGGTCTCCTCTCTGAGTTATAGCTGTTTAAAGTTAACACTAACCCTAACCCTAACCCTATTAGGGCTAGGGTTAGGGTTAAAGTAAACTATGTCCAAACATGGCAAACTTGGCCTCATTCGAAAGGTCTCCCACCCAGTAGTTGATAACTGCAATCCGTTTTCAAATACCTGGTCTCCTCTCGGAGTTATAGCTGTTTAAAGTTAACCCTAACCCTAACCCTATTAGGGCTAGGGTTTGGGTTAAGGTAAACTATGTCCAAACATGGGAAACTTGGCCTCATTCGAAAGGTCTACCACCCAGTAGTTGATAACTGCAATCCGGTTTCCAATACCTGGTCTCCTCTCGGAGTTATAGCTGTTTAAAGTTAACCCTAACCCTAACCCTAACCCTATTAGGGCTAGGGTTAGGGTTAAAGTAAACTATGTCCAAACATGGGAAACTTGGCCTCATTCGACAGGTCTCCCACCCAGTAGTTGATAACTGCAATCCGTTTTCAAATACCTGGTCTCCTCTCGGAGTTATAGCTGTTTAAAGTTAACACTAACCCTAACCCTATTAGGGCTTGGGTTAGGGTTAAAGTAAACTATGTCCAAACATGGCAAACTTGGCCTCATTCGAAAGGTCTCCCACCCAGTAGTTGATAACTGCAATCCGTTTTCAAATACCTAGTCTCCTCTCGGAGTTATAGCTGTTTAAAGTTAACCCTAACCCTAACCCTATTAGGGCTAGGGTTAGGGTTAAAGTAAACTATGTCCAAACATGGCAAACTATGCCTCATTCGAAAGGTCTCTCACCCAGTAGTTGATAACTGCAATCCGTTTTCAAATACCTGGTCTCCTCTCGGAGTTATAGCTGTTTAAAGTTAACCCTAACCCTAACCCTAACCCTATTAGGGCTAGGGTTAGGGTTAAAGTAAACTATGTCCAAACATGGCACACTTGACCTTATTCGAAAGGTCTCCCACCCAGTAGTTGATAACTGCAATCCGTTTTCAAATACCTGGTCTCCTCTCGGAGTTATAGCTGTTTAAAGTTAACCCTAACCCTATTAGGGCTAGGGTTAGGGTTAAAGTAAACTATGTCCAAACATGGCAAACTTGGCCTCATTCGAAAGGTCTCCCACCCAGTAGTTGATAACTGCAATCCGTTTTCAAATACCTGGTCTCCTCTCGGAGTTATAGCTGTTCAAAGTTAACACTAACCCTAACCCTATTAGGGCTAGGGTTAGGGTTAAAGTAAACTATGTCCAAACATGGCAAACTTGGCCTCATTCGAAAGGTCTCCCGCCCAGTAGTTGATAACTGCAATCCGTTTTCAAATACCTGGTCTCCTCTCGGAGTTCTAGCTGTTTAAAGTTAACCCTAACCCTAACCCTATAAGGGCTAGGGTTTGGGTTAAGGTGAACTATGTCCAAACATGGGAAACTTGGCCTCATTCGGAAGGTCTCCCACCCAGTAGTTGATAACTGCAATCCGTTTTCCAATACCTGGTCTCCTCTCGGAGTTATAGCTGTTTAAAGTTAACCCTAACCCTAACCCTATTAGGGCTAGGGTTAGGGTTAAAGTAAACTATGTCCAAACATGGCAAACTTGGCCTCATTCGAAAGGTCTCCCACCCAGTAGTTGATAACTGCAATCCGTTTTCAAATACCTGGTCTCCTCTCGGAGTTATAGCTGTTTAAAGTTAACCCTAACCCTAACCCTATTAGGGCTAGGGTTAGGGTTAAAGTAAACAATGTCCAAACATGGCAAACTTGGCCTCAGTCGAAAGGTCTCCCACCCAGTAGTTGATAACTGCAATCCGTTTTCAAATACTTGGTCTCCTCTCGGAGTTATAGCTGTTTAAAGTTAACCCTAACCCTAACCCTTACCCTATTAGGGCTAGGGTTAGGGTTAAAGTAAACTATGTCCAAACATGGCAGACTTGACCTTATTCGAAAGGTCTCCCACCCAGTAGTTGATAACTGCAATCCGTTTTCAAATACCTGGTCTCCTCTCGGAGTTATAGCTGTTTAAAGTTAACACTAACCCTAACCCTATTAGGGCTAGGGTTAGGGTTAAAGTAAACTATGTCCAAACATCTCAAACTTGGTCTCATTCGACAGGTCTCCCACCCAGTAGTTGATAACTGCAATCCGTTTTCAAATACCTGGTCTCCTCTCGGAGTTATAGCTGTTTAAAGTTAACCCTAACCCTAACCCTATTAGGGCTAGGGTTAGGGTTAAAGTAAACTATGTCCAAACATGGCAAACTTGGCCTCATTCGAAAGGCTCCCACCCAGTAGTTGATAACTGCAATCCGTTTTCAAATACCTGGTCTCCTCTCGGAGTTATAGCTGTTTAAAGTTAACCCTAACCCTAACCCTATTAGGGCTAGGGTTAGGGTTAAAGTAAACTATGTCCAAACATGGCAAACTTGGCCTCATTCGAAAGGTCTCCCACCCAGTAGTTGATAACTGCAATCCGTTTTCAAATACCTGGTCTCCTCTCGGAGTTATAGCTGTTTAAAGTTAACCCTAACCCTAACCCTATTAGGGCTAGGGTTAGGGTTAAAGTAAACTATGTCCAAACATGGCAAACTTGGCCTCATTCGAAAGGTCTCCCACCCAGTAGTTGATAACTGCAATCCGTTTTCAAATACCTGGTCTCCTCTCGGAGTTATAGCTGTTTAAAGTTAACACTAATCCTAACCCTATTAGGGCTAGGGTTAGGGTAAAAGTAAACTATGTCAAAACATGGCGAACTTGGCCTCATTCGAAAGGTCTCCCACCCAGTAGTTGATAAGTGCAATCCGTTTTCAAATACCTGGTCTCCTCTCGGAGTTATAGCTGTTTAAAGTTAACCCTAACCCTAACCCTAACCCTAACCCTATGAGGGCTAGGGTTAGGGTTAAAGTAAACTATGTCCAAACATGGCAAACTTGGCCTCATTCGAAAGGTCTCCCACCCAGTAGTTGATAACTGCAATCCGTTTTCAAATACCTGGTCTCCTCTCGGAGTTATAGCTGTTTAAAGTTAACCCTAACCCTAACCCTATTAGGGCTAGGGTTAGGGTTAAAGTAAACTATGTCCAAACATGGCAAACTTGGCCTCATTCGAAAGGTCTCCCACCCAGTAGTTGATAACTGCAATCCGTTTTCAAATACCTGGTCTCCTCTCGGAGTTATAGCTGTTTAAAGTTAACCCTAACCCTAACCCTATTAGGGCTAGGGTTAGGGTTAAAGTAAACTATGTCCAAACATGGCAAACTTGGCCTCATTCGAAAGGTCTCCCACCCAGTAGTTGATAACTGCAATCCGTTTTCAAATACCTGGTCTCCTCTCGGAGTTATAGCTGTTTAAAGTTAACCCTAACCCTAACCCTATTAGGGCTAGGGTTAGGGTTAAAGTAAACTATGTCCAAACATGGCAAACTTGGCCTCATTCGAAAGGTCTCCCACCCAGTAGTTGATAAGTGCAATCCGTTTTCAAATACCTGGTCTCCTCTCGGAGTTATAGCTGTTTAAAGTTAACACTAATCCTAACCCTATTAGGGCTAGGGTTAGGGTTAAAGTAAACTATGTCAAAACATGGCGAACTTGGCCTCATTCGAAAGGTCTCCCACCCAGTAGTTGATAAGTGCAATCCGTTTTCAAATACCTGGTCTCCTCTCGGAGTTATAGCTGTTTAAAGTTAACCCTAACCCTAACCCTAACCCTATGAGGGCTAGGGTTAGGGTTAAAGTAAACTATGTCCAAACATGGCAAACTTGGCCTCATTCGAAAGGTCTCCCACCCAGTAGTTGATAACTGCAATCCGTTTTCAAATACCTGGTCTCCTCTCGGAGTTATAGCTGTTTAAAGTTAACCCTAACCCTATTAGGGCTAGGGTTAGGGTTAAAGTAAACTATGTCCAAACATGGCAAACTTGGCCTCATTCGAAAGGTCTCCCACCCAGTAGTTGATAACTGCAATCCGATTTCAAATACCTGGTCTCCTCTCGGAGTTATAGCTGTTTAAAGTTAATCCTAAACCTAACCCTAATTATAACCCTATTAGGGCTAGGGTTAGGGTTAAAGTAAACTATGTCCAAACATGGCAAACTTGGCCTCATTCGAAAGGTCTCCCACCCAGTAGTTGATAACTGCAATCCGTTTTCAAATACCTGGTCTCCTCTCGGAGTTATAGCTGTTTAAAGTTAACACTAACCCTAACCCTATTATTGCTAGGGTTAGGGTTAAATTAAACTATGTCCAAACATGGCAAACTCGGCCTCATTCGAAAGGTCTCCCACCCAGTAGTTGATAAGTGCAATCCGTTTTCAAATACTTGGTCTCCTCTCGGAGTTATAGCTGTTTAAAGTTAACACTAACCCTAACCCTATTAGGGCTAGGGTTAGGGTTAAAGTAAACTATGTCCAAACATGGCAAACTTGGCCTCATTCGAAAGGTCTCCCACCCAGTAGTTGATAACTGCAATCCGTTTTCAAATACTTGGTCTCCTCTCGGAGTTATAGCTGTTTAAAGTTAACACTAAGCCTAACCCTAACCCTATTAGGGCTAGGGTTAGGGTTAAAGTAAACTATGTCCAAACATGGCAAACTTGGCCTCATTCGAAAGGTCTCCCACCCAGTAGTTGATAACTGCAATCCGTTTTCAAATACCTGGTCTCCTCTCGGAGTTATAGCTGTACAAAGTTAACCCTAACCCTAACCCTAATTATAACCCTATTAGGGCTAGGGTTAGGGTTAAAGTAAACTATGTCCAAACATGGCAAACTTGGCCTCATTCGAAAGGTCTCCCACCCAGTAGTTGATAACTGCAATCCGTTTTCAAATACCTGGTCTCCTCTCGGAGTTATAGCTGTTTAAAGTTAACACTAACCCTAACCCTAACCCTATTAGGGCTAGGGTTAGGGTTAAAGTAAACTATGTCCAAACATGGCAAACTTGGCCTCATTCGAAAGGTCTCCCACCCAGTAGTTGATAACTGCAATCCGTTTTCAAATACCTGGTCTCCTCTCGAAGTTATAGCTGTTTAAAGTTAACCCTAACCCTAACCCTATTAGAGCTAGGGTTAGGGTTAAAGTAAACTATGTCCAAACATGGCAAACTTGGCCTCATTCGAAAGGTCTCCCACCCAGTAGTTGATAACTGCAATCCGTTTTCAAATACCTGGTCTCCTCTAGGAGTTATAGCTGTTTAAAGTTAACCCTAACCCTAACGACGTCCCAGGCCTCGAGGCCTTATGGGCTGAGATCATTCCACCATCTCGTAAAAAAATCTGCTTTGTGTCATGTACCGCCCGCCAACCGATGACCACGCTTTCTTCGAGAAATTCGATGAATGCATGGACAGAATCATCAACGGAGATGAGGAAATTATAATCATGGGTGATAATAAATAAATTGCAATTGGCTGACTTCTGATAACTCAGGGCCAATAGGAAAGGTAAGATTCTCCTGCATATTGTACCAGCTGGAGAATGTCATAACAACCCCAACTAGAACCACTGACACCTCCTCCACTTCGTTACATGTGATCCTAACAAATGAGACAATACGTCTGCACAACCAGGGGACTTACGAGGGGGGGGGGGTAGTGATCATGTTATGACCTTTGCTTTCCACAGAAACAAAAGTCCCAGATATCAACCTAACGCCACATGTAGAAGAGTTTACAAATCTTTTAACGAAGACATATACCTTGAAGATCTTGCCCAAATACCATGGCATATCATTGAAAACTTTCAAACTATAGACGAACAGGTTGAGGTCTGGGAAGAGCTGGTTACCGGGGTAGCTAACACACATGCCCCACTGAAAAAAATGCAAAATTAGAGGTACACCTGCACCATGGTTCACTAGCGACCTTCGTGATCTTATTAGTCTAAGAGACAAAATGTACAAGAAAGCGAAACGCTCCGGTAGTCCAAGTGACATGTCCGACTACAAGGGAATGAAAAATAGGGTGAATTACTTATGCCGCCAAGTTAAAAAAAGATCATGCAGCTAAATCAGTAATCCAGGGATCAGAAGGGGGGCAGGCTGGGGTCTGGAAAGCCATACGTACATTACTACCCAACAAGACAGCAAACACTGTTCGCTCGTTCTCATTGAAATGGGCAAAATAGCGATTTTTAGGGTCGAAAAATCGACGGACAGATTTTTCAGCCACACCCACCTTATTTTTTAGGAAAACATGTCATCAATTTATGATTTCCAAAAAATTACAGCTTATTTATCATAGGAAGTTACCCAAAATGTATGGATTTTGATAAAATGTGTGAGAAAAATGCAGATTTTTTGTGTGTAGGAAAAACCTGGAACGTCATAAAAAGAACTGGGAATATGATAAAGCTTTTATCCACACCATCATCCCAAAAGCTATCAATTAAGGCATCAGTATCTATGGACATACTTCAGTCAGTTTTAGGGTTCTGTTGAAGATTGTAATCATTTAGTTTAGGACTAAGTTGGTCCGGACGTTTTGTTGCATTTCGACCTCTTTGGGTAATTTCTAGAAAGGCAAACTGAAAATTTTTTAATCACCTTTATCCTCTATCGATTAAAATCATTTGCGTCTTGTAACGGTAACGGGTGTTACAAAACGGATATTTTGCTTGTTTTCTCCGAAAAGATCTACAGTTTTTAGTTTAATCTTTTAGGTGCAAGAAGTGCATAAGTACGGGCATTTAAAAACTGGGCAACGTTCTTATACCAGGTGACGTATCTAACATTGGAAGTAACAAACAACGGTAACGGGTGTTACAGTCATTATTGTAAAGCATTTTGGTCAGCAAGGATGGCTACAAATTGCAGCCAGCACTCCTTTCTTCTTTCCTTAGAAACTCAGAAAACCTGCAAAAATTCTTCAAAACGTTAATTTCCTGTCTTAGATGTGACCCTATATAAACTTTACAACCGTCTTACTTGCGCAGTAACGGGTGTTACAGAACTTGGCGACAGGTATGAACCACCTCGCACGGTGAACAAGAATAGTGACAGGAGCGATCCGACTTGATCTGTCAGAGGCCCTGGCTAAGCCAACTTCACCGGCCAGCAAACTATTGCCATTATTATATTGCTACGTTTTAGGATGATTTCTAAAGTTTTCATGTCTTCTCTTCTCAGGCGACAGCCGTTTTTTCGGGTGAGAAGTCCAACGCGCGGCTATAATTTCTTCCAACTCATCAACAAAACCTAGCGCTGTGGTACATATTTCGCGAAACATATGTGTACTGGGGCAGCAAAAAAAAAATGGATGAGGTCCGTGATTTGGCTCATATCTAGTCGTTAGGAGTGGCGACAGCATTTGGCACATTTGAATGAGAACGAATGTGTTATTTACATGGAACATGACGGTCAGAGTATCTCTGACAGTAAAGGGATGGCAGAAACTTTCAATGAGTTTTTTCATAAAGTCATACAGGACTTGTGTAGTGCACTCTAGGGGGCTGTCTCCCCCTACTCGCCTACACAGTTTGTAAACGAAGCAAAAAGCACATTTGCTTTCACACCAATCACAGTAGATGCTGTTACTGAACAGTTATCAATGCTGGATACAAAAAAGGCCACTGGCCTGGATTGCATTGATAATAGACTCCTGAGAGCAGGTCCTAGCCCCATCGCTTACAGATCTTTTTAACAAATCCCTGACCACAGGAGAGTTTCCGGGGTGGAAGATGGCCAAAGTCATGCCAATCCATAAGAAAGGTGACAGGACCTCGCCAAGTAATTATCGCCCAGTATCTATTCTACCTGGTATTTCAAAAATACTAGAACGGGCGGTTCACAATCAGTTATACGGTTACCTTAACCAACATCGACTACTCTCCCGATACCAGTCAGGATTCAGAAAGCGCCATTCCTGCGAGTCTGCCCTACACTTTGTAACAGAGGACTGGATTGAATCAATTGACAAAAACAGCACACTGGTGTGATCTTTTGTGATTTGTCCAGGGCCTTTGATACTCTAAACCATAACATCATGTTAAGTAAACTCGAAGCCTACGGTGTCGATGAAATTGCATGTAGATAGTTCAAATCTTACTTGACTGGCAGGTTGCAGCGTACGTGCCTTAACTCAGTCCTGTCGAAACCATCTAATGTGACTTGCGGCGTTCCGCAGGGCACAGCCCACTATTTCCAGGTCCCATTGAAAAGTATAGTAAACATCTAAGAAATGAGTTATCAAAAATCACCTTTTTGAGTGTTCAACTATTGAAAACTCACATTGACAGGATAGCTTGGCCTCCAAATTGTCCATTAAGTAAAAAAATCCAAACTTTTATTCAGCGAAATGGCGTCTGCTTGACGTCTGATGACCTTTGACCCCCTCCACAGCAACAAAACACAACAACATTGCATGACTTTTAGAGCTCTACCAGGCAGGCAAAACAAGCCTAAAAGCCAGTTTTTTCAACAAAATAGAAACGGCAATAACTCTCCAGCTGGCAAATGCCAGCATTTATCCACACATACCAAGAAAAAGGCTGTTTTCGGTTGGTTTGGATGCTGTCACCAACAGAAGTACTCAGAAGGCCATCTATGCGCCTGCGTGAATAGTGACCTTTGCCCCGCAGGGGTCCATTCTTGGACCCCTTCTCTTCATCGTTTATTAAACATTAGTCAACTATCGATAACTTACCGACGACGGTGCGAACTGTCACTGTTAGAAAACTGAAAAACACAGTGGCGCGAAGGACATGAGCAGCATCAACTCAACAGAGGAGCTCTGGCAATTCTTCAAAGATGCATTATTGGCAGCAATTAAGAAACATATACCGCATAAGACAGCACGGCCAAAACCCAGTCAAGTGAGTCAACCATGGGTCACGCCCAGCATTCGTAGACTTATCAATAGAATGGATAGAAAATATCGCTTAATGAAGAAAACTGGCTCAACTAAGCTGAGACAAGAAGTTAAAGACCTGAGCCGAACCATCCAGCGGCAGATAAGAAGAAGTTACTGGAATTACCTTAACTCTGTTTTCACTGAGGAGACCACAGACCACAAAGCAAGAAACAAGAAGTTTTGGTCCTATGTGAAAAAACAGCGGGCTTCGAATATCGGTGTTGCAGAAAGATGGCCGCCTTATATCGAACCCGCAGGAACAAGCAGAAATACTAAATAAACACTTTCAGTCAGTCTTCAGTGATGGTCAAACTTACACCGAAGAGGAATTCCAACAGAAGACCGGTATGGAAGACCCGTCAATACCAGAAATGGATTGTATCAACATCACACAAGAGGGAGTGAAGGCGTTAATGAGAAACCTTAACCCACACAAAGCTGGGGGCCCAGACGGGATTAGCCCAAGGTTGTTAAGGGAACTTGCACCTGCATTGACCACAATCTTTCAGACATCACTGGTATCTGGTATAGTACCGGACGACTGGCATATGTCACACCAATTTTTAAGAAGGGGGAACAATACAACCCGGCAAATTACAGACCGGTATCACTGACATGTCTGTAAGATCATGGAACACAAAGTGATGCAGCATCTCGAGTTTCACAACATTCTAAACGACAACCAACACGGTTTCCGCAGAAAGAGATCGTGTGAGAGTCAGCTCCTGGAGTTTGTGGAGGAGCTAACGTCAAACATGGAGAACGGCAGACAAACAGACATATTAATAATGGACTTTGCGAAGGCATTTGACCGGGTGAACCATAACCTTCTGATCCACAAGCTCAAACGCTATGGAATCCAAGGGACAACACTTACTTGGATTGCCAGCTTCCTAGAAAACCGACGTCAAGCGATCATAGTTGATGGCCATAACTCATCGTACATTTAGTGTTCGGTCAGGTGTGCCGCAGGGCTCGATTTTAGGCCCGTGCCTGTTTTTGGTTTATATCAATGACTTGCCAGACAAGCTGACAGCGCAAGCAAGGCTGTTTGCAGATGATACCGGAGTGTATAAGGTCACAACAAACACAAGAAAGCAGGAAGAACTCCAACAAGATCTGCAACGCTTGTCAGAAAGGGAGAGCTGTTGGGACATGCAATTCCACCCCTCCAATGTGTGTCAATGTCAGTAACAAGGAGTAGGACACCCTGAGGCACCCACAGTTGACACGTTCGTGTCACGTGCCTCCGCCAGTAACTGAGTTTCAGCACTAACACTACCGTACGGACCCCCTTACGGAACTTGGACCCAGGCAACGGCTAAGGACTACGAGACTGGATTATGGACACGGACTTTTATCACGCTCGTCCCCAGCGTCCGCGGAGAAGCCATAGGTAGATCGTGTCTTAGAATAATGTCAGCCCAGGCTACCCAGGCTATGGAAAATAAACTTTCTTTAATTAATATCTGTAGTTACCTTCGCCAAGAAGGTTATGTTTTCGTGGCCGTGTATGTGTCTGTGTTTCTGTGTGTGTGTGTTAACAGCATAACTTGAGAAGGCTTAGATGGATTATCTTGATATTTGGTAGGTGGGTAGGTCTTGATGAGACCTCGAAATGATTAGATTTTGGGCCCCCTGGCGGCTTGTTATGGTACTGCAGCGGAACTTCCGGTTTTGATATCTCGTGATCTGGACATGCTAGGGTCATGATTTTTGGATGGTAGGTAGCTCTTGTGCTCGGGAAGAAGTGACGTACGTTTGGGCCTCCTAGCGGCTTGCTCTGGAACTGCAGGAGCATTTGTATGAAAATGTTTAAAGTAGGATAACTCAATAACGTAACCGGTTGACGGATCGTCTTGATATTTGGTATGTAGGTAGCTTAAGTAAAGCTTGACATGATTAGATGACAATTATGAAAATTAGCATTTAATTTGCATAATCAATGAAGGAATTCTATAATTCAGTTACCTTCCATGATAGGACTGTTCAACCTTGTGACATGTGTAATTAAGAGTGAGAGTAACATCGCCATATATTAATTATATAAATGAAGACCTAATTTGCTTAATTAATGAGAAAATACTATAATTCCATAGTGGTTGATGCTGGCAATTCCATACTTGTGCATTTCGAAGTTGACTGGAGGTGAACATCATCCAACATAACTTATACAGATCAGGGCCTCATTTGCATAATTTATGAGGAAATGTTAGAATAGCCTTCTTTGTTAAGATAACACTGCCATTGGGTGGAGAATATGATCAACTGGTGTAATTCATTCAAATGAGGATCTTATTTGCATAATTAGGGGAAATCTATAATTCGTCAGTCATAAAGGTAACCTCATTTGGCGAAGGTATGAGGTCGTGGAACTCTAGTTTTGTTTTGTTTTGTGTCTTTCTATTATGATAACCTAGTGCTCTACTCCGGTGGTACTAGTATTTTCGTGCGCGCTCTCTAGTACGTACCAAATTATGATTACGGTACACGGCGGCGATCTGCAGCACTGCTATCGGGACCTAAATCAAGACAATTCCTAGCTATTTTTGGGCATAAAATGTTGTCACAATGGTAATACACTATATGAAACGGACCATTACAAGTACCTTATTTGGTGACGCTGTGAGGGTGTAAGATTACCCCTCTACATTTGCCCAAAAGGGAGTTTAGTCACGGAAGTAACTTGGCTACGGAGGGAGTTTGGGCATTCTCCGTCTTTGCCAATACACTCGTTCCCAGGATGCTTTGCGTACAAAATGCGATCTCTGTCCCAGGACACACACACCGCTTCCGGGCATGGCTCCCGGGGACTTGAATTAATTATAGGACGCTGTGGAGGAGCGTGGACTTTTATACTCTGGATTAATTTATCCTGGATGGGCGTCCGGGATGCTTAAATTTTCACAGAGGTAATAATGAGCAGAGCGGGAGCACGCACGTTGACAGCAGCAACGCACTCCAACATGCCAGTGTCATCAAGTTGTTGATATGGGCATTATTAAAGGAGAAGAAGAAGAGATGCCGGCCATCTTGTTTTGCGCCGATTAACCTTTGACCTAAAATGGTGGCGCGAAACCGGAAATTCGTGTTTATCATCTTCAAACCTGCCAAGGGTTTGTCTGTTTCCGCCTGAAGTTTGGACTTTTCCTCAAAAACAAGGACAATGCAGGCCATTAAATGCGTGGTTGTTGGTGACGGGTAAGTTGATAGAGTTGTTTGTTAGTTTGCTATTTCCCTGGAGTGAAGATTGTGGCCCGGTACATTTTTTAAAGAGGAAGTGCGTCCAACTTGTCCAGGCTTGACAAAATATTATTCGACGGAATTGAGACAAAAATCGGAGCTCCACCAGGAAAATTTCAATGTTCCAGCTGTGGCCAATTCTACATGATGAACAGTAACGTTACGTCCGTCCACAATAAGTAGCCTTTTGTTTCCAGTTAGTCACTGAAATGTGAACATAGGAACAAAGAGAACCAGCAAAATTTCAAATGGTTTTCTTACAAAAGCAGAAAATGTCATCCGCCAGGTCATGGTTATGGTAGCAGGACACAGCATATGACCTATAACGAGAGGGGTCCTAATTCCGACCATGTTCCATGCAAACGCACATACCTTTGGTAATAGTTTGTCTGACCAAAAATCCGCGCAACATGAGCTTTAATAGACAGAAAAAGGTAACAACGATTACAGCGACACAGCTGTGTATTTCACTTCAGTGCGGCGCCTTGCACCCAAGCGTAATGGTTTGCGAAACTTATATTACGGAAGGTTTTTCGTCATTTTGCCGGTGGAACGTTCTATCGCAATAGGGGCGCCCTAATTCCGACCTAGTAAAACACAGGGCGATCTGTGGAGAGAGTTGAACTATTCAAGATACACACTTATTTACTAAAACAATCTACAACTGTTTTTTCTGTCCCAAACAAGTCCTCTTTTTACCATTACGCGACTTGCTCCAAAGCGGCTGTTTCAAATCTAAACTGTCGTGGCAGTTCGCTCGTCAACCCCCAAAGAAGCGTTGAATTCAAACAGATTTTTCACTCGTCTGTCGGAGTGTCCGAACTGGAAAAATGTTGTGAGCTAATACCATTCGTTATCAACACAAAAACTTTGTCCATTCCTGTGGGTATTTATAGGCACATGCACCCATGCATAACGCCGCAACAATGATTTTTCCAGCTAGTCCGGAATTAGGGGTAGGTCGAAATTAGGGCACCCCCCGTTAGGGTTTTACATCATGGTTAATGAACCAAAGGTGAGAAGGTCCAGGACGCTTCAAAATTTATAGTAGGTGAACAAGCATGCTCCAAAAACTGGATATGTTTGGGTTTAGGGTACCATCTACAAAATGGGAAAATCAACTGTCACAGTACTAGACGGTAACAGTATCCAGATGCTAGTCTATGCCGACCAAACAAACATAATCCAAATTACAGTCTCAAACCTGATGCATTCCTCTACCATTCAGCACAGTTTTCACCTCATTGTCGTGCACAAAAGAACCTCTGCAGCTTTCTCAAGTACTGTCCTGCACTACTTTGTGCCCAAACTACGATTGGCTATGGGATTGGCCCATAAATACTGTTAATAATAAGTGTTAATTTAGTGTTATAGTGTCAAGTGTTATATAATTTGTATTAATCATATCAACCCTTCCTCTGCTGGATAAAATTCCTCCTTATTTCATGGATTGCATGTAAAATGTGGAAATTAGCCACAAGGACCCCTGTACTGTTTGTGGACTTTACAGTACTTAACACAAGATAGGTACATGTAAAACTTTACATTTCTGGAAAGCTGGGATTGTGCACAACGTGAATAAAGCAAAGTCAAGATTATGCCATGTCTATATGATGATGTTCCAGCAATGGTACATATGAAAATTTTTACTCTGGAAGGTCAACATGATATCCATCAGATTACATAAAAATATTTCAAAACATGTATAGTGGTGTTGCCTAGTCTTACATACGGTTATAAACACACAATAAAAACATGGCAGCATCGTAAGGTTCTTCAACGTTTCATTCAGAAAAGTCCTTGTCAATTGTGAAATGAGCACATGTCCAGGACAAAAGATACAAAAACCGGAAGTTTAGCTGCAGTACCAAAGTCAGCCACCAGGAGGCCCACATTTGACCTTGCCCTTAGTCTTTTTATGACCAACCAACATACCAAATATCATCACAATCTATAAATGCCTTCATAAGTTATGTTAACCACAAATATGCAGAAACACAGACAGACAGACAGACCAAAAACAATATCTCCATTTTTCATGGAGATAACAATAATTGTTTGGTGTTTTCAAGAACTTATGATTGGGAAAATTGGGTGTCTTTTTTTGTGAAGTTTTGGCTGCGAAAGGGAGAGAGGGGGCATGCATCAACATTCAGAATGTGTGGGCTTGCATATAAGAGTATTTGTGAAATGATCTACTTGTGCTTCAAACCATGAATTGTCGGATTAGGAACAGAAAAGGCATTTGTTGTGCATTTAGCTGATATCGATGAGTAGAAGAACGTTAATGTCGTGTGGTCCAACAGTGATGTTTACATTCATATGGCCACATTACAAAGTTGTACATATATTATAAACTCAGTAACATCACATAAACATTTGTAGTTGAGATTTGATCTAATTCAATGCTCCTAATTAACATCAATTCTGGTCATTTTACCTAAACTACATGTACATGTACTATGGGATGGCAAATGTTAGGACACAAATTGAATGACAGAACACAGTGTAACAACCAGCAAGTCTTTTATTTGTCATGAAAACAGCAATAAATCAGTGGAACAGCATTGTTGTCCTGTTTCTTTCCTTTCATCACATATTCCCTTTATCTTACAATTTGCGGCACTGTCGTGGTCGCGTGCGGAGGCAGGCGTTCTGTACCGGCCCTGCCCTCCCTGAAGGAGAGGAGAGAGGCCGCGGCTCTGTCTCTTTTCAAGGACATGCTCAGTCCCGAGCACCCCCTGCACGACTTGGTTCCTGCTCATAGACAGTCTGCCACAGGTAGAGCACTGAGGAACGGTCACAACATCACCGTTCCCTATGCAAGAACCAAACGACTGCAGCAGTCATTCCTGTACTGCGCCATTAGACTTTACAACGACTCACTTTCCGGGCCTTGAATCCACATCATTACCTGTATGACTCGACCTGATAGAGATGCAACATTGTGTATATTTTATTTTAATAATTTTTTATGTGTCTTTGTATATACTTTGATATAGATGTTAATGTATTGTTTTCCTGGTGTTTTAATGTGACAACTGTACCCAATTCAGGGGGTGGCAGTTGTGCTGCCCCCCCCCCCTGCCAATGTACACTTGGAGGAATGTAAATAAAGATATGTATTGGGTCATAGTTACAAGAAGAGAACCCCGGGAGTTAAGAGAAGAGAACCCAGGGAGTTTTGTTACTCCGTGAAGGAGGTCAGGACCTCCGGACGGAGTGTTGTAATCGGCTGATTTTTCATGTTCGCAGTCAAAACACTGGGTTCTCTTTGTGTAATCGGCACGCAATTTTATACGCCGTCTGCGGGCATGCCCGTGTTCATGCACGAATGTGTATTTTTGCCGTTGCTGCTTTCGCGGTCAATGTAATATTGCAAACGCACCCCTACAATTACGAGGCGAATTGGAATGGTCCAGAAAAACGCGTTGTTTGGAATAGCAGTGGGGGGGGGGGTGGAACTTCATGCAGATACGGGGTGGTTTTTATAAGTGGTTCCAGATGTTTTTGCCCATGGTTAAGAGATGCCAAGTTTTTTGGAAGATGTTCGCAGCCAAAACGCATTCTTCCGTACGTCGCATTTCTGTGTAATTTCGCACGTGGTGTTGCATTATGTCCGGGATGATGCACGTCTTTTTATTTTTACCGTAGCTGTTTTGATATTGGAGTAAATGGTTATTTTCGAAACATCCCCATGTCGTTGAAATGTTGTCGTCCGTTTATGTCACCGGTAGTAAGTCGGGGCGGGGCTGATGGGGACGGATATGTGGGGAAAATTAGGAAAAATTTAATGTTAATACCGATGACCGAGTCCAAAAAACTGAAACGTGAAAATCGGATGATTGGACCTGATGTACATTTCTGTAGATTGTACACAGAATACACACATCTTTAGATAATCTGGCCATGGCAGGTATACTAGATTAGCGTACATCTATGTTTATGCGTTCAAAACAAGAAAAGTAATCGTTTCCCGGTATTATTCTCTCGAAACACGGCGCTGAATATAGGAAGAAGTAGCCTGTGTTACGCAATGCTTTCGGCCGGATTGATGTGCAACTGTTACTAATTGCAGGGTCTGGGCTTGGCCAGTCGCGGTGTATGGCCAGTCGCGCTAATATGCGAGTGTTCCCTGTAGACAGTCCTGGAGTCATTTTTTCGCACATTCGCACATTCCAGGAGCCTGTGGGTACTGGTTCAGTCGGACCGGTTTGGACTGGAACAACGGACGGAGTGTTGTAATCGGCTGATTTTTCATGTTCGCAGTCAAAACACTGGGTTCTCTTTGTGTAATCGGCACGCAATTTTATACGCCGTCTGCGGGCATGCCCGTGTTCATGCACGAATGTGTATTTTTGCCGTTGCTGCTTTCGCGGTCAATGTAATATTGCAGACGCACCCCTACAATTACGAGGCGAATTGGAATGGTCCAGAAAAACGCGTTGTTTGGAATAGCAGTGGGGGGGGGGGGGGGTGGAACTTCATGCAGATACGGGGTGGTTTTTATAAGTGGTTCCAGATGTTTTTGCCCATGGTTAAGAGATGCCAAGTTTTTTGGAAGATGTTCGCAGCCAAAACGCATTCTTCCGTACGTCGCATTTCTGTGTAATTTCGCATGTGGTGTTGCATTATGTCCGGGATGATGCACGTCTTTTTATTTTTACCGTAGCTGTTTTGATATTGGAGTAAATGGTTATTTTCGAAACATCCCCATGTCGTTGAAATGTTGTCGTCCGTTTATGTCACCGGTAATATCACACTTCACATAAAATTGTCGCCAATACCTATTTCTTTGTTGCAATATATAAAACTTCACGGAGAATTGTCGCCTGTGGCTTCTTGTTTTTGTTTTAACGGGAAAAACGCTAAAATCTGTGTGGTACCAGAAACCCAGGCTGCGGCTCTCAGCACACTTCCGGGTTGATTAAACGCCAAAGGCACCATAAATCCGCATATAAATGAATATGTTCCCAAAAGATTCTTTGAATTTTAAATTTCTTTACTAGAAAATCGTTACCTAGTCGAGGAAAGCAGCGTTTTTGGTGACGTCTCAAGGAGGAGCCTAATGGTACAGTATTGTGTGCAATTCGCAAGAATTCTAGGAATTGTACAGGCATTTTGTCCACAGGAATGGAATGTCCACAGTCATGTGACCCACATCTATGTCCACATTCCTGGAAACCTTTGGGACCCTGCTTTGGGAAGACCTCTGCCCCGGATGCCCTACTTTCTGTGACCCCGGGGCCTGTTCACTATACACTCAGGGGAGGAGTGCACTGTATCTGTATAGGTACCAAGTCTTCCTCAAAATCATGAAATGATGGCAGGGCCGCAGTGCCATGCAAACAATAACCCTAACAGCAACCACCGTCGCCATGGCAATGTATGTTTTCATTGCCAGTCTTGTTATGCTTACTTTTGTAACAAACCCCACGTGGCTGGCACCGCCAGCTAACAACCAATCAGAGGCGCGTAATGCAATACGTCATGCAAAATTTCAACATGGCTCCTGGCCGGCGCTAATCACTAGTCTAACAAGAAAGCTTTTTTAAAAAGCTGGCCATAGGCCGCTAAAATGGGAATAGCTAGTTCGGTGGCATGGGTGTGCACAATTACTGACTTGCTCACCTTGCTCGAATTGTAGCAATGCTAAAAAGAGTGAATTGAAAGACCTGAAAAATAGACAGGGTTGCTTCCCACGGATGGATCGCGTTCCTTAATGACGTGGACGTCAGAATTGTCCAATTGCCCCGAAATTGCCGAAACGTAATTTGAATTGTCCCGAGCTGAAATTTAGCGTCATTTTGACATCGGGACATTGTTAATTGCGAGGCCTGGCTTGGCATTGCGTAATTTGGCATTGCGCAACTTCTTGAGAGCCGGCCGTCCAACATTCACATGTTAATTTCGAGGCCGGCCTGGCTTCGCATTGGATAACGTGCGGTTAGACATTGCGCAACCTCGGTCGACCCATCCACCAAACCAAACCAAACCAAACCATGGTCACACCGGGCACTATACCATAGGCCGCATTGCGCGGCCTATGGTAAAAACTGTTACCAAAACTAGTGCAGCAAAAAACTACACCGGACAGTTATGACCTTTAAGAGGGCCTGCATGCCCTTTTCCATTAAGCGTTATGGGCTATTTTAATTCACCGTTAATCGTTGCCGACCCGCCCGAATTCAACGTTAAGCGTTATCGGTATATTCATCGTTTAAGCGTTATTGGTCGTTTTAATTCTACGTAGCGCGTTATTTGTCATCCTGAATTCAGCATTAACCGTTATTGCGTAATTCTTCGTTACGGGTAGACCTGCGTAGTCAAACTTCAGATAGCCCTCCCAGCGTCCGCTTGTCGTTTCCGCACTCATACCAGACGGCCCATGAATACAATGGAACAGTCTAACTCGTCCCCAGAACCCTTCACAAATCATTACAGACATTTCAAGCAAAGCAGGCACCCCATGATGCGCTGGGCACGAGATTCTCTCGCGACCAATGACGTCGAGGGTGGCCATTGGCTACTTCTGGGATTTTTCTGTTACATATGGAGGGCTGAACCCTTGTGACCTTGTTGTAAAGTGTTTTCCCTATGTACCAATGTCTCAATTTGCCTCTCAAAATACTGGAAAATGCGTCATTAAAGGTTTAAAAATCCAAAATTTTCCGGGGGAGCATGCCCCCAGACCCCCCTACATTGCTCGCGCCTTTGGGGCTCCACTCGCGCCTTCGGCGCTCGCTTCCCCTTTTCTTCAAACATTTGTGGACGCAGTCAGGAAACAAGGCTGGTGGAAACGCTGGACTGTGAAGTACCTTGCACACACAATAGATGATCTATGTTAACAGTACATTGGCGTTGGCGCTTTTTCTCACCACCAGCACTGTACGAATAAAAGGCCATAAAAATGCACGTAAATTTACCGTTAAGCGTTACCGACCGTCCTGAATTTACCGTTAAGCGTTGTCGGCCCTGCTGAATTTACCGTTAAGCATTACCAGGACCCCCCATGCAGACCCTCCTTTAAATTTCCGTGACCTCTGAAACTCTCTATCACATGTTTGACCGCCTGTTAGTGTAAGTTGCATCATGGTCTACTTGCAAAGCAATAAAAGGACTACACTTGGCATCTGGTAGATACATGTAGTGATTAGTGGACTTTAAAGAACATAGCGACCCCCGACAGGCTTCGGACGTGGCAAACTGTACTCTCTAGCAGACCAACTCCCTTGGCATGTTATCTGTCTATTTGGCCAATTTCTACTCTTTCCAGCCACATCCCGAAGCCTGGTAGAGGCTAATAAAGCCGGAGGTCCAGTGTTTAGGGAGATTCACACCTTGAGCATGTTAACGATCCCATCACGCTTATTGAAAAGAGCTGGGGTCCTTCCTAGTGTGACTTGTTCAACCCTACAGTCTGGTCTCAGGTTTGACATCTTTGAAGTGGTGATAGTCACCTGTTATGTCAATCCTTCCACAAATGTGGTACATGTGATGACCTGCAGTGATATTAATGTTCCCCTCCAGTGCTGTGGGTAAAACATGCCTGTTGATCAGCTACACCACCAACGCCTTCCCTGGCGAGTACATTCCTACCGTGTTTGACAACTACTCGGCAAACGTGATGGTGGACGGCAAGCCTATCAACCTGGGATTGTGGGATACTGCCGGGCAAGAGGACTACGACAGGTTACGCCCACTGTCCTATCCTCAAACCGTGAGTTACTTTTCCCTTTTATTTGATTACATGATAGAGGTTGGGACATACAAGGGGAGACTGAAACTTTCTGAGCCTCACCCAGAGTACAATATGAAAATGAAATGTTGGCTGCGACATGTTCTTACAACTTGTAGGCAGGTTTCATGGTCAAGACATTTTTTATTCCTTCTGGCAGATTCTTAAACTCTCAGGCATTGCACAGAA
This sequence comes from Branchiostoma floridae x Branchiostoma japonicum, assembly GCA_013266295.2. Taxonomy (NCBI): domain Eukaryota; kingdom Metazoa; phylum Chordata; class Leptocardii; order Amphioxiformes; family Branchiostomatidae; genus Branchiostoma; species Branchiostoma floridae x Branchiostoma japonicum. Next base: position 19,508,482 of record CM023830.1, on the reverse strand, counting down.
AATGGAGAAAATCAGTGCTGAAGTATCTGTAGTAGAAAGGCAATTTAGAGTGGAATAGCGCCATCTAGTGTCTGTTAAACATATTACATGTCTGAGTTGGTTTGCCCTTGTGTTGCAGGACGTTTTCCTGATCTGTTTCTCCCTCATCAGCCCTGCGTCCTTTGAGAATGTCCGTGCCAAGGTAAGCCATAAAGACCTCAAAATACCAACTTGCAATTTTGCAGGATGAAAAAAATTCAGGCTCAACTCTAGCTTAATTTCAGCCTGAGAACAATTCAGGTGGACACATCATATTTTTAGAAATTTGAAGGAAATGGTTTCCAATTCATGTGTCAGGAACTGTGGAAAAAGACTGATCATGCAGGATGGAGCTGGAAAAAATAACCCAGCATTGCAGCAAGAAGCAGGAAGATGCTGAATCTGTGCTTTACCTGAATCTACATGTAGCATTATATATTGTAATGTATGTAGGCTTTCAGCTAGGATTTCATAATTGGGAGTCCTATTTGGGCGAGTGCCACAGCCACGAATATTGTAATTTTAAAACACTTAGTATTTCCTGCATTTGGAGGTACAAATTTTTTGGAACCCGTTAGGGAACATTTAAGTTGCATTAAAGTTGCATTTAAGTTGCACTCACTCAATTACTCGCTCGCTCACTCATTCAATCACTCACTCAGTCACTCAGTCACTCACTCGCTCACTCATCCAATCAATCAATCAATCACTCACTCATTCACTCGCTCGCTCGTTCACTCATTCCTACATTCCATGATTCCTGTTGACTTGTCTATAGTGGTACCCTGAGGTCTCCCACCACTGTCCCAACACACCCATCATCCTGGTGGGGACAAAGCTGGACCTGCGTGACGACAAGGAGACCATCGAGAAGCTGCGGGAGAAGAAGCTGGCTCCGATCACCTCCGCACAGGGCCTGTCTATGTACAAGGACATCAGTAAGTACATGTAGTACACAGGAGTATACAGACAATAACGCTGGCAATTTAAAGTATCATTTAAAGGATGATAAAATTAAACTGATGACCTTTCAATGTTGTCATTTTTTCCCGTGCTAAATTTTGCATCTTTTTATCTTTCCAAATCCCAGTGAATGTACTCTGTTACAGAGTAAGTTGACTACTAGTTCTTAAGTGTGTAATTATTCAGGTTCATTACTAGTACCAGCACTCAGTATTTTTGACCTGCACTAAAAAGATTTTCTTCATGTCATACAAGTACAGGCATAGTTAGGCCGTGCCAATTTAATTTTTTTACTCTTAGATTTTTGCACATAGCTGATGGAACAGGCAGGCATGCTGTTTTTGACCCCCACTCTACTGTACAGAAACTTAGAATGCAGGAGTAAATCCAAAATTGTAACATAGCAGCTCAAGAACCTGTCACACATTCAGAACCTTCCCCCCAACACCAGCCGACCAAAGTTGGCTGAAGTTCAGGGGCAGTCTGACCAGATTTAGGCCATACCTACCTTTCTATACGAATCAAATCTGAGTTGTAGATTTCACTGCCCGAACCTCCTGTCAACACCTGAATGTTTGAAACATTTTAAAACAATAATTCGGAGACCTCATATCTCCATGAAATATGGTTTCCTCAACACAAATAACATATTTGATGTGAAAATCCAATCATTTGGCAATGTTTAATTTCAATATGTTATCATAAATTATGCAAATGACCTCCACATTAACGTAATATATGCATGGTGTTGTAAACCATTAACTAACTTATACATGTCACAAGTATGAAATTCCCATCATTACACTAAGGAATCAGAATTTTTAGATTAATTATGCAAATGAGGTCCATATTTGCATAATTGGTATCTGTTGATATTCTACCTGCGATAGATTATACACATTACATGTATGAAAGTCCTATTATGTAAAACACTGGAATTACAGAATTTCCTCATTAATTATGCAAATTAAGTCCTCATTTACATAATGTGCATCTAATTATGTACATCTCTGTGTAAGCTACCTACATGCCAAAAATCATGATAATACGTTGCTCCTTTCTGGACTTATCTTCTCTTAAAGATTTCGCCACCCCCCCTGCAGTTCCAGCACAAGCTGCTAGGGGGACCAAACCCACACCACTTATTCCTGACAGGAAAAGCTATCTGCCACCAAAAAATCAAGACCATAGCATGTTCAGGACAAAAGATACAAAAACCGGAAGTAACTCTGCTGCAGTACCAAGGTCAGCCACCAGGAGGCCCAGATTTGACCTTGACCTTTGTCTTCCTAAGACCTACCTACATACCAAATATCATCACCATCCATAAAGACGTTCTTAAGTTATGCTCACCAGTAATTGGCGGAAACACACACAGACACAGACAGACACACAGACAGACAGACAGACCGACCGACCCAAAACAATATCTCCATTTTTCATGGAGATAACAATCAGCTGGTGCAGCTGTACAGTAGCTGACCTGGCCGAACACGGTAGTCGACCTAGCCGACCTTGCTCCAGACCTACCCCTGATCATGGTTGGGGGAGTTTAGCAAGTGTTCGGGAGGCTATATTTGGCTATGTGTGACAGGGGCTTTACAGTTAAGGTATTTCAATAAACCTTTTTGACCAGTCCTCTGCTCTTGTTCAGACAAACTGCGGACCATAATGCCATGGTAACTGAAATGTTGTGAATTTCTATGTTATGTTCTATTAATAAGTCAAACAACAATTCTCAAGGACACAAAGTCCTGAACAACAAGCGCAGCTGTACCTGAACAACTAACCCTTGCTGAAACAATTTTGCCCTTGAAAACATTAATACTGTTGCTTTGAGATTAATAAAATTCAAGATCAAGATGACAATTTACCACTAAGAAAGACAGTTGGCTACATGAATAAGTAAGAAAAGACAAATAATTGGCCAAACTTGTTGAGGACCAAGTTCTGTACCTGCACCTGAAAGTGTTTAGGTACACAACCCTAGTTGACCCATCTCTATCCTTGCCTTGTAGGTGCTGTGAAGTACCTGGAATGCTCTGCGCTGACCCAGAAGGGACTGAAGACAGTTTTTGATGAAGCCATCCGTGCGGTGCTGTGTCCGACAACGGCTCCCAAGAAAAAGAAAACTTGCCGACTCATGTAAACTACTGACCACCAGGCTATAGAGAAGCATTTATGGTTGGAATTTTTCTGTGCTGTGTTTCTAAGTGATGCCCAGGATCGTATCCTCATGGAATTTTCAAAATCCTGACAACCATTATGATGGTCTTGCCAGTGCTGCATAAGGAATTTCTTACAATTTTTCCAAGGTATGTTGTCAGCCACACTCAGTAAGGTAGCAGGTAAAGCAAAGTTTCTTAGCATTTAAAACATACATACAGGCCAAAAAGGGGGGATCCTGCAGATTGTCACCTGGGACAGCACTGTAGCAAATGGGCAAAAGGCATAGCAGTAGTGCTCAACATTTTACCATTGGCTGAAAACTGATAACGTTGTATGTAGATCTTTCGTACTAGGATACAAATGAAGTCAGTATGCAAAAAATAAAGTTTGATTCATATACGAATGTAATTAGAAGTGTCCCTTTCACTTTAGTCTTTGGCTAGCTTGATTTTTCTGGGCTGCTGTATTGGGGAAATAGCCTGGGTACCATCCTGGTTAGTTTACATCCGCTCCCACAGTCGCTATCGATAAATGGTTGGTCGATAGCGACTGTGGGAGCGGACGTAAACTAACCAGGATGGTACCCAGGCTATCAGGGAAAAGACTAGAGTAGTGCGGAGGTATAAGAACTGGATTTTGGCTCAGAATATATCTCAAATCTAAGTAACAGAATAACTAAGAACATCCAGAAATATTGTCTCATCAATCCATTTTCAAGAAAATCAGTAGAACTTGTACATTGCCAATGATATGTTGGCCCCAACCACAAACCAGGATAACAACGTATGATTTTTCCCTCTTCATAACAATTCAAAACAGTCAAGCAATTGGCTAAGATGATAACAATTGTCCAGAAAAATTCAATTGTTGGTTGTAAAGAATTCTTGGCTACCTGAGATTTAAATGGAGTTATTTGAGGACGTACATTCAGAGTTGCGGAGTGGCTGGATCATGGATTGTTTCACCAGATCACAGCATCAGATCTTCTTGCATGCAAGACTAAACTTCAAAATTTATACCAGGAGATTTTTCATAAGAACCTATCCTTTGCAAAGCATTACGTCTTAAGTATCAACTTAACAACAAACAAAAATTAACTCAGAATAGTCATTCATACAGGTTACACTCCATTATACCCAGTTTTTAAGAAACTAAAAATCACGTCTAAATTTAAGACTGTGCATGTATGTTCAGAGTCTCATTTGAACCCCTTTGTGATTGTGTACTTTACCAACTTTTAGCAGCACACATTCCCACAATAGTACACATGTACATGTACAGGTAGTACCAAGTGTTGAATACAGATGCGTATGTGACCTACATGTAGGATACATCAGGAGCCTTGGTGGTATCAATAGGGGCTGCACGAGCAACCTCCATGGAGGAGCTCTGCAGAGCTCCTCCATGGAGGTTGCTCGTACAGCCCTCAGCTCTGCAGAGCTCCTCCATGGAGGTTGCTCGTACAGCTCTCAGTGATACCCCCGCAGAGCTCCGCGACAAAACAAGTCAATTCGCTGGTTGTCGTCACGGTTGAGTTTTGCTTTCAAATCTTTGAGCTCTGCGTTCAAATCAAGCCAATTCGATGGCTGATTTTGGGTTCAAAATGCCATTCGGAGCCCTAAAACATACCTTTTAGCGAAAATTAACCGTCCCCATTGATAATACACGTACAATTTTCTTTTGGTGATATAAGCTCGCAAATAGCGTCAAATGTTTCGGGGACGTTTCCTAAGCATATTGTACGTGTTAGAAGTGTAATAGAAGCATTGGTAACTTTGTACTGATTTTGGGTTCAAAATGCCAATCGAAGCCCTAAAACATACCTTTTAGCGAAAATTAACCGTCCCCATTGATAATACACGTACAATTTTCTTTTGGTGATACAAGCTCGCAAATAGCGTTATAACGTTTCGGGGACGTTTCCTAAGCATATTGTACGTGTTAGAAGTGTAATAGAAGCATTGGTAACTTTGTGCTGATTTGGGGTTCAAAATGCCAAACGGAGCCCTAAAATATACCTTTTAGCGAAAATTAACCGTCCCCATTGATAATACACGTACAATTTTCTTTTGGTGATATAAGCTTGCAAATAGCGTTATAACGTTTCGGGGACGTTTCCTAAGCATATTGTACGTGTTAGAAGTGTAATAGAAGCATTGGTAACTTAGTGCTGATTTTGGGTTCAAAATGCCAAACGGAGCCCTAAAACATACCTTTTAGCGAAAATTAACCGTCCCCATTGATAATACACGTACAATTTTCTTTTGGTGATATAAGCTCGCAAATAGTGTTATAACGTTTCGGGGACGTTTTCTAAGCATATTGTACGTGTTAGAAGTGTAATAGAAGCATTGGTAACTTTGTGCTGATTTTGGGTTCAAAATGCCAAACGGAGCCCTAACGGTGCACACCCCAGTTAGTCCCATCTTATTTTGGAGTAAGGGTTTTTTAGTGTCCGCTCTGTGCCTAGTTACTTAGAGTAAAATCCATGTGATGGATGTAGGTCGATGTCTGTATAAAGTTCGACCCCTATAGGCTGTTTTGGATATGTTTTTGTCGGCGAATCTTCGCTTCCGGGTATCGCTCCGAGGCGGCAAACAGTGAAGCGCCCCGAGCGGGTAGGCCGATGACGTCACAGCTATGGGCGCTCGACATACCTCCGAAAATCCATTATTGTGATAACTGCAGTACTAGAATTTTTTTAAAAATCAGATATGTTAGAGACTATGGTACATGTTTCCTTCCTATATAGATGTGGTATGCGGGAAAATTTTTTTCTTCAAGTACGGCGTGGATGAAAAACGTGTCTTAACTATAGGTTTCAATGGGGCCGAGAAACTGGGGTGTGCCCCCTTAAAACATACCTTTTAGCGAAAATTAACCGTCCCCATTGATAATACACGTACAATTTTCTTTTGGTGATATAAGCTCGCAAATAGCGTCAAATGTTTCGGGGACGTTTTCTAAGCATATTGAACGTGTTAGAAGTGTAATAGAAGCATTGGTAACTTAGTGCTGATTTTGGGTTCAAAATGCCAAACGGAGCCCTAAAACATACCTTTTAGCGAAAATTAACCGTCCCCATTAATAATATACGTACAATTTTCTTTTGGTGATATAAGCTCGCAAATAGCGTCAAATGTTTCGGGGACGTTTCCTAAGCATATTGTACGTGTTAGAAGTGTAATAGAAGCATTGGTAACTTAGTGCTGATTTTGGGTTCAAAATGCCAATCGGAGCCCTAAAACATACCTTTTAGCGAAAATTAACCGTCCCTATTGATAATACACGTACAATTTTCTTTTGGTGATGGAAGCTCGCAAATAGCGTCAAATGTTTCGGGGACGTTTCCTAAGCATATTGTATGTGTTAGAAGTGTAATAGAAGCATTGGTAACTTAGTGCTGATTTTGGGTTCAAAATGCCAATCGGAGCCCTAAAACATACCTTTTAGCGAAAATTAACCGTCCCCATTGATAATACACGTACAATTTCCTTTTGGTGATATAAGCTCGCAAATAGTGTTATAACGTTTCGGGGACGTTTTCTAAACATATTGTACGTGTTAGAAGTGTAATAGAAGCATTGGTAACTTTGTGCTGATTTTGGGTTCAAAATGCTAAACGGAGCCCTAAAACATACCTTTTAGCGAAAATTAACCGTCCCCATAACGTCCCCATAACGTACAATTTTCTTTTGGCTATATAAGCTCGCAAATAGCGATATAACGTGTTGGGGACATTTACTATGCATATTGTACGTGTTACAAGTGTAATAGAAGCATTGGTAACTTTGTGCTGATTTCGGGTTCAAAATGCCAAACGGAGCGCTAAAATATACCTTTTAGCGAAAATTAACCGTCCCCATTGATAATACACGTACAATTTCCTTTTGGTGATATAAGCTCGCGAATAGTGTTACATTGTACAATTTTCTTTGTACAATTTTCAAAATCAGCACTAAGTTACCAATGCTTCTATTACACTTCTAACACGTACAATATGCTTAGAAAACGTCCCCGAAACGTTATAACACTATTTGCGAGCTTATATCACCAAAAGAAAATTGTACGTGTATTATCAATGGGGACGGTTAATTTTCGCTAAAAGGTATGTTTTAGGGCTCCGTTTGGCATTTTGAACCCAAACTCAGCACAAAGTTACCAATGCTTCTATTACACTTCTAACACGTACAATATGCTTAGGACGTTATAACGCTATTTGCGAGCTTATATCACCAAAAGAAAATTGTACGTGTATTATCAATGGGGACGGTTAATTTTCGCTAAAAGGTATATTTTAGGGCTCCGTTTGGCATTTTGAACCCAAAATCAGCACAAAGTTACCAATGCTTCTATTACACTTCTAACACGTACAATATGCTTAGAAAACGTCCCCGAAACGTTATAACACTATTTGCGAGCTTATATCACCAAAAGAAAATTGTACGTGTATTATCAATGGGGACGGTTAATTTTCGCTAAAAGGTATGTTTTAGGGCTCGAGCTCCGTTTGGCATTTTGAACCCAAAATCAGCACAAAGTTATCAATGCTTCTATTACACTTGTAACACGTACAATATGCTTAGAAAACGTCCCCTAAACGTTATACATTTGTACTTGTATTATCAATGGGGACGGTTAATTTTCGCTAAAAGGTATGTTTTAGGGCTCCGTTTGGCATTTTGAACCCAAAATCAGCACAAAGTTACCAATGCTTCTATTACACTTCTAACACGTACAATATGCTTAGGAAACGTCCCCGAAACATTTGACGCTATTTGCGAGCTTGTATCACCAAAAGAAAATTGTACGTGTATTATCAATGGGGACGGTTAATTTTCGCTAAAAGGTATGTTTTAGGGCTTCGATTGGCATTTTGAACCCAAAATCAGCACTAAGTTACCAATGCTTCTATTACACTTCTAACACGTACAATATGCTTAGGAAACGTCCCCGAAACATTTGACGCTATTTGCGAGCTTATATCACCAAAAGAAAATTGTACGTGTATTATCAATGGGGACGGTTAATTTTCGCTAAAAGGTATGTTTTAGGGCTCCGTTTGGCATTTTGAACCCCAAATCAGCACAAAGTTACCAATGCTTCTATTACACTTCTAACACGTACAATATGCTTAGGAAACGTCCCCGAAACGTTATAACGCTATTTGCGAGCTTATATCACCAAAAGAAAATTGTACGTGTATTATCAATGGGGACGGTTAATTTTCGCTAAAAGGTATGTTTTAGGGCTTCGATTGGTATTTTGAACCCAAAATCAGCACAAAGTTACCAATGCTTCTATTACACTTCTAACACGTACAATATGCTTAGGAAACGTCCCCGAAACGTTATAACGCTATTAACGAGCTTATATCACCAAAAGAAAATTGTACGTGTATTATCAATGGGGACGGTTAATTTTCGCTAAAAGGGATGAATAAGGATGGGTAAGAATGGGTGAAAATGGGTAAGGATGGGTAAGGATGAGTAAGAAAGAGTAAGGACGAGTAAGGATGGGTAAGGATAAGTAAGGATGAATAAGGATGGGTAAGGATGAATAAGGAAGAGTAAGGATGGGTAAGGATGAATCAGGATTGGTAAGGGTGAACAAGGATGGGTAAGGATGAATAAGGATGGGTAAGGATAAGTAAGGATGGGTAAGGATTAATAAGGAAGAGTAAGGATTGGTAAGGATGAATCAGGATGGGTAAGGGTGAACAAGGATGGGTAAGGGTGAATAAGGATGGGTAAGGATCAGTAAGGAAGAGTAAGGATGGGTAAGGATGAGTAAGGATGAATCAGGATGGGTCAGGGTGAACAAGGATGGGTAAGGGTGAATAAGGATGAGTAAGGATAGGTAAGGATGAATAAGGATGGGTAAGGATCAGTAAGGATCAGTAAGGAAGAGTAAGGAAGAGTAAGGAAGAGTAAGGATGAGTAAGGATGAACAAGGATGGGTAAGGATGAATAAGGAAGAGTAAGGATAGGTAAGGATGAATAAGGATGGGTAAGGGTAAACAAGGATGGGTAAGGATGGGTAAGGGTGAAAAAGGATGAGTAAGGATTGTTAAGGATCAGTAAGGAAGAGTAAGGAAGAGTAAGGATGGGTAAGGATGAATCAGGATGGGTCAGGGTGAACAAGGATGGGTAAGGATGAGTAAGGAGGAACAAGGATGGGTAAGGATGAATAAGGAAGAGTAAGGATAGGTAAGGATGAATAAGGATGGGTAAGGGTAAACAAGGATGGGTAAGGATGGGTAAGGGTGAAAAAGGATGAGTAAGGATTGTTAAGGATCAGTAAGGAAGAGTAAGGAAGAGTAAGGATGGGTAAGAATGAGGAAGAATGGGTAAGGATGGGTAAGGATGAGTAAGGATGGGTAAGGGTGAATAAGGATGGGTAAGGATGAATAAGGATGGGTAAGGATGAGTAAGGAAGAGTAAGGATGAGTAAGGAAGAGTTAAAGGATGGGTAAGGGTGAACAAGGATGGGTAAGGATGAATTAGGAAGAGTAAGGATGGGTAAGGATGAGTAAGGATGGGTAAGGATGAATAAGGAAGAGTAAGGATAGGTAATGATGGGTAAGGATGAGTAAGGATGAATAAGGATGGGTAAGGGTGAACAAGGATGGGTAAGGATGAATAAGGAAGAGTAAGGATGAATAAGGATGGGTAAGGTTGGGTAATGATGGGTAAGGGTGAATAAGGAGGGGTAAGGATGGGTAAGGATGAGTAAGGAAGGATAAGGATGAGTAAGGAAGAGTAAGGATGGGTAAGGGGGAACAAGGATGGGTAAGGATGAATAAGGAAGAGTAAGGATGGGTAAGGATGGGTAGGGATGGGTAAGGATGGGTAAAAATGGGTAGGGATGGATAAGGATGGATAGGAACAGATTAAGATGGACAAGGATAAATGAGGACAGGTAATGTTGATCAGTACCAATAAAGAAGACAAGTAAACAAGGAGTGGATAGTTTTTTGTGATAGTCATGCAGTCTGGTTTTTAAGCACATATGATTACATGTAATGTATGTTATATATGTGGACATGCATATTCATGTCCTTATTTGCATGTTCGTGAGGGGTTACATGCGGCCTTTACCAATCTTCTGGAAAATACAGTATCACACCGGTGTTTCTGTCACACGTTTCTATAACATGTATAATGCACCGTCTAGGAAAGCGGCCTGTGAAACACATAACCTGCCCACGCAGCAAGCTACCCTAGTCATTCAATATAACATTACTAACATTACCTCCGTGAAAAATGAAGGCTAATTGTTTTAGGCAGTGTTTCTTTGTGTGTGTGTGTGTGTGTGTGTGTGCGTGTGTGTGTGTGTGTGTTAGCCTCGACCAGCCTTTGGGAAGCGGTTGGAATGAGTAGAAATTGGCCAAATAGACAGATAATAGATCATAATATGCCAGGGGAGTTGACCCACTAAAGAGTACAGTTGGGAGTGGCAAACTGTTCCCTTAGCGGACGAACTAAAGAAAAAAACTCCCCTGGCATATTACATATAACGGTTTTATCTGTCTATTTGGCCATATTTGGCCAATTTCTACTCTTGCAATTGTGTATGTGTGTGCATGTCTGTCACCAAGATCAAGGAGCATAATGTTCTTGCCAAGATCAAGAACAGCTGAATGGATTGGTATCATATCTGGTGTGTTGGTAGGTTAGTACAAAAACTGGAAAATGTGGAAACAATTCAATTTTGGGCCCCTGGCAGCTTTCCTGGGTACTGCAGCAGTCTTCTGGTTTTGATATCTCCTATTCTGGATATGGTCATTATTTTTGGGTGGTAGATAGCTCTTGTTCTCGGCAAGAAGTGACATAACTTTAGGCCTCTGGAACTGCAAGGGTATTTTTGTTGACATTTTTCAAAGAGGATAACAAAAGCATCAGAATTCTACACCAGTGCACTGGCACCATAAACCAGGATACTTGTGCGCCATGAAAAGCCTCACTGGTTTTTGGTGCAGTGGACAGTCCCTTGCAGTTCAAAATGTTACAAGTTCTCTTCTTGCAGAACATTAGCTATGGGGAATATTCACAGTTTTGTCGCCCATACTTCCTTTAAAAGAAAAAGGGAAAGGAAGTGTAGGCTAAACATTTTGTGGTTTGGGGCCTTCAAAAGTACCGTACCGTCTATTGACCGGTACTGATTTTTCCACCTACCCCTTGTGTGGCTTTTAGTAATATAACCCGGAAGCAGATCACCGGAAGCAGATCGGAGTAGAAGCAGGGCATTTGGTCAACTTTGACGGGGCCCTGGACGGGAAGATTGTCATCTTCAAATATAATGGGACTCTTATAAAAAGTCCACGAGGTTTCTCTGACTTGTCAACACTACGAGGTACATTTGGTAGGCCCATTTGACTTGCCGTGTATTTACTGATGACGTCTGAAGTTTACTGATGGCGCTCGCGGATGCCCACATCTACAGAACGTATGTTCAGCCGGGTTATTTGGGACTTTTATTTTGGATCTCTACAGCCTGACATCGAGATCAGTTCCCATATTTGAAATTGAATGACAAATTTTGGCAGCATGGCGCTGTCGGCGTATGAAGACATTTCTGAGGAGGACGAGTGTGACCTGCAGGACTGGCAGCTCCCGCTGGCCTACATGAAGAAGCGACATGTGGAGAGAGTTGAGGGGAGTCGGGCGGTCACACAGACGTGGAGAATGAAAGAAAGGGTGAGATAGTAACGTCATGTCGGATATAATGAGTTCTGTTAGCATTAATATCAAGCATAACATTTGTTTTCCTTTTGCCAAAGGCCTGTGACCTAGCTGATAGCATTGTACAAGGCGGTCACAAATAAGAGTGCGCATGCCCAGTGTCAAAGGTGAAGGCCCCCTTCAGTCCTTGGTCAAATCATGTGTGCATTTCTATGTTTTTATTTTGCATTTCTAAATTCTAGGTTATATGGAGGTGTAACGTTTTGTTTACCTCTCGGTAACCTTCACCTTTGACACTGGGCATGCACACTCTTACTTGTGATGTCAGGGAGTCAATGTTCATCAGCCAAGTGCAAAATTTTGCTTAAACTACTGTCACTTCTTCCCTAGCCCAAGAGCTATTTACCATCCAAAATTGCTGACCCTAGCATGTCCAGATCACAAGATATCAAAACCAGAAGTTCTGCTGCAGTACCAAGGAAAGCCCCCAGGGGGCTGAAAATCTAATCATTTCTAGGTCTCATGAAGACCTACCCACCTACTAAGTTTCATGACAATCCATTTAAAGCTTCTTGAGTTATACTTGCTAAACCACATAACGTTAACGAAGGGGGCACTAAATTCGCCACTTAATGTTTTCTTTATTTTTGAGGTTGAAACGTACAGCGTTAAGGTTACTTTAATGATACTTTCCAAACTAGGATTATCAAAGATTAATATGCATGCAGTATTCTGTTCGTGTCTAGTGTCTAGTCAAGCGGAGATCGGCAGAGCAACAAAGGGAAAAGAGGACACATGGCATGTGCACCACGTTTGGGCGGCGTGGCTGGCGACAGCGACCGTCTTCTATTCTTTGATTGTTTTACATCGAAAAAATTGGTTATGGAAACTAGATATTACGTCGAAAGACTCCTTAAAGATAATGATAATCTGCAAACTAAAGATGGATATGGAAATATGTCGTGTTGTGGATTTTTGAACGTGTTACGCTTTTCTAGACGTCGAACGTCTGACAAATCGATTGAACATACCGGTATGACTAAATATCTCAACCGACCTCAAACGGCCTCAACTGACCGCTTCCTGGTCTAATATGGAGAGTGCATGGGTTAAGAGAACCCTTTTTATTGCTATAACTCTGTACGCCCCGTGGAAGCAGAGGGTCCGCCATCTTGTTTGTTTATGTCGAGCCACTGGAACGCATCGTGCCGTAAGTTTTAAGTCGGCGGAAACTTACCTACACAACCCTCCAGACTGCGACCGTTTTGGTCGCATATGCGACCAAAAATTACGAAATGCGACTAAACTTTTTACTCTGGTCGCACACTGCGCGACCGGCAGAGAATCCGCTGTGCGCCAAAATTATTGGCTGCCAAATCTCGCCCCGGTCTGCTTGCGGTAACAACGACCCATTTTCCATTGAGAAATGTTCCTTGAGAAGTTTCATCCGTAGTCAAGTTACCTTAATGCGCCTATAAACGCAAAAATTCATCCGTAACGCGCGGCAGTGATGATCGGCCGGGACGAAAACATTAGCGGCCATCTTAAATTGTCGCGAACTCACGTTAGATCTCACAAAAACACGCGAGGAATACGCAACGCCCCTAGCGACATTGGTGAGACTGCAGCCTAGTGCAGGGTTACAGATATCGGTAGACAGACGATAATGAAACAAATTAAATCTAGCACCGCGTTTCCGCCGCTATTTTATCTCTTGGGGCGAAATTAAGTACTTCTTTGCTGTTGATGCTATAAAAATTGTACTATTAAAGCTGAAAAAGATTTTTTTCTTAAATTATACACTGTATAATACTAGTAGCTTAATAATATGTGTTTACTACTGAGTATAATAATACAGTATTCATTGTATACTAGTAATTTTTGCATGTATTTTTCAAATTGCATGTTACATGTTTGCCAACAGTTGAACATGCAATTTTTTATACATGTATGACATGGTTTTAGGTCCAGATATAGAATTAGACTGCAAGTGACATACACTACTAGACATACACCTCAATGACCTGAAAGAATGCGCATTTTAAATGAACGTTGTTGTCAACTTGGTCATTTTCCAGGGGGTACGTTTATTCCAGGGGGTATGTTTATTAGATTTTGAAGATTTCTCCGGGGGGTACGTTTATTCCGGGGGGTATGTTTATTCGGCAGATGAGAGTAATTGTCTGTTTAGGTACATTATTCCGTTGGCTTGTAAATTAAAAAGTACTTTGCGCGACCAGATTTTTCGTTTGCGCGCCTAAATATTTGCCTGCGCGCCTAACTTTTTGAGGCTAGGAGCGCATGCGCGCCTAAGCTAAAAATTTAGTCTGGAGGGTTGCTACATGTACGTCTTTCATTCCAATGCGCCGCAAAGTACTTGATTTACAACCGCAAAAAGCATCCCATTAACTCAGAGAATAAGATTCAATGCCTGGAAAGAAGTTTTATTCAACATCTTGGACACTTTCTGTCCTATTATAAAAGTGGTGAATGTAGGATACATCTACCTAACATTACGTCGCGTAATAGCCGGCATGACCTTTGCCCTTGATATTCGATCAATCACCATGGCAACACGTATGTAAAAAGTCAAACAACAACACATATAATATAACCGCAAAACATCTCTTGGCTCTTAAAATTGGCCTTAAAAAAAGAAGATTAAGAAAAAAAGTGGCGAATTTGGTGCCGCCCCCATTACATACATACACACACACACACACACACACACACACACACACACACACACACACACACACACACTCACTCACACAAACGGAAAACATAACCTTCTTGGAAAAGGTAATAAAAAAGCCAACAAACTTCAATCTATTCAACCACTGATCTTACTGTAATGACTAACGTTAACCTTTACCATGGCTGACTTCACAGCATATAACAAATAGTGTCAGATTATAACTTCCAGCAAACTTTAACGGAGAGGGCCCCAAATTCGCCACTGTACCGTAAATTCGCCACTTTATGTTTACGTAAGTTTTGAGGTGGAAAGATAAAGTATTAATGTTATTTCAATAGTACTTTCCAATCTAGGATTCTCCAAGATTAATATGCATGCAGTACTCTGTTCAGGTCAAGTCGAGCGGAGATCGGCGGGGCAACAAAGTGAAGAGAGGACGCACGGCACGGTCACCACGTTTGGGCGGCATGGCTAGCGACAGCGACCGTCTTCTATTCTCTGATTGTTTTACATTTAAAAAATGGTTCTGGAAACTAGATATTATATCGAAAGACTTCTTAAGGATAATGATAATCTGCAAAATAAAGATGGACATGGAAATCTGTCGTGTTGTGCATTTTTTAACCAGTTATTTTGATAAGATTTTTGAACTTTTCTTGACGTCGAACGTTATCAATCGAACGTGCTCCGTCATTTCGGTGGTTCGAACAAGTTCCCAAGTTGGAAGATAAAGACATAAGAGCTTTATATTTTCCATAAATAATCTGACAAATCAAGTCTAAAACACTGAGGAAGAATGTGTATGTTATAACCTATGTCTACAGTGCAGATATCGGTGTTTTCATCAATGTTCCGCTCAAGATCGCGGGGCCACGCGCGCAAGATCGCGGGGCCACGCGCGGGCCGTGGTTGTGCGGGGCCCCCGGGGAGTTTGCGGCAGTCCGCGATAGAGCACGCGGGACTTCTGCGAGGGGCGCATCGTGCTACCCGTGTAGTTCTCTGGTGCGATACCTATTTGAAACCTTTCGTCTTTGTCTTGAAAAATAGCCTTCTAGCAGTCGGTGGAACATGCATCGCCATTTTTAGCGTCATCTTGAGCGTGTAGTAAACATTGGACGCGGCACGGCTGGCGCCACAGCGCGCACGTGAGCGCTCTCTCTGTCCGTGCCGCCAGCTCCACCCCGCCTTTGAAATTTTATCCGGGCCGCCTTGAAGCAGCGAATCACAAGCTAAAAGTGCCCGCCCGGCCCCTTGGAGGGAAACATGAGACTGCTACATCATCTACACCAACGCCCCACCCGCCGTAGCAAGGACATTTGAAATTTGATACATGACATAGCTTAGAACGCGGCAAGCGACGTAAACAGTCGCCAAGGTACAACGCACGCGCCTGGCGTGGGCGGAAGATTTACGTCCGTCGTTCATTCCGATGCGCTGCAAAAAACTTTTTCAGCCGCAAAAAATAATCCCATAAACTCAGAGAATAATATTCAATACCTGGAAAGATGTTTTATTCAATATCTTGGATGCTTTCGGCCCTATTACAAAAGTGGCGAATTTGGGGTACACCTTCGGAAACACATCCAACATTACGTCGCGCTTTAAGCCAGCTGAACTCCGACCTTGATATTCGATCAATCACCATGGTAACACGTATGTAAAAGGTCAAACAACAAACCTTGTGGTATAACCCCAAAACATCTCTTGGCTCTTAAAACTGACCTTGAAAAAATATGATTTATAAAAAAAGTGGCGAATTTAGGACCCCTCCCGTTATATAGATCGTCCATATTTTGCAGATAGAACATCAAATGTGAAATATTCAGATGTCTGGGCCAACGTGTAATATACTACAGAAGGACAAAATTGATGTAAGGGCCACAGCAAGTAAATTTCATGGATGACATCCTCCGTAGACTCCAAATCTAATGCGATAGGGCGGAAAAAAAACAAGGCGGGCAAAAAAAACAAGATTCATACATTTGCAAATTTTGAGATCATAAACCTTGTTAAACAAGAATTTGGGCGACAAAACATGATATCACAACCAACAGGTCTTTATTTCCTGTATTCAACATTATCACCTGTCCTTGTAGATGTGTATACACTTCAATTATCTCAATTGTAGATGAGCTTGTCGTACCATCAGGGGCATACATGGGTCGCTACTACACTGGGTATTTATATGCAATGGAACACCTTAGACTGTCAACACTTGCCATTAATTACTAAGCATGAGAAATTGTGCCTCAAGTTTGCTGGACCCCCTTGAGACTGCCTACCAGAACACAGGGATCAATCAAGTGACTCATAAACTGGACTGTCCAGAAGTCATATTCTACCTACATTGTGTCAACTGTTACAACACCAATTTGTCTCTGAAACAACTTTGTAAAAAACATAAATGACTAAAAGGTTTTCAATCATTGTACAAGGCGGTTTTGATTCAGTGGCAACATCACATATAAAAGAAATAAGATACAACAGTGTAACAAAGTAAATTCAAATACGAAACAATAAATCAGAGCTTGTCTTGCCGATGCATGAACGTTTACGACATATTTGCCCATTTTTGGCATGTTGACCACCGTCAGGGGGTAGCAAAATTTCTTGTTTTTTTTTCTGAAATCAGGCGAAAATCAATGCGCGCGCTGATGTCATCCATAAAAATTACTTGCTGTGGCCTAATGTTCAACAAATATTTGCTAATTATCTCATGCCACGTTTGGACATGCTTTTCTTTTGGGCTATCTATCTCGGTAACTTCATCATGACATGATAAAAATTTTAACAAGACGCCGTAGGCAACAATTCTCCGTGAAGTTTTATTATTTGCAGATTTGAATATTGTACATAGTGGGAGTATACACAATCTTTATCATTATAAGTTTTTATCATCATATAGTTTATCTGTTATTGCACATATTTACATATATTGACTGCAGATTGAACAAAGGGGAACGTGAGTTTCAGCAAAAGGAAGACCGCTCAAATCAACTGCATAACGAAACAACATGATCACCACAGCAACTGTTACCACAGTTGCACACGTAAAACACCGGCCCACATAACCACTACGATAAAAACAAAAACACTTGCACAGGTAACTGCGCAACTGGCGGTCAGTCTAAAACCATTTCAACAATTTTAACACATATCGCTCAAGACAACTGCATAACAAAGCAACATGATCACCACAGCAGCGGTTAGCACAGTTACACACGGAACAAAATTTATACTATATCTTGGCGCATTCGCCGCGCTCCGACCAATTTCAGGTCGCTATATTATAAGGCATGGTAAATCCAAATTTAACGCACACACGCACAGACGACAACAACAGCTACGATTACGAGCCTAAACCCACAACAATAATTTTACCACATTCGGTACATGTCAACTACATCGTAAAAAAACCCGTACCACACGGCCACATCCCTGCGGGATTGCCATGTCAACGGCACGCTCCCGTCATGACACGCTACACTGGCCGGGCCACAACATTTCATACACAACAGGAAAAATAGGGGGGAGTCACAAATATGGCAATCACCACAATATAAAAAACGTTACGGTAAAAACAAAGACACCTGCATCAACACGGACATAACGGCACACCACATGCCCAAATTCATAGAAATACAACGTACACAAACATGACTTTTACGTGCGAACACATTTCACAATTCCGGCCCATTCATAAACCATTACGGTCCGCATCTGGTCTGCATTAAAAACCGCACCGCACATCTGCCTGAAGGATTCTTCCCCCCCCCCTCTATTCAAAACAACGGGTTTTTCGCGGCCGGTCCCATGTGCCCCTAAATGTAGGGGTGCTTTTCGAATATTATCTTGACCGCGAAAACACCTACGGTAAATATTGATATACGTGCATCATCACTGGCATGCCTGCAGACGACGTATAAAATTAAATGCCGATTGAACAAAGGGAACCGTGAGTTTTAGCTGCGAACACGAAAAACCGGCTGACCCGAATACTCCTGCAGGAGGTATACCTCCTTCACGGAGTAATAAATCATGCCATAAGCCACTTTCTGAAAAAAATTCAGCACTGTACTTAAAAATATCATATTTTTAGTAGGTAGGTAGGTGGTCGACTATACCACTCCCTCAGGGTAATACGGCCCCTTACTGATGTAAATCAGGGTGTGGTTACTACGAGGCGAGGGGTCGTCAGGCCTTCATCCTGGTGATTTGTAGTGAATCACCAACTTCCAGATAGTAGTATTTGCACCTTCGCACACCGGGGCACAAAACGTGTGGGCTGAGGCTGTTCTCAAACATGGGACCTCCATTTAACGTTCTATCTCAGGGACATTCCTAACCAAAGCTAGTACATATGTACTCATATTCACCTGAGCTAAGTTAGAAAAGTCATGTAAAGTGCCTTTCCCAAGGGCGCAAGATTGGAGCATATGTTGGTGGATTTGAACCCAGGACCTTGGATTCTGGGTCAAACTCCCAACCATTTACACAACACGATCACACTTTTTGATTTTTTAAAAACACCCCAAAAGTCCTCAACCACCCTCCCTTACAACCTTAATGCGGAGGCTGTAAAAACAGCTCTCATAACTGCCCCATAATAAAGGCACCTTAGGATGGCCGTCATACTGTATCTCCTGTGTAGGTTCAGACACTGTTCAACTGTGCTGTGTGGCATGTTTACATACATACTTCCCTTTCTTACAGGACAGGTTCCAGCTGGTATATTGTGTGTAGATTTTTGACTGCCTTGCTTTGTTCATACCTGTACTTCATCTGTTCCAAGATGAATTTTTTATCATGCATGTGTGTTTGTGTTTTGACAGATGAAGACAGTGAGTGTGGCACTTGTGTTGTGTCTGAATGTTGGAGTGGACCCCCCAGATGTCATCAAACCATCACCGTGTGCCAGACAGGAGTGCTGGATTGGTAAGTCCCCACAGACTAGTAGTAGTTACTAGATTGAATACATGTCTGCTAGATTTTATGTCGTGCATGAAGTGATTGTAGATCTATGTGTAAAGTCCTGGTCACATACATTGTATGATGCACCCATGATAGGGAGTTTTTCGTGACGGTTGTGCCTTTTGTCGTAAAATGGGTGCAATAGTTTAAAAATTAGATTATTGCACCCGATTCTTATCAAACAAGTGATAAACAGCAATGTTGTCGATTGCGGGGGAAAGAAACATTGTAGGTTCATCTGTCTGTATCTAGTCTGTATCTGTATAGGGCCTAGGAAAAAAATGTTGTGTTTCCTGTTTCCCGACCGACCCTAAAAAAAACCGCTGACCCTAGCCTTTTTTTTGTGTGGACCCCCGCATATTGCTGTGTAACAGTATGCTGGACCAGTTCCAGACTTGTAATGTTAAAAACGTTTCGGTTCAAGTCCAAAAAAAAAAACAACGGAATGTCGGAAATCATGTCACAGTCCCCTTTTTGTTCTAAACCACCAAAGCCCTTGGACATTGTCAAGTGTCGGCCTCCGTAAAAGTTGTGGTAAAGTTGCCCCATTTTCCATTTGGAAATGTTCATTGAGGTTTCATCCATAGTCAACTTGTTTTCATGCACCTATAAACGCAAAAATTCATCTGAAATGCGTTAGTGATCGGCTGAAAGAACAAGACATTACTCTCAGGTCCCGAATAAACGTAACGATACGTATATATTTTTTTTCTAAAACATACACCCGGTATATTCTAATTTTGGACGGTACGTTTAATAATTTTTCAAAATCAGGGTATTATTACCACCGTTGAAAATACATGGTCTCACAGTGGAAACATTTTTTCTGTGTGCAAATTGTTCGGAAAGCTAGGTTGCCTGGGCACAAGTTTGTTTCTTTTGACATAATGCCTGAGTAGAAAACGTGGTCCCAAAGAAAAAGCGGTCCCTTTGCACGTGTCACCCATACACGGGACAGAACTTTACTGACACCAAATGTACGGCAGATTTACTATGTCATTGTACCTGTCCCTTTGTAACAACATATTATCTCCCTTTTGGATATAGATAATATTTAGGATAATGTATTGTGTCGGAAACTAGAAACTGGCATTACGAGAAAGAAATAATCGGCTGAACCGGTTCCAGGGAATATGTAAAAATAATACCACATAGCAATGTATTCTTGCATTACAAACTGTAACGTACTGTCAAAAGTGAAAATTCAAAGTCTAAAAGAAAAAAAACGATCCCTACCTACCGACCCTACCCTAATTCTTTCAGGACTGAAACAGGAAACACAACATATCTTTTCATTGGCCTAGCCGGTATAACAGCCCCTCGACGTAACACACCAGCTTCGTGGGCACGCAGTGTGGTGGCAGCTGGCTACATTACACCGAGCAACTTGTTACCCCTAACCTTTGCATATCTAATTCTAAACATTGTTTAAAGCTATCTTCTGATGCCCCTTGCCCTGCTTGGTTGCAGCTTTGCATAGTCCTTAAGATCTTTCTTAATGGCCAATATGATACATGATATGATGTATGAGTCTCGACTTAACCAAATGTATGGGGCTTTACCAATCCAAAGAATCCCTCTGCTTGAGTGTAGAAGACATCTCACATGTTAGGTATGGGGATTAATATTGGGTTTTGTTGGGACATCTTCTTCCACTTTCCTTCGCCTCAAACTTATGACTTAAAACTTCATTATCATATTTCACCCCATACTACAGGTATGGGAGAGAAATATAGCCTTTTTCCTGATTCCTTCTTCTCAATCAGCTTCTCCTGGTCATTTGGTCGAAGAATTCCACCTTTTTTCATTTTTCACCTTCCTCAGTGCAATAATGACTGGTTCTACTTTGCACAGCAAGGTAACCGAGAAAAGAAGCAGGCCTACCAAAACCTTGCTGGTATGTACAGTACAGGCCACAAAATGTGCATAAAGTTTCGTGGGACGTCCTGCAAAAGATTTCAGTACGTCCTGTTGAAGATTGCGGTATGTCCTGGGTAACAGTGCAGAACATACTTAATGTGTTGGAATGAAGTATTACATGCAGCTCTGTATTGTCTTGACAAGACAACAATGTATTTTTGACAATATATTTTTGATCCAGATCCGTTGTCTATGAGCCCACAGAAGGCCTTGGAAGCCATAGGAGCCAACCTGCAGAAGCAGTATGAACGCTGGCAGCCACGGGTAAGTGTCCGACTCACCAGGGAGTTGGAGTTATGTTATTACATTAGATCATCTGTACATATGATGATGATGATCTGTACATATGGTTAGGTGACTTCTTTGTTGAATACTGTACTTCATGCCTTGTCTTTGTGCAGCTGTGGTTTGCCTCCTTGAGTTGAGAACATTGCGTAGTGAAGAAGGAAGACCAAATTGAATGTAGTCTACATGGTTGTGTCACACTATTGTGAATTTATAATAAATATAGTTTTGTGCTATGTTGTCAACAAATATCAATCTTGCCAGCCCCTTTATTTCTCCAGTACACAGTATCTTAGACCTGAGCTGACCTGAGATGTAGAAAGGGGCAGCTGGACTTGTGTAGACTTGATGCACACGACCTTCCATTTCTGCTGTGCAGCTGATGCCTCAGTCATGGAGCCAATTCCAGTCTAAACAATAAATACCTTTTCACAAGTCAGTCCAGTACTCTGGAACTGTGCTACATGTATCATGATTGTGTGAATGTCATATTTTATGTAACAGGCAGCATTTCAACATCCAAGTCAAAGTGTTTTTATTTCATTTTGTTTGTGCAGGCCAGGTACAAGCAGAGTTTGGACCCAACTGTGGAAGAAGTGAAGAAACTGTGTTCATCTCTCCGAAGAAATGCAAAAGTTAGTAATTTTTCTCAATATAACAGTTTGTTTTGAAATGGGACAGTAGACCAGTTGGATTGTTAGTTTTTGGATTTTTGATGAAAATGATCAGTGAGAGGAGCTGGGCAAAATGAAAACAAAACCAGTAGGTGTCTTGAATTGCCCTTTTCCCTAAATCATACTTTTTGAAGACGAATTTGAGCCAGGTCGTACAATGGTGTTATAGTAAGTGAGCAGCGAGACCATTGCAGAGTGCGGGCAGTAGCAGTGGTGGACACCCAGCCAGGGCAAGGAGGTGTGACCGAAGGCAGAGGACGGCTGGTCTGCAAACTGCCCACATCACCGAGGGTCACAGTGATGGCCTCAGTGTCGGAGGAATGCCCCACCTGTAGCAGGATGAGACCAACAAGACGGTCAGTCACCAAGTCTGAACAACTTGGTAGAGTCCATCAAGAGATGACTGTTTCACAGTCTATGTAGCGGGAATGTGTATGGGAAAGTGCTCCAGGAGGTTGGCAGCTGAGAAGGATGAGAAACGGTGACGTAAGAAGGTTGGCAATGAGAGCAGGGAGAAACGGAGGGCAGAGATGGAAGAGCCAAGTTGGCAGACAAACTGACCTGACTGGCAAGTTTGGGTTGAGGTCGGTCGACCTCCAGTAGGCTGCCTGGAAGGTCTTCACACACATTGTGCAAGATATGCTTTCCCCTTGGCAGCAGGCATTCAGGTCAGGGCAAGACACAAGGGCCCAGGGGGTTGCCATACTGGAGAAGGCTGTGGCAGAAAACTTCACCCAACAAAACATGTGGCTAAAGGGAGCCAGATTGAGCTGATTGCCTGGGACAGAGTCAAGCTAGGGTGAACTGACAAGATCTGAGAAGGCCTGAATGACAAGGATGCCCGGGCTGATCGCCTATTCCAGCGGGCTGGCAACACTGGACCGAAGATGGCGGTGAGTGGAGACGACCAGAAGACAAAGGCTGGCTATGGGTCCTAATGTCTGGGAAGGTAAATTAAATCCTCCATGAGCTATGCCTCACACACAGGGGTCAGGCAGGAAAAGAACACTGGCATCGGTGGCACGTGATGTGCTGAGGACGCTCATGACAGAATGCCAGAAGATAGTGGAGCTGCAGCCCTGGACAAGTACATGTATGTATGTGTACATGTACACAACGTCCTGGGATGGTCGGTGATGATGCACCGCATCCTAGACTTCCAGAAACTCAACATGGCAATGGCCTTACACCTGAATGAGGCAAGGAAGGTGCGTCAAATACACTGAGATCTTCAGGTGGAATTACACCTGGGACAATCACAGAATGTTCCCAAGTGGTACAAACAATGGCTGTAGATCAACGGCTGTAAATGATTGACCACACCAACTCCAGGGCGCGAGCAGAATGTACACCATATGAAACACCCATGATTAACGGCCTGAACAAGCCGCGATATAATTATGGAAAAACGTTTTAATTATGGACTCCCGCCCATAAATCCCAAATGCTTAACCCAACTGTCTTTATACTTTTTATGGTAACATATTAGGTGGTAATGAATATGCGGAAAGCGTTGAAGAGTCCCGTGGGAATAGTCAAATTATACATAATTATACTATAATTATGTATAATTATACATAATGATTTTGTCATTATACATAATTATACATAACCCTTTTTTCCATTATACATAATTATACATAATGATTTTACCATTATACATAATTATACATAACCCTTTTTACCATTATACATAATTATATATAACACTTTGGACCATTATACATAACCCTTTGGACCATTATACATAATTATACATAACACTTTGGACCATTATACATAATTATACATGACACTTTGGACCATTATACATAAATATATATTACTCTTTGGACCATTATACATAATTATACATAATTATACATAATTATACATAATTATACATAATTATACATAACATTTTGGACATAATTTCACTAACATTTTGAGATAACCGAGTGCGCCCCTCATTTTGCATTGAAAGGCGTGTGTTCTCGAGTGGGTACAATGTGGTGTATCCCGTATCACCCTCGGTCCCAGCCCTCCTACCGTCGAGAGATCCTACCTGTGGTCAGGCTGGTAAAATGTACATCGGGAGATATGGAATACACTGCATGTGTTGTATTCTATAATAGATTCTTTTGTGATTCTAGTTGTAAACTTTGAGAGTAAGACTTGCTTATTGTAGTAATTTGTCCAATATCACTTCCTAACTATTTAGTTATGACCTTGATTGCCATTCAATGACTTCAGGTCCTGGAATACAAGATCTCAGTACTGTTTACTGATCTCTACAGGCTGAATGAAGTGAATTCAATCTCAATTCTGTCTGTCTTAAGTTGCCTGACCTACAAATACTCTATCTCAGCCTTAATTGACACTAAGGGCTGATTGGTGGTCTGACTTAAATGTATATAAAAAAATTATTTTTAAATAGTTAAAAGTATTTTGGGATTGAAATAAATTTATAATCTTAAAATCAAGGAGGTTAAAGAGTGTCTCAAGGAGGTTAAAGAGTGTGAAGGAATTTCTGAAGGAGAATTTCTGCAGAAATTTTTGCCAGGGAAACCTAAATTCCTGCATGCAGACATATCTGGAGAAAATGTCCCTATATCTGGAACCATTCATTGCAGTCTGGTATGAGTCTTGTTATGCATCAAAGCTTGTTTTACAACTCACTGTTAGGCACAACAATTACGAATTCATTTCTTGTTTCTCAATTGAAACAGTCCTGTTGTCCTGTTGACTGTATAGAATTGCAACATAACATCAATGTATGCACTCAAGGTGGTCCTTTTTAGTTTAGTTTTTAGATGATCAATCGCTTGATTTTCGGTGTGAGTGTGTGTGTCTGTGTTTGTGTGAGAGTGTGTGTGTGTGTGTTTGTGTGTGAGTGTGTGTGTGCATATTCATACACTGTAAGTTTCAGACTTTAGCCAATAACTCAGAAAATGCTTTAATTTACTACTCCTGTTCCCATCTGTAACTCTTTTACAACTTCATCTGACCAAGGAGGTTGTTCTACCTCTATTACCTGACTGGAGTCTCACTCTTGCTGCTTTGGAACTTGTTAATTGTATCACCATAATGTGATAATACCCTCCCCTCCCCATTCTCACCCATCTTTAGTATGTGTGCTTTGTGTATAGGTGATAACCAACCTCCACAATGGGTGCACTAATGGATGCAGTTTATTTCATCAAAGAAAAGAAAGATTAGGTCTAATTGGGTGAAAAGTATTTTATGATCACCATGCCTTTAGCAAGTTCCACCATAGGCCAAATTTTAGACCCCTTTGGTGGCAAGTCTGAGACACACATACTGCAGTGGTCGAAATACTTTTTTTCAGTGATCTGCAATATTGCAGAAGAGTCAAAATTTCGTCCTGCAATTTAGAAATACTTTCTGCAAATACACAAGCCCCCATATTACAACCTTCTCAAACCAATAATGCCTATTTTTACATCATGTATAGCTTTGTAAATCTGTAGCATTACTGAAATTCTTCAAAATATCACTCTTTTTTAATATTAGACTTTATATCGATCCTTCTCTACAGAAAATTTATCATTTCCTGCTATCATGTCATGACACCACTAAAAAGGATATGATCCCATTTTTCAGCAAACTAATATGGCTCTCTATGGGAAGCATATAAATTTTTCATTGCAAAATACATGGCAAAATAATTAACATATAGCAATTTTATTATATCAGCAGCATCACAGAAGAAATATACAAATATGGAAACAATGACACATGCAGTAACAGGATTGCACTAGAACTACATAACTGAAGTTGTGATGTCACTACATAATTTTTGTACCTAAAAATGGTAAGAAAACAGAAATAATTAACTTAAACATTTATAGAAAGCAATTAAATGAGCACAATGTTTTGATGGACTCGTTACTTGTCAAGGAAGGTAAATATTCCTGGAATAGTATCGTAAATAATTTGACGAAAAAAAACAACAACTTGAAGAAGTTAATAGAATCAGTAATAGAATTACAAGAAAATTATGAAAAACACACGATCTTTCCTTGCTAAATTGGACACAATAAGTTGACAATATTTACATTCTAAATAAAAATTTGCACATTTATTTTCCTGGGCGCGATCTTCGGCGAGAGTTTCTACAAAATGTCTTGATCTGCCAAGTCTAGATCTGTGTCGGCCTCCTCAGCCGCCTCCTCGAGAATCCAACCGCGACAGCAACCATCCTGAGTTTTGCCGATCTCGCGGGTGCGCGATGGGTTGCTGTTTCAGTCCCGATTGCCGTCGGTTTTCTCAAAGAACGACAAAATCGTCTGTTTTCTTGGTGTTTCATCGGCACTAGTGACTGACTCTCCGGAGCCATGTTTTGCCGCGTTGCCTGCTGGGAAATGCTCGGCGAAAACTGTCGAAAATTGCCGAGGCAGTTGTCGTGTCCTCCCGGGTGACGAAATCTAACATCGGAAAATGGCGAGTGCCCTTATTTGGTTATCGTCGCCTTTCGTCGCATGGTCGGAATTGCTCAACTTTGACCCCAAATTTCCTTATATGGGACCATATACATCAGCTGCAAAACACCGCCAGGTTCGTGCGACGCGGGTTTTCAGTCTATTCACAGCGCCGCAACTTTGCTAAATTGAAAACTATTGAATCCGGACCCTATTTTTTCCTTCTGCAAAATTGCAGATTGTATGATTTTTTCTTCTGCAATTTTGAAAATCTATCTGCAAATTGCAGATTGCAGACGGGTATTTCGAACACTGGTTACTGTATTGGATACTGTGTAGTGCCACCAAAGGTGTAGTGCTTGGAGATCAATCATGGCCATCCAATTCTTTTGTAGTGCAATTCTGCTTTTTTTAGATTATTTTATAATGTTGAATGAAATTTGTTGTTACCTGGGGTAACATACTGTATAATATAATTTGTGTAATTATTCATAACTTTCGTATTATACTTATGAGCAATAGCACAGGGAGCCTTGTTTTCACTGCTTTTTCAATCATACCTGTTCACGACTCAATTATACTCTCACTGGTTTTATGATGGATGGCTCCCAACTAAAACATCCCCACAGGCTGACCAATTCACTACATTATCCAGACCTGTAATATATTGTATCATATGCCACTGCCTTGCTACGTGTATGTAATTCTATTTTAATCAAATAAGATGCTTCCAAAGAAAGAAGGAGGCATTTGGGCAGATTACTGAAGGCCAAACAAGTACAGAAAAAGATTGCAGCTTGTCACCAGGGTTCATTACAATGTGACGCAGCATGCCGCAGCGGGAGTCATAGTCGGTGCGTGTAAAACTGAAAGTGTTGTAGGCGTTTGACACGCACCCTACTACCAGTAATGTCCTTGGTATAAGCAAGGATCCTACTCGTTTGACTATTGTTATGCGGGTTCAAGTGAGGTCAGCTATTGTCCTACACATGCAAATGGTCACTGTTCAATTATCAAGTTGAACAAATTATCCCATAGGGAGCATTGCTGGGTGGGGTGGCCGCATGGATTATTTTGGCACTTGTACTGGGTAAAACCCCAAAAAGATATCCAATCATCAGATAACTTTATACAATTTTCTACCCCACAACTGCTTGGAGATTATATTACTAGCCCTGGCCCTGGCATGTGAGGTCCACTACCAAAATGCAATGAAGAAAAATTGCAGAAGTTTAGAAACTTGAAAATTTGTGTGTGGAATGTTATAGTATTGAACACTTGTAATTATTTTCCCACATCTTTTTTTACTATATTTACAATTTACCAAGGATATAATGTCCTTGATCTAGATGCCAGGCTGTTTCCAGGGCTTATTAGTAGTAAATCTCCAAGCAAGGAGGCTAACCTCCTTGCTCCAAGCATGGAGTTAAAATTTTAACTCCATGCTCCAAGCAATCCTATGGCAGCAACATAGACCAGGTAACCTCCTTGCATAAACCAAGGACATTATAATGTCCTTGCATAAACCAAGTATAATGTCCTTGCATAAACCAATGCATAAACACATCACAACATCGGAAATCAGTTGAATACCTCTGTGAAAAATGAAAGCGTCCCAGAGGGGGAACGGCGTTTTGGACGCCGTCTCTGCCCGTCAGACGCGTCCCTGTCCGTCTGTCCGTCTAAACTGCCATCAACAACGTCCCAACACAGTTGGCGGTCTGCAAACTTGCAACTCTGGACGGCCGGACGAAAAAGGGGTCACGCCTCCCGTCTCTCCCCAGACGTCCTTAGACGTCGGATGTGGCGACAGGCGTCAGAATTAATTTATTTACGACGTTTTTCACGTGGTTTAGGCTTCTAATGCACATGCGCAAGATTTAAATTAAACGCGCCGACCGTTAGTGGCGCCTGTATTGGTAAGAGACACTGTTCGGTGGATGTCCGCTTTTTTGCCTCTTTGTCGAATTGTGCGCACTTTTGGGGGGTGAAATTCACTTCTACAAGCAGCTGTATCTTCCGAGGACACTGTACGGAGTTTGGGTTTAAACCAGCGACCGACTAACACGTCAAACGAGGTGTTCAAGGATGTCACTACTAATCGGCAGATTCCGAGTGTATCGAGGCAGTTCTGTCACAACAGTTTTCTTTTGTTTTAGGAGACTCGGTAAGTGAACAAGCATTTTATGTTGTCAGAGTAATTACAAACGAACATGTAGTGCTACAATTGTTACAGAAGAACAAGCAATTATTCCGAGGATATGTAAAACATAAGATTCCCAAGTACCCTCCCCACATATGGGACCACACACGGAGCTGAGGCAAATTGATCGATGTTTTATCGCCGCAAAATGTAAAGGCACACAAAAACAATGTGTAGAATAGATGTATACAATACCTGAGGTTTTAATACAGAATGATGATGCCGTATAAATGTACACGTTATGTTAAATCTTACACAAAATCCAGCGGCATATTAAAGTTCCAACACTCCGTGCATGCTGCTTGAGTAAGCTGCGATGGTGCCATCTCCAAACGCAACGGTCAATTTTGTTTTCATATTAAATTGTTAAAAAAGAATACGCACATCGTAAAATGCAACTATAAAATATTTAATGTTTTAATAAAGAATAATAATACGTTCAAACGTGCACTTAGACAACATTTAATTTTTTTAAAATGTTTTGTTCCCGACCTGTTGTGTTTGTGTGCGCTCACGTGGCGGTGATTTTCAGGGGCGCCTCCCGATTTTGCGAAGAAAGCTCGTCACTGTTCAACAATTTGTTACGCCACACTTTGCAAAGAAAATCCGTAGAAAATCGTACGATTTCCGTGCGATTCAGCTTGTATTTAAAGCTCTTTGTACCATGGTGACAGCGTGAAGATTAATTTAATCAAGGATTTAATTTACCGTGATCGAACACCGCTGTAGGAACCCCCATCATTTTTCGGGCGTCTCAAAAGGCGTCCCGGTTACGTAATTGTTCCAACCGCAACCGAACGCCGTCCGAAACGCCGCTAAAATCCCGTCTAAAATCCCGTCTAAGCCCGTCTAAAATGCCGTCTAAGCCCGTTTAAAATGCCGTCTAAGCCCGTCCGAAAAGACGTCCCGGAGCGCCGTCTCTAGCGTCTGGGTCCCCATTTCCAGACGTCGTCTCGGGCGGCCCAGACGTCTGTCTGGACGCGTCAAAGCGGCCAATCTAGACGCGTCCAAGCGTTTTGGACCGTCTTGGACGTTTAAAAGGCCAGTCCAAAGCCGTCCAATGCCGTCTGCCATCGTGATCGTCCAGGGCGTCTCAATAATCTGAGACTCTTTGGACGGGCGTCAGAAACGGCGTTTCACCGTCGGGGACACCTTCATTTTTCACAGAGGTGGGCCATGTGGAAAAGAAAATACATGAAGTACCAAAAAAGTAGACCAATAAAGGCATCCTGCCATGAACAGCCTGGTACTACCTGAGGTACTACCAGGCTGTTCATGGCAGGATGCCTTTATTGGTCTACTTTTTTTGGTGGTAGAGTATCATTCCTGCATGGAGTTAGCCTGGATGCCAGACCCATAGCACACTAGGCCCAAATAAAGTTCCTGGCACACAGGGAACTTTGGGCCTAGTGGACCCTAGTGTGCTATGGGTCTGGCACCCAGGCTAGCATGGAGTTAACTCCATGATTCCTGTAAGTTGTTTCAAAGAGCCTTTTGGGGAAGGAGTCACAAGCATGGGAACACTGTGGACTTAGCACCTTTGTTTATGGGGGCAATTGAATTGTTTTGCCCCATTTGAAAATCTTTTGTAAGATTATAAATGGACACTTCTCTGGCCATTGGATACTGTATTGCCACCATAGGATCTGCTTGGAGACTATGCAGCTGCTCATGGCCTTATCTTAGCATGATCTTAGCAAGGAGTTGACTAACACAGTGGGTGGCCAGATCCTGTATTCAGCCAAGGAGGTTGAAGTGGAGACCTCCTTGATTCAGCCAATTCAGCTGATGTCTGATGGCTGGTGAGAATGTTCAAACATGAAGATGATAAAGAAAAATGATTCAGGATAGGATGATGGCAGACTTTATATTAGTACGTTGGTACATGTGAGGCTAAGCTCCACCAAAGAGAGATACAAATGTTGCAAATTGGACAGTCTAAAACACCGTAGTAAGCCGGACCCGACATCTGCTTGAAAATAATACTCACAGCCTCTCACAAAACATTGCTGTGAGAGAATCCTATTATGTAAATGCTAGAGATTGAACATAAACCCAGGGGTGGCCAGAAAAGCCTGTCAGAAATGGGACTCAGAAACTGCACCATACTCAAGGAGTGATTGTCCACCACCCATGGCTAACTCCAGGCCTGGGGCAAGCCATCATCTGGGCAAGGAACAGCAGACTGAAGTAGCTGCTGGGGCAGTTAGGGCAAACTCCCCATACAAAAAAGGAGAAACTGCTTGTTTTACATGTGGCAATCAGATTTTTAGACTTTTAGTCACAATGGAGAGACATAAGAAAAAAATCTGGCATGGTTTTGAAGTTGCTTTTGAAATGACTACATCATACTACCATTAGACTCCCCCTTCATATAAAATTTGGTATAGTCCGCAAATTTCCCAGGCCTGCCCCAGTGCCCTGGCTAAATGCTCTGTCCATGGAGTTAAACTCCATGCTCGAGCTGTCAAATCAAGTCCCTGGTAAGATCAAAGAGGTATACAATTGTATCTAACCTCCTTCAGGGTCCTTCAGTCCTTGGTCAAATCAGAGGATGGCCTAATTTCGAAGCAGAGATTGCACAGAAAATCCTCCCAAGAAATTGAAGTTGAAGAATAAGTTGTTATAATTTAACACTTTTTCTCTTTCACTGTGGGGTATATTAGCTGAGGCAAAACTTACATGTACATGTAGTTGCCAATTATTATGAATTAATCAATTGCAAGATTAAAGATGGTTTGTGCTCTGTTTCTGTCTGTATCAGGCTTTTGAAGAAAGAAGATTAACTACATCATAGTACATGAATGAATTCCCTTTTTAAAACGGCCGATTACACTCTACGGAAAAGGGCATGCGGGCCCCCTCCTAGTCCTACAAAGACAAGGAGGCCAGCTTCTCTCTGACAGGAAATTGATAGTGTTTGCTCATCAGGGCATGCAGTGCCATCACTGCCTTGTTGTGGTTTGCCCTATCCCCCAAGGAAGCCCC
This sequence comes from Branchiostoma floridae x Branchiostoma japonicum, assembly GCA_013266295.2. Taxonomy (NCBI): domain Eukaryota; kingdom Metazoa; phylum Chordata; class Leptocardii; order Amphioxiformes; family Branchiostomatidae; genus Branchiostoma; species Branchiostoma floridae x Branchiostoma japonicum. Next base: position 19,476,488 of record CM023830.1, on the reverse strand, counting down.
TTAGCAACTGTTGCTAAGGAGTTTCCTCAGGGGACAGGACAGATGAAGGAGGCAGGCTTTACTGAGTCAAGGAGGTTCAATCTTTAACCTCCTTGACTGAGTGTACCATCACCACAACCTTACATTTGCAAGGACTTCCACTAAGAAATTGTACAGGGTACAGCATTTACCTGGAAGGGATTGTCAAATGTATCAAATGGACTGCGCTATTGGGCAGCATTTCTCACACTTTCGATAAAACTCCTCTAGCATACAACCTGGGGAGCCTGGTAGTGGTAGGGTAAGTTACTAAAGGAAAGAACAAAATGTAAACTTAGGTGGAATTTCCTTTTACACTCTGAGGGATTAGAATGACTCTAACAAGGATTTTGGAAGGATGCAGAGAGTAAATAATTGCAAATGGACTGTTTTCTTTCATTCTAATCCTTTCTTGTTCCTTAGTAAGCTGAATCGCCAGAATCCAGTTGGGATAGAGGTATAAAACTTTAAAAGGATCCATGGTTTTCAGGCTCTACCCATACAGGCTGCCCCGATAATTTGTGTTGCCTCTGATAGTACTCCCCGAGGATAATTCATGTCAACTTGATAATTGGGCAGTGACGATTTGCATGTCTAAGAACAATAAATGACCTGAGACCTAAGTTTGAATCCACATAATAAAGGTCACACTGCAGAATATTTACTTTATAATTTCCTACAGGATTGTCCTTGTGCACTCCTTGCTTATTATTAGGCTCATATAGCAGGACTTTGGCACCAAAATTGGAAATATTGTATGACAAAATAATTAAATGTTTCCATCACATTTCAACTCTACAGTAAAAAAAATGACAGTGTTGACAGTCCAGTACTCCTGACCAAAATAAACATTTTTAAAGCCATTAGTACAGATTTGTATACAATTCCCTCCTTTTTAACATACAAAATTTGTAAATCTTCTTGCCATTAATTCAATATCATCTATTGTTTATAAAGTATAAATATGTCATTGATCAAGAAGGTTAGCCTTCTTGTATTGATCAACAAACTAAAAAGGCTTTTATTGATGTAATGTTGCAATTTTAGACGTACAAATGCTTCATAACAACACTGAGCCAAACCCTATGATGAGCCAAACCCTACATCTGCTTTTAGTTGAATTGGAACTCCTTGCTCCAATCATGGAGATCAATCAAGCTGTGTGTGTAAATAACACCACATTCATTTGCACAACATGTGGTCTAGAGTCAGGCTTCTTCAGCTACCAAAGATACAATATATCTAGTCTCCACCAGCCTCCTTAGCAGGCTAAATAAATAGTAGAAATCGGCTGAGGGGAACATCATTTACCAGAGGAGTTGGCCGGCCATACAGGGTCCATATCAGCCGATTTCTACTATTTATTCAGCCTGCATGGGAGTCTGGTGGAGACTAAAAGATATCAGCCAAGCTACCAGTACCATCTGTGCATGGAACAGTAGAAGTGAGCTGGGACATCTTTGCTGTAAACTCACCCATACAAAAAGTTAAAACTAAATCTTTTTACATTTGCCAATGGACTTTTTATACTTTTTAGTCACCAGGAAAGTCATTATGGAAAATCTGGTAGGATTTTGAATGTGTTTTTCAATTGACCACAAGATACTATTTCTAGCCTACCCCCTCCAAGTAGTTGGTATTGGCCTTTATCTGGCTCAAATCAATCAGCTTGTCCCTCGGCCTGACTTCTGTAAAGAGGACAGTGAACTGTTTGAGAAAACAATCACCGTCATCACTGGGGCTGTTAGAATTATCAACCAAGAAATCATAGAAAGTCCAATGGCACTGTTACAGTGCTATTTAAACAGAAAGCTGCACAATTTTTTTTGATACTGAAAGTGTGAATAACAAAGCTACCTACGATACAAGATACATGTACAAGATGACTTTATTCGTTTTTCGCAGTGCTGACACTGAATTACCTACCTAGGCTTGTCTTCAGAAAAGGGATGCCGAGATTGGCAGCTAATGTTGTTGTGCCCCATTGACTACCATCCTATCAGCCTACTGGGGTTCCCAACTTCCCATAAGGTCTTCCCCAAAAATTGCCTCTGGACTGTAGTGTATGCGGCAGGGAATCTCAGCAGGGAATACTTCATCCCAGGAGGGGGTTGCTTTGTGAAGAGGCTACCAGACAACACTGGCTATTTATAGGAGAGCATTTGCCAGGGGAGTTTGACCGCCTTGGGGTTTGACTGGCCAAGCAGTTCAGAGGCAGGGGTTCAGAGGGAGAAAACAACCTTGCCTAGGCCAGACTCCCTTGGCCAATTTTAATTTTTACTCTCTTTTTTTTCCGAATTCTATGATCCGTATCCCGTATAAAGGCTTGGTGGAGGCTAGATAATTTTGCAAAGATCTACATTGTAAAGAAAACATGACCATAAGAACATATTGCCTAAAGATAAAGTTGTAGTAGTACTTGTGTACAGGACAAAAAAGTGTGTAGATAATTTCTGACACTTGCCATAACAACATGGTCACACGAACAATGGACCTGAGTCCCACTATGACAATGGGCTGAAGAGGATCACATACATAATGTCCTACCTGAGGGTAGACTCTGCACTACAGTTGTACTCTACTTCTACTTATGACAGTATCTTTTTAATAGTTGTCTTGAAACCTGCTAGTAGTCTAGTTTCAAGCTAGCCTGGTTATCAATTGCTAGTTTCAAGCATGGGATAACACAGCACAGTGATCTTGAAATTTCATCTGTGTTCAGTTTAGAACTCATTCCTTGACAAAATTTGGTCCAATTTCTTATGACTTATGTTGGAAACTACAGTTCAAACTTCATGGTGCTTGTTAGAAATTTATACCCCTAGCTAGCCTGGGAGGAGGCAGAGACAGCTGCTGACAAAAAGAAGTTGAAGCTTGCTGCCCGATGTGCCATCAGGCACTGGAGGAACTAAGGTCTAAGGTCTAAGGCTAGCCTGGAGGCCAGACCCATAGCACAATGGTACAAAGTACCCTCAGGCTGGTAATATCCAGTCAGTGTGCATACTGGATATTTAAAGTGTGTTACAGGTCTGGCATTGAGTCTATTACCCCTAGCCCACCCTGGGTCTAACCTGGGGATACCCCTTACCCAGAGCTGTGTTTGTTTTGCCAGATTAACTATGGCCCTTGGGACAATGAGGGAAGCCATCCTGTAAGCATAGGGAGGGTGTGACAAATTGGTTCCCCTCCCACTAGATTAGCAGGCTATTGTGAATTCTCTATCAAATTTTGCTGGACACTGTAGCTGCTGGTGCAGCAAAGTCTGTACTCCCTGGCAGACCAAGTTCCCTTGCATGATACTCTGTTTGGCCAGTTTCTACTCTTTTTCAGCTGCCTCCCCAAGCCTGGTACAGGCTACCCTCTACCCTCTCCTGAGTCTACACAGGAGACAGGGAGGGATTGAAAAATGCAAAGGAATCGAAGGTTTCTTTTTTATAGTCTCTGAAACTTAATATGTATGTAAAAATGATAAGATTGATTAGTACTCTGAGAATTTGGGACATCCGGAGCATGCTATTGACACAAGCATCAAGTGAACTTCCCAGTGTGGCCACCTGGCCAACATGACTGCCACGAGTTGGGTCTGCCCATGGCCCAATCCCTGACAACGGGGTCATAATTCTGTAAAGTTTTCAATCAGTGGGAACATCGATTCTCAAACTGACCAGTTTGTTTCGGGTTTCGACTGCCACATGATGTTTTCGACTAAGGACGAAGATGGCCGCCGCCGGTTCTTTTTGGGTCAATGGTTATGGGTGGGAATTTCTTGGGTTTACGCCCATTTGTCATTACTCAAATAATTTACTGTGCGTGATTATTACAGCAGGTTTTTTAACGATAAAAGTACTGTACTACAGTTTGTATCATCCGCGGTGTGGCTGTACGTACTGCACTGTACACTGTAGATAGAAATCCATTAAACTGTGAATACATTCGCTTGGGGCTTACAGCCGGGATCCGGTCGGTTGTCTTTCAAAGCGCTTGAAAATTTTGATACTGCTGTGCGTACTCAGAAAATTCCTATGTGATTGAATTTGATGAATCTCAAATATTCAAATACAGCTGTATTGCTTCATTTGCCAGGAACTGTGAAGTTTAGGACCTGGGAATCTTAAGATACCTGCCGTATTTGACATCAAAACACCTCGAATCGGAGACGATTAACTCTCAGTCATGTTGTGAGTCGGGATAATCGAGCCTCTTCAAGCAGACCACCTCGGTCCCAGCCCCCCCGGGATCGGATCTCCCTCCGGCCTTCGGGCGATCCGACGCGCGGTCGGGCTGGTACCTCGGGCGATACGGAATATCCTGTGTTGTTGTATTCTATATATACACATGATGGTCATATAGATTATGTATAATTATGTATAATTATGTATAATTATGTATAATTATGTATAATTATGTATAATTGTTATGTATAATTATATATAATGGTACAAAGGGTTATGTATAATGGTACAAAGTGTTATATATAATTATGTATAATGGTAAAAAGGGTTATGTATAATTATGTATAATGGTAAAATCATTATGTATAATTATGTATAATGGAGAAAAGGGTTATGTATAATTATGTATAATGACAAAATCGTTATGTATAATTATACATAATTATAGTATAATTATGTATAATTTGACTATTCCCAAGGGACTCATCAACGCTTTCCGCATATTCATTACCACCTAATATGTTACCATAAAAAGTATAAAGACAGTTGGGTTAAGCGTTTGGGATTTATGGGCGGGAGTCCATAATTAAAACGTTTTTCCATAATTATATCGCGGCTTGTTCCTGGTGGATGATACCCCCAGTTGACATACATGTAAGCCTCTGGTCCTGGACTAGACCCACAGCCATTGTTGTGACAGCCAAAGACCCCGAAGAAAGGGGACATACATGTATGCAAGAGTCAGCAGTAGAGGCAATACGCTGACAAGGGTCGGGTGATGCAACAACCCCAACCCAAAGCTGCATGAAGAAATCAGTTCCATTTCTTGTTTGACTTTTTGTGTCTGTTGCCATATTTCTTGCCATACTTCATGAAAAACAATATCAGTAATTGAGAGATGTCACTGTCACCAGGCCAAAAATAGCGATAGTGCTGTACCTACTCCTTCCCAATTTTTGCTCCGACATTCTGTAGTTGACAAAGAGAAAGGGAAATGTTTTGAATTCCCAACTTTTTTAGCGGTCAGTCCGGACCATAATTCACCCAGAAGGTTCTGTACCTGTGTACTACATGTATGTGGTTTTGAGGTTTCATTTGTTGTACATGTTGTTTTCTTCATCATCATCTCTTTGTGATGACAATGATGATTTTTTTTATATGAAAGACGTTTTTTAATACTTTTTTGTGGCATTGTTGTAATGGCTGTCTTCTGCAAATATCTAGGAAGAAAGAGTCCTGTTCCACTATAATGGACATGGAGTCCCCAGACCAACTGTAAATGGAGAAATCTGGGTCTTCAACAAGGTACGGTAAATACTGACATGTTCGGGATGATTCTATTTTTGCTTTTTTTTGTTTTGCAGTGACCTCTTACCACCAAATCATAATACTGCAAATATACATTACTAGTATTTGGTAAAGGTGCACATGTACAGGTGTACATGAGAAAAAAATACTTGACAAAAAGCTTACTTGGACTTGCACTGGTGCAGACCAGTAAAAAATTAGGTGCATGCACCAACTTGCACATGAAGGGGTAATTCGAGCAAATATATATGATAAATATAAGATGAAAATTAAGAACAAAGATATAACAAAATTTGAATACAGATCGAAACATTGGAAATTAAGTATAAGCGATTAATCATTAGCAGTGACAGACCAGAAAATGCATATGATCATAATACATGTAGCATACTCAAAATGAATACAACTATTATTGCTATTGTTATGTTGAAATGATGAGATTATTATCACGCAATATAACCTAACCAGTTGTTGACAGAGATAAAATCCTCCTCATCTTGCAGAGCTACACCCAGTACATCCCCCTCTCCATATATGACCTGCAGACCTGGATGGGAAGTCCCTCCATATTTGTGTATGACTGTTCAAATGCTGGTAATGTACCTTCCATTTTTCTCTCTTTACTGCAGTAATGTACATTGGTGTTTGTATGATATAATCAATATATTATCTTGATGGTTATAATTCACGTCTGTGATAATCAAACAATGGGAGCGCCGGTCAAAAAAATGAGAGTAGCACCATTGTTTGATTCTTACAGACACTTGGTCTTAATACTATACTCTCATCTCCCAAATAAACATACCCTCCGGACTAAAAGTACCCCCCAGAAAAATCTTCAAAATATGATATTAATATACACCCCGGAATAAACGTCCTGGCCTTCACTGATAATTACCTAGTACTAATTTCTTCAGTTACATACAGTCAGGGTTTCACCACTTGATGTTTTAGATCTGTTAGAATGGGTAAAAGTGAATTTCTCACTGCTATAAACACATTCATGCAGCTGTTTACCTTTTGGGTCAATACTCTTGTAGTGCATGTCCCAACTCAGAGGAACACATGAATGAGACCGTCTGTGGTGCATGTTTTTCAGGTGTGATACTGGACTCATTCAAGCAGTTTGCTGCCCAAAGGGAACAGGAAATAGAGGTATGAGTATTTTGAAGACAATTTTAGGCATGTCTTTGATGCATATCAGGAGAGCTGTACTGTACTGGGGGTATGGTTTGGTTATTGTGTACAGTTTGATTATTGTGGATGCTGTAGAGGAGCACAATTGGACATTGAGTTGTCACATAGCATCTGCCGTGCAATTTCTCAAAACAAGTTGTGTTCATGAGAAAATTTATATCAGGTCTCATTATACCAGCACACAAGATACATGTACATGTAGTTACATTGTAAAAAAAGCCACTTTTCACCCTCATTCCATTATGCACATTGTGATGTTTGCACCTCTTGTGTCTGTGGTGTTGAACCAGAGAAGGATATTCATATCAACAAGGTTGTGACAGACAGTGACAGTCTAAATATGAAGGAGTCCAAATTGTCTACTAACATTGGTTTGTCAGCATCACACACAGGTGGTGCTGTGGTGCAGGATGGGTTCAAAGGTTTATCACCAGTCTGTCATGTGCTTTTGTCTCCTGGCTTGAAAGTTATATTTCATAGTACAATGTAGTATACACATACTAGTCATTTTCCATGATCATGAGAAGAATGTTAAAAATCAGAAACACTATATGTATCCCTGTGGCTTTGATATTTTCCACACTCTGATTTTAGTCTGAAATATGCCCAAATTGGACTGGGCAAATACAGCAGTGTGCCTTTTTGCAGCATAGAATTATGCTGAAATTACAAAAATGTACACTGAAATTTGATTGAAATTTTAGTGCCCTAATAATGTTGCAAGTCATGGTACAATAACTCTTGTCATTTTGCTATGTTCTTTTTCAGTTTTTTAAAACTTAAGACTCTTTATAACTGCAGCTGGCAAAGATCAATGCCCAGTCTTACCCAGGAGCGACCCAGATGCCCCTCCCACCCTCCATGAAGAACTGTATCCAGCTGGCGGCATGTGGGCCCAAACAGCTGCTGCCCATGAACCCTGAACTCCCTGCCGACCTCTTCACCTCCTGTCTTACCACACCTATCAAGATAGCCCTCAGATGGTAGGTAGAATGGTTGTACTTGACTTGATTTGATTTGATTGGTTGATTGATTGATTTGCATGACTGTACAATAAAATTAGTAAACATGTTTACAAGAGTACAAAATACATGCGGGGGGGGGCAGAATCCAAGGTGATTTTTCGAGGGCGCTCCTGTAACATCTATTGACACATTGTCCCTGAAGTTCTGCACACTTCAGATATTTAGGGTTTTTATAAATGCTTGTGTAGATCTCATTGGCTGACCATCAACTGATAATTTCTTACCTGGTAGCAGAAATCTTAAGCTGGAAGATTGATTTAAAGTTTTGGATGGTGCAGTGTTCAATAACAGGAGAAGGGTAACATTGTCTTGCTGGCTTATCGTTGAATATAATCAGAAATCATTTTGGTGTGATTGATGTTATATTTTACCACTTTTAACAAAGAGGTGAACTCTCATGTATCAAACACATATCAGTGGTCGAAATACTTTTTTTCAGTGCTCTGCAATATTGCAGAAGAGTCAAAATTTCGTCCTGCAATTTGGAAATACTTTCTGCAAATACACAAGCCCCCATATTACAACTTCTCAAACCAATAATGCCTATTTTTACATCATATATAGCTTTGTAAATCTGTAGCATTACTGAAATACTTCAAAATATCACTCTTCTTTAATATTAGACTTAATATAGATCATTCTCTACAGAAAATTTATCATTTCCTGGTATCATGTTATGACACCACTGAAAGGATATGATCCCATTTTCAGCAAACTAATATGGCTCTCTATGGGAAGCATATAAATTTTTCATTGCAAAATACATGGCAAATTGAAAATAAACATAGATCTATAGAAATTTGATGTATGTCAGCAGCGTCACAGAAGAAATAAAGAAATATGGAAACAATGACACATGCAGTAACATACTAGAACTACATATTTTTTTTTAAACTGAAGATGTGATGTTACTACATAATTTTTGTACCTAAAATTGGCATGTGAAAAATGGTAAGAAAACAGAAACAATTATATAACTTGAACATTAAATGAGCACAATGTTTTGATGGACGCGTAACTTGTCAAGTAAGGTAACGTTAAATATTCCTGGAATAGTATCGTAAATAATTTGACGAAAAAACAACAACAAAGAAGTTGATAGAATCAGTAATAGAATTACAAGAAAATTATTTAAAAAACACGATCTTTCCTTGCTAAATTGGACAAAATAAATTGACAATATTTACATTCTAAATAAAAATTTTCACATTTATTTTCCTGGGCACTATCTTCGGTGAGAGTTTCTGCAAAATTTCTAAATCTGCCATGTCTACTAGTAGATCTACGTCGGCCTCCTCAGCCAGCTCCTCGACAATCCAACCGCGACAGCAACTATCCTGAGTTTTGCCGATCTCACGGGTGCGCGATGGGTTGCTGTGGCAGTTCCGATTGCCGTCGGTTTTCTCAAAGAACGACAAAATCGTCTTTGTTTTCTTCAACTTCTTGTTGTTTCTATCGGCCTGACTCTCTTCTCGCCATGTTTTGTCGCGTTGCCTGCTGGGAAATGCTCGGCGAAAACTGCCGAAACTTGCCGAGGCAGTTGTCGGGTTCTCCCGGGTGACGAAATCTAACATCGGAAAATGGCGAGTGCCCTTATTTGGTTATCGTCGCCTTTAGTCGCATGGTTGGAATTGCTCAACTTTGACACCAAATTCCCTTATATGGGACCATACTAGTCAGCTGGAAAACGCCGCCAGGTTCGTGCGGCGCGGGTTTTCAGTCTATTCACAGCGCCGCTACTTTGCTAAATTAAAAACTATTGAATCCGGAGCCTATATTTTCCTTCTGCAAAATTGCAGATTGCATGATTTTTTCTTCTGCAATCTTGAAAATCTATCTGCAAATTGCAGATTGCAGACGGGTATTTCGAACACTGCATATTATTAATTCAATCTTCCATTCTGTTTATTTTGTTCCCTACTTTTGTCACTGCTGCAGGTTTGTTCACCAACGTGGAGGCAAACTGGTGCCAAGTATCACAGAAGACCTGATAGAGAAGTAAGGAAATACACGATGTATACATGCACGCAACAGTACAGGCCACCAAATATGCATCAAGTTTTGCAAGACGTCCTGCAATCTTCCACAGGACGTCCCGCAATCTTCTGCAGGATGTCCTGCACTCTTCTGTAGAGCATCCCACAATCTTCCGCAGAACATTCTGCAATCTTTCAGAGAATGTCCCACAATCTTCCGCAGAATGTTCTGCAATCTTTCAGAGAATGTCCCACAATCTTCCGCAGGACATTCTATACAGCGTAAACTGGGACAACGCAAACCTAATTGGGCAGCTACATGACATATAACGTTATCTGGCCCGGAAAATATCACGTGCGCAGCAGTAATACGATGGGGATTTTCTATTTTCTTTAGAACTATTATTCTACACTGATGGCTGTGCAGATAATTGTAATTTCAAAACTGTAGCAGGCAGCATGTTCCACAAAGGGGGTCGGCTGTCAATCAACTGTCCACGTGTGGGAATCACATGTAACATTTTGCCTGCCTGTCACAACATTGTGCAGGCAAGATGTGAACCTCCCAAACAAACTCAATATTTTCTTTAACACAATTGAAAACCTTGCTCGTCTCTTATTGGTTCACAGTGCTGAAATGTTAGTCGACCAAGCCTGAGGAAGGTGGCAGACAGTATTAACTCTGACTAGATCTTGGGCTGTATTAAAGAAACTTACTACTTTTATAACTCATTAATTGACCAACCTGATGAAACTATTAATGTATCACATTATAGCATGTCATACATGTACATGTAGCATGTCCAGAACACTTCAAAACTTCCAGTTCTGCTGCAGTATCATAGAAAGCAGCTAGTAGGCTGCATTTTATACAATCATGTACTTTCACATGGAAACAAGCTGTGTCCATTTTGTTTACGTCTATCAAAGGTTTGTTCCTCAGTAACTTACTGAAGACTGTGACACTAAAGAAATATTGTATGTTATAAGGTACTGTGTTATGTCTTTCCAGAATACCAGGACGTTTAAATGACAGAAGGACTCCATTAGGGGAGTTGAACTGGATCTTCACAGCTATCACTGACACAATAGCATGGAACACCCTCCCCAGAGGTCAGTCAGACTGTGCATCTAAAAGTCGGTGCTATGTATGAATGAAAGTATACAAAATGTATATGTGTGACCAAACAAAAATTAGTACTTTTATTACTAACTGAGTAGTGCCCCCCCATGCAGACCCATGTGTGGGAATGATGGGATAATTGCTAAAGATACATTTTTTTTTCTCAAAGCAAGAGATCTGACTTCTTGCTTTGAGGCAAAAGATGGATCCAATCTACCCACTCATACATTAATATTATTTTCAAGATCACCCCTAGAGTTTGTTTCCCACTTTTTCTGAAGGCACTACATATTTTTTGGATGCATATATGATTGTCAGAGATCAAAGTCACTTTTGGACCAAAAGTGAAATGGAACAAGAAAGGTTTTTAATGAACATCTCGGTGACGTATGCCCTACATGTAAGTCGCATGATTCATGTATGCTTAAATATAACCTGACACTTAGTGACAAATTTGAGATTCCCATCATTTGCTGCTAAGGCATTATAGAAGTTTGTTATTCTAAGATGAAAATAAGGTCCTCATCTGCATAAATCCCATCTGATAACCTTCTCCATCCAAATTACAAAATGCCAATTATTGCAATCCTGTCCTGGCATAGAAAACAATTGTAGCATTTTGTCATTAATCATGCAAATGAAATCCCATTTTACATAATCTATGTCAAACCATGTTCACCTTTACCTAACTTCCGAATGCCACAAGTATGAAATTCCCAGCATTTACCACAGACTATGAATATACATGTTACAGTAGCAGTTTCTCGTTATTTACGTAAATGAGGTCATGATCTGCATAATTGACAACTGTTAATGCTCCTGTCTTTCAAAGTTATTAATACCAGGTATTATATGTTTGAAAGTCATGTCATGTCATGGAAAGTTTGATGATCATGATTAAAGTGAGGTTCAATAGACTGTTTCTAAGTGATTCAAGAAATACAAGTAGACATTTCTGTTTCTTTTTTCTTTTTTAAAGAAAAAATGTAAAAATAATTTCTGAAAACGAGTGAGTGAGTGAGTGAGTGAGTGAGTGAGTGAGTGAGTGAGAGTGAGTGAAAATGTGGATAAAGATCAATGGATATTACCAGTTATCTACAATGTATATACGTGATCTTCATAAGGATTGTCCTGTCTCCATTTGTACAGAGTTGTTCCAGAAGTTGTTTCGGCAGGACCTGCTCGTGGCAAGTCTCTTTAGAAACTTCCTGTTGGCTGAGCGGATCATGAGATCCTACAACTGTACTCCGCTGTCCAGCCCCCGACTCCCTCCAACCTACCAGCACCCCATGTGGTCAGTAGTACCAGCTTGTCTTCTTACCTGGCAGATTGTTGAGATTCACCAAAAAGCAATCACAACAAATGTCATTAGGCCACACCAATTTAATATCTTGATTCTCAGATTTTTTTACCCAAAAAAATGAAGCGACGCCAAAAAAAAATGGACTAGGCATTCTATGATAGCCCAAATGCTACGATAGGAGTCAACATAGCAGGGTGGTTTGTAACTCAAACAATGAATTTTTAACTTTTAGACACCTTTAAGTTATTGATTGCATTGTATGATATAAACCCACCCAAAAACTTGTTTATACCATCATTATAAACCCCATTTGTTATGATTATACATTTGTGAAACTGATTTTGCAAGTGGATTGCAAAAACATGCCAAAATGCACTTTATTAAGTTAAACCCTTTTGAAATAAAGTTTAGTAACTTGGGTTGTGTCAACCATATCTCTGTTTTTTGTCCCACCAGCATTGTATAATCTACATTGATGTTGCTGCTTACTTGTTGCAGGCAAGCGTGGGACCTGGCTGTCGACCACTGTCTCTCTCAGTTACCTGCTATTGTAGATGATGGAGCTGCTTACAGAGTAGGTTCAATTTTTTATGAATAATAGTGATTGTTTCTGCAAAATCCAATAATGGCACTTTGTCCTTTGCATGTCTCACTAGTCTCACAGCCCTTTACAATTAAGACTTCTTGATTTTAGGAGCGCCTTAATGGCAGGCTCACGAGCAGTTGCCAGTATTATTTTCCAAAAGACCACATTTTTATTGATACAAAATCAACCAACTTTGTAGGTTAACAAGAAATTGAGCTTTTTATAATCCAGTAGCTGAGTAGTGCCCCTCCATACAGAACCATGTGTGGGGATGATGGGAATGATGTCCATCTTAAGTATGGATTCCTAGAGGATAATTGCTGAAGATCCAGGTCATTTTTTTGGCTCAAAGCAAGAGGAAAATTTAGATGTTATCACCCTAGACATCTTAACAGCACTTTGAAGTTTGTCCAGTTATGGTTTTTTGTGAAATAATATGTTTCACCTGGCTGTAATTGATCTGGAGGGTACTTGACGGATTACCAGAATATTGATGCAGTACATAATATACCAGCTGCCTAGTCCAAACTCAATTTTATGTCTAATTGCCAATACAATTACTTTTGGGATTCAGAAAAATAGTATCTACAGAACCAGAACAATTGCTTCCACTCTTGAGTAAGTTTCATGGACTTTCATATTGAAAACTATCTCTTGTGAGTCCAAAACAAATCCTTTACGCTGTATAGCTAATACAACAAAACTTGGCACACACTCACAGTCTAGAAATTCAAAAAGGTCGACACAATAATATACCAGCCAGTCAAACACTGTGCCGTACGTGCTAAGAAAGTGTTGAAGATGAGTACCCGGATTTCTTGATGACATGTCCAACTTGAAAATGAAGAAAGAATCATTACTAATTAATGCAGAATCTGTTGATCAGATGTAACATTACCCAAGACAAGTAGAGAGATGTTTCATGTTCATATGTCATGTTCTGTATATGTATCTGTATCTGTATAGCCGGTATAACCGCCCTTCGGCGTAACACACCAGCTTGATGTTCTGACACAATTTGTGCATATCTAGGCCAGTCATATAATATACAAAATGTGTTATTATACAGCCATATAAAAAAGAATCAATAAAATAATGGCTCCTCATCAATATTGTATAGCTCTGAATTCATGTGTTACAGTAGATTGTACTAAGATTAGTGTAACTAGTGAGTAGTCTTATAGAATGCTCTTCCTTACACCTCATATTGTGTCTTCTATAAATATTCTATGGCTTAGAATCAATGTGTAGATTGTACTAGTTTAATGTAATTGACTGGGAGTTTTATACTGAGGTAATGCTTTAGGTACATTTGTAGTTACATGTTACAGCAGTAGTGGTCTTATACAACACTTTGCCTTAGATTGTACCTGTTACAATTGTTGACTGCAATAAACTTTGACTTGACTTGTCTCATTAACACCTGACTGTTCTTGACAGAAAGAATCAGACTACATGTTCATGTAGATGTGTGTAAGTACATTTTGTACACACTGCCACCCTGAGGTCAGAGCAGATCAGGGGCAAATCAAATAAAGGGCACTTGGGAAAAATGTTCTCCGATTTTCCTCCAAGATTCATCAGGAATGGGGGATGAGTTGACTGTATAGAAATCTGCCATGTAAGCCCACATGAGTATATGTTTCCACAAGCATCATTTATGGAAACTTCAGCAAATTGTAGATTTGAACTTGTCTTCCTCTTGTCCCAAACAGCACAGCCCTTTCTTTGCTGACCAGCTGACAGCGTTCCAGGTGTGGCTGACCATGGGGAATGAGAGAAGAGACCCTCCCGAGCAGTTACCTATAGTTTTGCAGGTGAGACATTCACTTCCTAGGAAAGAAAGATCATATCTGATACAAGGTTCTTCAGTACGGCTAGTGAAAATGACATAGTATTACATGTAAAATGGCTTTAAAGTGGAGGACAGCATGGTCAGCTGATCTGACAATCAGAGTAGGAAAGACAGAGAAAAACATGACTCTCTTTAAATGGAAATGGAAATTGCTCATAGTTTGCTGTATATATATATATATATATATATATATATATATATATACATACATACCTGTATAAGCATCAGGCTCTGAATATACATTTGACCAGCCAGTTCACTATATACATAACATACTATACACACTGGAGTATCAGGGCAGATTTACTGTTACAGTAGTTTCCCATCCGGACTTGTTTCTGACTGTGTCAGCATGCTCGGCATCATGGGAATTTTGGGGGTTTTGCACTAATGACGTGTCTCTATGGGGTGAGTCATGGGCATTTTTTGTGTAGCTGTATAGAAATGATGCATAATTGTAAAAAATACTACAAATGATTATAAATGTCCATTTGGGCTCTACATGGGGGATATGAGGACACTTGAAAAGGAATTGAGCTGGCTTTACACATTTTATTGCTGCTGTCAAAGATGTTAATTAGTAATAAGTCTCTAACTTGCAAAATCATTGTGTGCATTCACTGTGTAGTACATAATGAAAAAGGCTCTGCATGGAGGTTATCAAGACTCCATATGTGATACTGGAGGTCTGAATATGGGGGTCTGTGAAGTCCACTCATACTCAGGAGAGGCTTTTCTCTCACCACCTGTAGCTTTTCAGAAGAATGGTTTTGCCTGGTTTTCTCGTGCATTGACTCTTAAGTGTGTGTTTGTTGAAGTTAGGGTGCCCTGTTTGAAATATAACTACATGACATGTATATTTGTAATATGTTAGAATATTCATAACAACATATTTCAATCTGTTTTTACCAACTGAGATTCATTAAGTAAATTGTGCATGGACAATATGAAATCATGTCCACATCAAAAATTCCTTGAGCCACCACACCATTCATCAACATGCATCAAAACTTGATGTACTGTGATGTCAGACTTTATGTTCAAACTTTTGCCGTTACGCATTACCAAACAATATTCAAAGCCTCCATATCAAGGTGAGAGCTCTGGCAGTGGTAACAGGTCAGGAATGATGTCAGCAGGGCACGACTGGACAGTGGCACCTGAGTCTGACAACCGGAGAGTTCACTTTGGCATTTTTCTTGAGGGGCTCACATTGAGTGTTGGTGTTTGTCCTACAACTGCAAGATCTCTCATGATAGTGAATAACTTGAAGGTATCATTAACACTGCGTGCTCTGCTCATCGATCAACTCCCTGCGCTCATGTTTCTTGCACCTCGAAATGTCCTCTCCAGTTGTCAGGAAATGCATACATGTGCCAACTTAGTGTGATGTGAAGAAATGCCATAAGGGACTTCATGTTGTGCATTTCCTTGTGTCATTTAAGACAAACTTGAGGTATTTAAATTAATTTTGCTTCTTGTCTGAGTTTTGTTTTTTCAGGCTGTCTGGAGCAGTGCCAACAGTAACTAATAAGAAACTATTCATGTGTTACAATGTATGTTGCAGGTTTTACTGAGCCAGGTACACAGATTACGAGCCCTCGACCTGCTGGGACGCTTCCTGGATCTAGGCCCTTGGGCAGTCAGCCTGGTTAGTACTGTTCTTTCTCAGCCAGGCTGGTTAGTACTGTTTTTTCTCATCCAGCCTGGTTAGTACTGTTTTTTCTCAGTCATCCTGGTTAGTACTGTTCTTTCTCAGTCATCCTGGATAGTACTGTTCTTTCTCATCCAGCCTGGTTAGTACTGTTCTTTCTCAGCCAGGCTGGTTAGTACTGTTCTTTCTCATCCAGCCTGGTTAGTACTGTTTTTTCTCAGTCATCCTGGTTAGTACTGTTCTTTCTCAGTCAGCCTGGTTAGTACTGTTTTTTCTCAGTCAGCCTGGTTAGTACTGTTTTTTTCTCAGCCAGCCTGGTTAGTACTGTTCTTTCTCAGCCAGCTTGGTTAGTACTGTTCTTTCCCAGTCAGTCTGGTTAGTACTGTTTTTTTCTCAGCTAGCCTGGTTAGTACTATTTTTTCTCAGCCAGCCTGGTTAGTACTATTTTTTTCTCAGCCAGCCTGGTTAGTACTGTTTTTTTCTTAGCCAGCCTGGTTAGTACTGTTCTTTCCCAGTCAGTCTGGTTAGTACTGTTCTTTCTCATCCAGCCTGGTTAGTACTGTTTTTTTCTCAGCCAGCCTGGTTAGTACTGTTTTTTTCTCAGCCAGCCTGGTTAGTACTATTTTTTTCTCAGCCAGCCTGGTTAGTACTGTTTTTTTCTTAGCCAGCCTGGTTAGTACTGTTCTTTCCCAGTCAGTCTGGTTAGTACTGTTCTTTCGCAGCCAGCCTGGTTAGTACTGTTTTTTTCTCAGCCAGCCTGGTTAGTACTATTCTTTCCCAGTCAGTCTGGTTAGTACTGTTCTTCCTCATCCAGCCTGGTTAGTACTGTTTTTTTCTCAGCCAGCCTGGTTAGTACTGTTTTTTTCTCAGCCAGCCTGGTTAGTATCTATTTTTTTCTCAGCCAGCCTGGTTAGTACTGTTTTTTTCTCAGCCAGCCTGGTTAGTACTATTTTTTTCTCAGCCAGCCTGGTTAGTACTGTTTTTTTCTTAGCCAGCCCGGTTAGTACACTCAGCCAGCCTGGTTAGTACTGTTACAGTAATAGTTTTTTCTCAGCCAGCCTGGTTAGTACTGTAACAGTTTTTTTCTCAGCCAGCCTGGTTAGTACTGTTTTTTTTTTCTCAGCCAGCCTGGTTAGTACTGTTTTTTTCTCAGCCAGCCTGGTTAGTACTATTTTTTTCTCAGCCAGCCTGGTTACTACTATTTTTTTCTCAGCCAGCCTGGTTAGTACTGTTTTTTTCTTAGCCAGCCCGGTAAGTACACTCAGCCAGCCTGGTTAGTACTGTTACAGTAATAGTTTTTTCTCAGCCAGCCTGGTTAGTACTGTTTTTTTCTCAGCCAGCCTGGTTAGTACTATTTTTTTCTCAGCCAGCCTGGTTAGTACTGTTTTTTTCTCAGCCAGCCTGGTTAGTACTTTTTTTTTCTCAGCCAGCCTGGTTAGTACTGTTTTTTTCTTAGCCAGCCTGGTTAGTACTGTTTTTTTCTTAGCCAGCCCGGTTAGTACACTCAGCCAGCCTGGTTAGTACTGTTACAGTAATAGTTTTTTCTCAGCCAGCCTGGTTAGTACTGTAACAGTTTTTTTCTCAGCCAGCCTGGTTAGTACTGGTTTTTTTTCTCAGCCAGCCTGGTTAGTACTGTTTTTTTCTCAGCCAGCCTGGTTAGTACTATTTTTTTCTCAGCCAGCCTGGTTAGTACTGTTTTTTTCTTAGCCAGCCCGGTTAGTACACTCAGCCAGCCCGGTTAGTACTGTTTTTTCTCAGCCAGCCTGGTTAGTACTGTAACCGTTTTTTTCTCAGCAAGCCTGGTTAGTACTGTTTTTTTTTTCTCAGCCAGCCTGGTTAGTCACCAAATTTTTGCCTGGATGCCAGAGATCCAGTGTGTTTCTAATTCTGTCGGCCAGGGGAAAACAGCACTGCTCTGTCCCAAAACAAGTTTTGATGAAGTTATGCAAACAGAGAACAAGGAATATTTTTATTTATCTGGTGCAAAATGTGTTCAAGACACACGTGTCAACTGTCAAAATTGGTGAAGAAGGGCTGCTTCTAGTATTTGAGGTTTATGGAAAACTTTTTAGCCAGCAGACATGATCTGGAATATGCCCCAAATTGTGGATTTTGCCATACATTTGCATCATACATGTATACAACATGTATTCTAGGTTTAGACATTTTGGTGTTAGTGTACATGTCCATGATATCTCATGAGTTTCATAATATCAATGAACACTTTCTTAATTAAGTGGTTTGGTGTTTTTATTGTAGAGAGCTGTATGGTCCCTTAATATTGACAACATGATTGTTTTGTTCCAGGCCTTGTCAGTTGGAATCTTCCCATATGTGTTGAAGTTGTTACAGAGCTCTGCCAGGGAACTCAGACCCCTGCTAGTCTTCATCTGGGCAAAAATCCTGGCTGTGGACAGTGTGAGTTACAATTGATATAATTTACATATTATCATACACCCACTTATCAGGTCAATAACAAATTGCTACATTTCTACCTTATGGTAAAGCCTGAGCAGTTCAAAGATTAAACTGTAATTTAATTAGGTAAGACAAGGTAGTGGCAGCTGATGAAATAGTGATCAGATTCATAGGTTATCTTTGATGGTTGGGTGGGTGAGTTTGTGTGTCTGGCTAGAAGGTTGGGTCTTGAGTTTTTGGTGGTTCTTTTGGTTTTGGTTTGGTAGGTTGGATTGCCCATGGGGTATGCTTGCAGTGCACAATCACTTCTTATTACATGTACCTCTGCTCTGGTCATAATAACTTTCAGGAAATATTCCATACCTATAGCCTCCAATTGGGTACGGATCTTTGGTTGTTACAAGCTTAGTCTTAGCCTAGACTTGCAGTCAATGTTGTGGAAGCTGTTTTAAAGCCAGACTCAAGAGCAGACACAATTGCTCTGGTTCTGTAAATATTATTTTTCTAAATCCCAAGAAGTAATTAATTGTATTGGTAACTTGATGTTGGGTTTGGACTAGACAGCAGTTATAATTATTATACGGCATAAATATTCTGGTAACCCCCAAAGTACCCTCCAGGTCAATTATAGTCAGGTGAAACATTTCGCAAACAATCTTTGGACAAACTTCAAAGTGGGAGCTATTAAGAAGTCTTGGGTTGATCTTAAAGTTATTTTTGCAATGTGTTTCTGGATACTTGTTTGTCAATTCATAACATTAGGCCACACCAATTTAATTTGTTGGTTCTCGGATTCGCCTCTTCATTTTTTTCTGATTTGCAAAAAAAAAAAAAAAAGATTCTGGCTCTGAATCAGCCCAAAAATGCTCATATTTTGGCCCAACAAGTAAAGAAAGTCCTTTTCTTCCCAGTTGTTACTGACAGTTTTTCCATCTCTCAATGCAGAGGTTTGATTAAAAGTTCAAAATTCATTGTTTAAATTTTAACCCAGCCTTTTATGTTGACTTCATGGCTCCTATCGTAGCATTTGGGGCTATAATAGGATACCCAGGCCTGTTTTTATTTTTTATTTTTTTTCGCCCTGTCGCTTCATATTTTTTCTGAAAAAATCCGAGAACCAACAAATTAAATTGGTGTGGCCTTAGCAACTTTTATTTGGTTTGCCCAAAAGTGACTTCAATCCCATGGAAACCTATACTTAAGATTGGTGTCCTTGATAAAAAGCGTCGGCTGTTATGAAATCCAGGGGCGACCTAGAAAATAGGGTTTGTGATGTGTGAGTGGATAGGTGTTCATCAATTTTCCACCTTAACATCTAAATTTTCCTCTTGCTTTGAGCCAAAAAATGACCTAGATCTTCAGCATTTATCCCTTTGGAAACCAAACTTAAGATGGGCATCATTCCCATCATTCCCACACATGGGTGTGCATGGAGGGGCACTACTCAGTTACTGGATTATAATTAGGCCACAGCAAGTAAATTTTATGGATGACATCCTCGCGCGCATGGATTTTCGCCTGATTTCAGAAAAAAAAAAACAAGAAATTTTGTTGCCCTGCGACGGTGGTCAACATGCCAAAAAAGGGCAAATCTGCAAGACAAGGCTCTGATTTATTCTTTTATTTTTACTTTGATACAATGATGTATTTTATTCATTTTATATGTGATGTTGCCACTGAATCAAAACCATTTGTACAATAATTGAAAATTTTATTTAGTCACTTCTTTTTTCAAAGTTGTTTCAGAGACAAATCGGTGTTGTAACAGTTGGCACAATATAGGTAGAGTATGGCTTCCAGACAGTTCGGTTTATGAGTCACTCTGTCAATGATTGAGCCGTGTGTTCTGCCTGGTAGCCAGTCTCTAAACTCAGAGACCACCACTTCCTCGTGTTTGATGGCAAGTGTTGACAGTCCAGAGTGTCCCATTACAAATGAATACCCAGTGTAGTATCTACCTTGAAGATGGTACAGCAAGCTCTTTTTTTTGTTCTATTTAATAAAGACACATCTGCAAGGACAGGTAATACTGTTGAATACAGCGACAGAAGACCTGTTGGGTATGATATCATGTTTTACCGCCTAAGGCCACACCAATTTAATTTGTTGGTTCTCGGATTCGCCTCTTCATTTTTTTCTGATTTGCAAAAAAAAAAAAAAAAATTCTGGTTCTGAATCAACTAAAAAATGCTCATATTTTGCCTCCAACAGTTCAAGAAAGACCTGTTACTCCTAGTTGTTACAGTTATTACATCTACCAATGCACTGGTTTGATTAAAAGTTCAAAATTCATTATTCAAATTTTAACCCAGTCTTTTGTGTTGACTTCATGGCACCAATTCTAGCATTTGGGGCTATAATAGGATGCCCAGGCCTGTTTTTATTTTTATTTTTTTTCGCCCTGTCGCTTCATATTTTTTCTGAAAAAATCCGACAACCAACAAATTAAATTGGTGTGGCCTAAATTCTTGTTCAACGAGGTTTACGATCTCAAAATCTGAAAATGTAGGAATCTTGTTTTTTTTGGTCTGCCTTGTGTTTTTTTCGCCCTCTCGCATTAATTTTGGAGTCTCTGGAGGATGTCATCCATAAAATTTACTTGCTGTGGCCTTAGTTCAATTCCTTGGTAATCTGTAACTAGATTTAACAGATTTGGTTGACTTTGTATCAATAAAAATGTGATCTTTTCGAAAATGGCAAGTAACTACATTGTATATACCATGGGAGCTACATGTAGAAGTCTGTAAAAATTTGAAGGGAGTTTCCATTGTTGTAACCAACAACTTGAAGGTGATACTTTCTGATACACTTATGGTTAATGTGAAGGTGGTTTAAACTCTTAATTCAACACTTAACAATTTTGACTGGTAAATGGTAGATTTTTCTAACGGCACTTGTTTTTTTTATATTTGATTTGAAATTACTTTAAAAATAATCGATTTTTATGAGGCAATTGCAGTTTTGAATATTTTCTGAACAAATTTCTCATTCAGCATTCTGTCATGGGCAGATTGTGTATTACCTTAAGTATTACATTTGTTATACTGTTGTTATTCTAACAATAGTTATACATGTAGTTTGATAGTGATAAAAATAGGTTAAATAAACATTGTTGTGGTTTTCCTAGTCATGTCAAGCTGATCTTGTGAAAGACAACGGACACAAATACTTCCTGTCTGTGCTTGCTGACCCCTACATGCCTGTAAGTAGTTTCTCACTACTTTGTATTCTGTACAGTATTTCTTAGGAAATGCCTTGTCATGCCCAAAAAGCTCATCTTTGTGTAATATTGTACATTATGTCATATAGAATACTAGAGTTCCACGACCTCATACCTTCGCCAAATGAGGTTAACCTTTATCAATGACGAATTATTTTCCCCATAATTATGCAAATAAGATCCTCATTTGCATGAATTACATCAGTTGATCATATTCTCCTCCCAATGACAGTGTTATCTTAACAAAGAAGGTAATTCTAGCATTTTCTCATAAATTATGCAAATGAGGTCATGATTTGAATAAGTTATGTTGAATGATGTTCACCTCCAGTCAACTTCGAAATGCACAAGTATGAAATTGACAACATCAACCACTATGGAATTATTATTAATAGTATTTTCTCATTAATTATGCAAATTAGGTCTTCATTTACATAATTACTATATGGCAATGTTCCTCTCATTCTTAATTACACATGTCACAAGGTAGAATAGTCCTATCATGGAAGGTAGCTGAATTATAGCATTCCCTCATTAATTATGCAAATAAGATCCTCATTTGCATAATTGTCATCTAATCATGTCAAGCATCACTTAAGGTCTCGGACCGGAGTTTTTTTTACGATTTTGTGTCCGGCGGACACCCCCAGGCCGAAGGGCTACGATTCCGCCAAGAAAAGTAGGCCGGAAAATCTTATTATACCAGTGAACAGAGGTTTTCAGCCGGCTTCCGATAGGTATTTGGGTATCGTCTGCTTACTTTTCATTTTGGGTAGAAACTGTTGTGAAATGTAAATTTTGGACCCGAAAAATACCGTTTTTTTACACTTTTTTCAGCGGAGCTGCTGAGAAAAAACGAATTTTCCCTGGGTAACGGCTTATATGACGAAAAAGCTCACTACTTCCTGTTTCTGAAAAACGAAAAAAAAAATAGGTTGTTGTGATAAGTTTTCCGCAATCTCCGGTGGCGCAAATCCCTTGAAAATGCATATAGAACGCGGCTATTTGGGTCATCAGGCGACAAAACCGCATCACCCTTGCTGGCGGACTGATACCAAAAACGCTTCGCTGGCCGTCCGACTTTACCACGCCCGAAAATACTACAAACCACGGGGTTTTCGGTAAATACGAAAACTATTTGATTATCTATAACGATCACCGAGCAAGGGGGAGCCAAACTTAGCGTGACAACCACCCAGATCCGGCGATTTACTGACGCACTTAATTGGACTCTGGTCAGATTTGAACTCCGACCCGGAACCTTAATTAGAATATTTTCTCATAAAAATAATTTTTATTCTTCAAAAACATTATATCTACCATATATCCAACTTTGGTTAGTCTGCGATGATTACTTTTGCCGCGGCAGAGGTTTAAAGTCATGTGAAAAGTACCGTGTTCTGAGGCTATCTTGCCAAGACGCGGACTCCAGGCAACGTTATAACATGGAGCAATTAAAAAGTATCGTTTTTTCAGTCATCACTTCTCTCCAAACAGTTAAAACGGAAAGGATAATCTGCCCGGGCCCTTGGCTACGGACATGTGTGATGTTTTAGTCGTTTTGGTGCTGCAAACTTGCAGAAACAGCCCTTAAACCTTGGCAATGATGACGTAACGCAGTGACGTCATCAGTTCCCCTGGGAAAACGGCATGGGGTTGCTGTTTTGCTTCGTCGGTTTAAACTAAAATGAAAAATACGTCAGATTTTGACCTTGAATGATAGATCAGAGTTCGCACATTCCGAATCAAACGCGTCCGACATCAAACTCTTCACTATTTCGCCTTGAATGGCCCATTAAGTACGAAAACGCTACTAAAGTGTGTGAAAGACTGGATTCTTACGCGGGTAAAAACACAACCTAGCTAGGTGATATTGTCCAAGCTAGGAGCGAGCAATTATAACAAGCGCTACAGAAATGTGTGAAGTACTTATTAGGCTATCACTACACACCACCCAAAGAAAAGAAGATCGCGACAGTAAGGAGCCCTGAACCGAAATTCGGAAAACCAGGTTTTGCCTTAATTAGGCTTAAAACACTTAAATTTTAGTGTCAAATCTTCATTTAAGTTATCATAAATGGACAGACATCGCCGAAATCATACTTAAGTCAAATTCCGAGTCGACTCACATCAAACGACCCAGGAAGTGAATTCATGTAAGAACAGTTTTCCGCACAGGAACGCTCGAAGTTGCCTATACGTAGTGTCGGGGGGGGGGTGGAAAAAAGGGGGAGGGGGGCGCCAAGGGCCTGGGCATGAATATACTAACTTTTTAACCGAAAAAGGCAGAACGATGTCGTTTTTTCAAGACAATCCTACAACTTTTGCCGAAATAAGGAAAATCCATCGAAATGACGTCATCGATGACGTCATTTTTGGCGCATGCGCCGTCCTTTAAGGTCTCGGACCGGAGTTTTTTTTACGATTTTGTGTCCGGCGGACACCCCCAGGCCGAAGGGCTACGATTCCGCCAAGAAAAGTAGGCCGGAAAATCTTATTATACCAGTGAACAGAGGTTTTCAGCCGGCTTCCGATAGGTATTTGGGTATCGTCTGCTTACTTTTCATTTTGGGTAGAAACTGTAACAGTTGTGAAATGTAAATTTTGGACCCGAAAAATACCGTTTTTTTACACTTTTTTCAGCGGAGCTGCTGAGAAAAAACGAATTTTCCCTGGGTAACGGCTTATATGACGAAAAAGCTCACTACTTCCTGTTTCTGAAAAACGAAAAAAAAAATAGGTTGTTGTGATAAGTTTTCCGCAATCTCCGGTGGCGCAAATCCCTTGAAAATGCATATAGAACGCAGCTATTTGGGTCATCAGGCGACAAAACCGCATCACCCTTGCTGGCGGACTGATACCAAAAACGCTTCGCTGGCCGTCCGACTTTACCACGCCCGAAAATACTACAAACCACGGGGTTTTCGGTAAATACGAAAACTATTTGATTATCTATAACGATCACCGAGCAAGGGGGAGCCAAACTTAGCGTGACAACCACCCAGATCCGGCGATTTACTGACGCACTTAATTGGACTCTGGTCAGATTTGAACTCCGACCCGGAACCTTAAGCTACCTACATACCAAATATCAAGACGATCCGTCGACCGGTTATTGAGTTATCCTACTTTAAACATTTTCATACAAATGCTCCTGCAGTTCCAGAGCAAGCCGCTAGGGGGCCCAAACTCACGTGACTTCTTCCCTAGCACAGGAGCTACCTACCATCCAAAAATCATGACCCTAGCATGTCCAGATCACGAGATATCAAAACCGGAAGTTCCGCTGCAGTACCATAACAAGCCGCCAGGGGGCCCAAAATCTAATCATTTCGAGGTCTCATCAAGACCTACCCACCTACCAAATATCAAGATAATCCATCAAAGCCTTCTCGAGTTATGCTGTTAACACACAGACACACACACAGATACACACACACACACACGGCCACGAAAACATAACCTTCTTGGCGAAGGTAACAACACAGTCTATTCATTATTATGCAAATGAGGTCCTGATTTGAATATTTTGTTATGTTTAATGATGTTAACTTAATGTCCAATTGACGATAGTATGAAATTCCTGGCAGTTACCAGTATGTAATTATAGCATTTTCTCATTTATTATGCAAATTAGGCTCATAATTAATATCTGTTGATGGTCCGCTTGTTCTTAATTACATATGTCACAAGCTGGAATGGTCCTATCATGGAACGTAGAAGATTTTAAAAATTTCTGCAGTAATTATGTACATTTGATCTTGATAAGCATAATTGTCATCTAATTATGTCAAGCATCATTTAAGTTACCTACATATCACAATGATCTGTCTACCGGTTCTTGAGTTATCCTCCTTCAAATATTTTTGAATGAATGCCCCTGCAGTTCCAGAACAATGGCAAACTTATGTCACTTCTTCCTGAGCACAAAGCTATCTACCATGCAAAAATTGTGACCCTAGCATATCTAGAACACGAGATATCAAAATTGGAAGTTCCAGTGCAGTACCATAACAAGCCGCCAGGGGGGCCAAAATTTAATCTTTTCCAGGTCTCATCAAGACCTATCCACCTACCAAATATCACTACAATCCATCCAAGCCTTCTTGAGAAAATAACACTGCCTCTGCTGTTGTCTCTGTTTTCAGCCATTTGGGTTCAAGATTGCTGAAAAGTGGGAGGTAGTCCCAAATAAAACTACGTAACAGGAGGGTGTTACTTGTAATTAGCTTAGCTCTATCTTTTTTTTTTTACAGGCAGAGCACAGAACAATGGCTGCATTTGTCCTCGCAGTTATTGTGAATGACTATGCCAATGGACAGGTACATGAACATTACTTCCTTACAGCAAAACAACTGGGAGTGGGAAATCTTTTACCATCTCATGCATGATACGTAATCTAATCTAAAAAAAGTTGATTCCCACATGTATTGCATTAGTCTACCCTATCTTTCAGCATTTTGCCTAGACCTGGGCACTTCCTGATGTCAATATGAGCATCGAAAAGCAAATGAGGTTATGGAAAGGGTTTTGACCAGATGGATGTTATTGCTTACAACTTTCAGCTTTCAACTTTCATACAGAAACTTTAAGATGGACAGTGGGGAGGGGAACAGTGTTTCAGTTGTGGAGCTCCTGTTTCCCACCATCAGACCCAGAGCTCTGGGAGTGATAGAGTGGGATGGGCTGGACGTAGAGACATTATGATGATATTGGAGACTGGAACTGTTCACCTGGTGCTGGTGCACAAACTGCCAGCAAATGCTGACAGTCTGTAAATGTGTCGCCACGGAACCATGTGTGGGCAGAAGAAACACTGCTCCCCTCCCGACACTCTCTTGTCAATCTTCCGCTGTGGCACGGCTGAACATTGTAAGCAATCAGGCCTGTCTAGTCAAACCTCTCCATATAACGACCTCACTCTTTGCTTTCCCATACCAGTAGACTCACAGTAGACTCTTCAAGCAAATGTGATCCGTCAAACGCTGGCCAAAAAGCAGATGACAGATGAGATTTTAGAACATTGATGTCAGGAAGTGCCTGGATGTAGGCAGAAGGAATTCCCTGGGCTTTTGGCAAGCCAGACATTTGAACTGCTGTCAGTGCTAGAAAATACAAACTAATGCAATAAGTGCAGAAATTGCCTTTTCAGATATATCATGCATGAGATAATAAGACTTTGCACTCCCTGCTGTTGCAATTGTCTTTTGTTCCATTTGAATTTGGTCCAAAAACTATGTTTTTTGCTTCAGCCTTGTACGGGCCACGTCAGCAGAATGTACTGTGCCTGAGGGAAACTCAGATTTTTCATGGTTTTTGTTGGATGTTTGGTCAAGGTTTTTTCAGAATTTTACCTGGTGCTGACAATAGATTTTTTGACACAACATTTGAAAATTATGTCATATGTCATCCTTAAATACACAAATACAGATATTCTGCTGAAGTGATATGCAGAATACATTACAAATTTTGTGCAGCTGCAGTACAATGTACGTTCTACTGAATCAGATATGCTATTGTATAGAATAGTAGAACATGGATGTGGTGTGTGTCTCCCTGATGTTTTATATGCTTTGTTACATCCCAAAGAATCCTTGGTCATCATGCAGGATAGTTGGTGTCTATGCCAGATAGATTAATGGCCATCGAGTCAATTGTACAGTTTAGGGTAGGTGCATGTACAATCGTACATTGTACAATGTATGCCATCAATATCAGGTCATTCCAAAAAGACACAAATCTTGCAGTTTTTTTTCTTTTTGTATTCACAGAACTTGAGACAGTAGCTATTTCATTTTTTTTTCTAATGGAGACACATTTTATTACTTTTACAATGAAATTTTACTAGAGTTGTGTTGTTGTTAGCTATTACGTAGAAGTTAAGAACAATATTTATTTTCAGTTCTTTCAAACTTTCAATTTGATCATACTTATATTATTACTTGCTTGCTTATGTCTAGTCCTGATTTCTCGAGTCACAACTACTTCTATTGTTACAAAACTTACCTGGTAGCATATGAAATATTTTCTGTTTGAATATCAGTGATGAAGATGGGACATAAGACAATTACAGAGCTTGATATTGTGTGTAGTTTGTTGTTCTGGTCCTGACTGTAGTTTCTTTGTTTTTTGTCAATAGGAAGCTTGTCTGCAGGGTAACCTCATTGCCATCTGTCTGGAGCAGCTGAACGATGCCCACCATCTCCTTCGCCAGTGGTTGGCCATTTGTTTGGGTCGGATCTGGACCAATTTTGATGCTGCACGATGGTGTGGGGTTCGGGACAGTGCACATGAAAAACTCTACATCCTCTTGAACGACCCTGTACCAGAGGTCAGTGCAGCTGAATTTTCCACCAGCAGGGCTCAAATTCTTTAAAATGATTTTTTCTGCATACCTGCATCATTCCAGTCTATGCCTTTGAAGTGGAGAACTAGAATGAGAAAGACTCTGTAAGACAGTACAATGTACAATGTATATGACATTAGGTCACCCTGGTACAATTCTTCACCACAGTCAGTAGAAATATATGCTCACATCCTTTGTTTAGTGCTTCCCTTCCTGATCCCTCCCAGCTCCTAACACTTAATAACATCAACAGCATCTTCTTGCAGTTCTTGGCAAAATGTTGATTGTTTATATGTAGGGCAAAGCACTATTATGGTAAATGTTGAAGATCTACATGTAAATGTTCCTTCTACTGCAGGTGAGAGCTGCAGCTGTCTATGCCCTTGGTTGCTTCATTGGGAACTGTTCAGAGAGAACTGACCATGCCAACACCATCGACCAAGGAGTGGGGATGAAGCTGACCGAACTAGCTCAGGATGGAGCTGTAATTGTTAGAAAGGTAATACTATGTTGACCATTTCTTGTACATTGTCTTACTACCTTTGCCAAGAAAGTTATGTTTTTGGGGCTGTGTGTCTGTCTACCTGTCTGTGTGTCTGTGAACAGCATAACTCAAGAAGTCATAGATGGATCGTAATGATTTTGGTATGTGAGTTGGTTTCTGCAAAATGAAGAATAATTAGGTTATGGACTCCTAGTGGCTTTGTATGGTACTGCAGCAGAACTTCTGGCTTGGAAAACTTGGTGTTCTGGACTTGCTTTGGTCATGATAGTTGGAAGCGTCAGGGTGAAATAAAAAATAATAAAAAAACAGGCCAAGGCACCCCATGACAGCCCGAAATGTAGGAGTCATGAAGTCAACATACTTCATCTTCATCTTTGCCAGGGCTCTAAGATGTTATATGAGTCCCGGCTACACCCCCATATAGCCCCTGTTGGGGCACTTTAGGGGGGGGGGAGGCCTTGGTCTAAGGCGGGCAGGCCTCCAGCCTGGCCCGGAAAGACTCAACGGTGGGAGCCATAACTACCGGGCCAGGCAAGGCGTTCCATTGGGGGATTGTGCGGGGGAAGAAGGAATATTTGTACATGTAGGTGTCTGTTCGTGCATGTATGGGTTGATATTTATACTGGTGGCTCCCTCGGGTACGCCCTTGAGCTGGCTTGAGCAGGTTACTGGTGGGGATATTAATGATATTATGGGTGAGTTTGTAAAAAGTTGTGAGGCGGGCTTTCCTCCTCCTTTCGGAGAGGAGGGGCCACTGCAGGTCGTTGAGCATTTGTGTCACGCTGCTAGTCCACTGGTAGTCATTCAGGGTCACTCGGGCGGCCCTGCGCTGGACGGCCTCCACCGCCTGTATTCCCTTGGTGGTGTACGGGTCCCAGACGGTGGCACTATATTCCAAGTGGGGCCGAACCAGCGCTTTGTAACAGGTGGCCTTGACCCGAGATGGGCAATGGGTCAGGTTGCGCCGAATGACCCCTAGGACTTTACCAGCTTTGCCAGTGGCGTGGTTGATATGGGTGTCCCACCGCAGATCGTCAGACAATCTGGCTGGCTTATAATTTCAGGGGTCGAAATACCCCTCTGTGTGCAACTTGGTGCAAGTAAATTTGGTGTCGTGCAACTAATTTTTTGCCGGTATGCACCGCGGTGCAAGTTTGCTCTCATGCATGGGAAAACTTCACTGACACCAAACGTACGGCAGATTTACTGAATCATCGTACCTGTCCCTTTGTGAGGAACAGATTACCTCTTTTTTTTAAATGTAAGTTGTATTTAGGAACACGTATCATGTCGGAAATATGAGCTAGTACTAGTGGTTAACGTTACGTTACTATCAGAAATTCGGGCGAGCTCGGAACATGTGCTGGCATATACATGTTTCTCAAAACGATCTTTTTCCAGTGAAAATATTAATAAAAGCAATACCACATAACAGTGTCTTTTAGCATAGTAAATTGTATTACTCACAAAAAGTCCAAAATCCTACCACAAACATGACAATTTAAGCTGGAAATATTCCGTTCTGAATGAAGTAAACAGCTACAAGTAGAAACTTCTTCCCACGATCTAGAAGAGCTCACTCCAAGGAAGGGGAAACAATTCTTTTTACTACTATAAATAAACCCTTTGACAAAAATTAATATATGCATGTTGCATTCCAAGAAAGTTAAATATTATGTAAAAAGTTATAGACATGAGTAAAATTTCAATCTAGTTATATTAATTATCACATCGAAATGTTTTGAAAAAATGTTTCCCCCTACAAAAGAATGCCCCAGTTTTCAAAGAAATTCTGTCCAAAAACTGTAGCCCCGCCTCCCTCATTTCCATACTATAGCGGGCAGACATGAAAGCTTTCTAAGTGAAACCTGAGAACCTTGAGTTTGTGGCAGCTTGTGGATTTTGTGTTGCAATGTTGCTATTCGTTTGAACTGCGTGTAATAGTGTATAAAGGGTGACTTGTAACACTAATAAAGGGTGAAGTTGTAGATTGTGTTGTGTGTTCTACCTATTGAATTTTTAAAGGTATAAAAATATATATCATTAGAATAGAAAATCTACATTTGTATCAATGGTTAATTTTTTTCCCTTTGGCTTTTCCATGTTACTGGAAATTTTTATACCGATTAACATGTAGAGAATATATTTAGCATATTGTAAATTTCAACCACTAAATGTAATCTTCCTGATTTCTGATATTAAAGTGACTATCAAAAATCAAGAACTCTTATTTCAAAATTATACAATTCAATGACCTTTGAAAATGCATTTTCAAAGATGAACATGGTTGTCAATTTGGTAACATTATCCTGGGGAGTATGTTTATTAGATTTTGAAGACACCACATTTTAGTAGCATAGACAATGCTTACGCGTCAATTTTGAAATTTTCCGGGGGGTACTTTTATTCCAGGGGGTACTTTTATTAGATTTTGAGGATTTTCCAGGGGGTACTTTTATTCCAGGGGGTACTTCTATTTGAGAGGTGAGAGTAGTAGTATAAGCAAATATTGGATGCTATTAAAGTTACTACATGTACTTTTGGTTGTGTTCGTTTTATTTTTGGGGGGTGCAACTATTTTTCTTCTGGTGCAAGTATTATTTTTTTTCATCTGCACCAGTGCAAGTTGGCCCCAAAATCTATTTCGACCCCTGAATTTATACAATGAATTTTGAACTTTTAATGAAACCACTGCATTGATAGATGGAAAAACTTAAACAACTACATATAGGAAGACAACGACTTTCTTCAGCCGTTGGGGCCAAAATATGAGCATTTTGATTCAGAACCTAAAATCTTTTCTTTTTTTTTGCAAATCAGAAAGAAAATGAAGAGGAGGCAAATCCGAGAACCAATTGGTTAAATTCATGTGGTGTAATATAAATGCTTCGATTCCTTCCTGTCCATCTCCCAACAGGAGCTGGTGGTTGCTCTCCATCAGCTGGTGCTGCAGTTTGAGAGCAACTTTGCATCCATTGCACTGCACTTCATCGAGGAGGAGAGACAGAGGGAGCAGAGCCAGGCGGCGCTGGGAGCAGCTGTGACACCGGGTGGGTGGACTGTGGTAGTTGGTGGATCTCCTAGCGCTACAGTGACTTCAGGTACTTCATGGAAAATGGAGAACAAAGTCACCTTTAGCATAATTCTGCACAAAGAGTTAAGATTAGAGGATATTGCAAGGGAGGCTACCTCCACAGAAAAATCATTTTGCTCAAAAAAATGTTTGGAGACTTAAGTGGTCACTGACAGTCATTTCTTAGTCGTCACATTTTAATTGTGCTGTGTGTATCATATATCATCAGTAAGCTTGTTTAACTCCCCTTTGATCATAGTTTACTTCTTATGCCTTCCTCTTGGCTTGTCTTAGCAGACAAAGATTGTTCTGAAGGTTCTCTTCGTACACTTTAATTTATCTTGTTTATTAAGATCATGCATTTGTGAAATAAAAAGTAGAGCTGACTATATGAGTGGAATGCAAAAAGTGCTGAGATTCCCCGTTCCATGTATTTTTTTTATTCATTCCAAGCTTGGTACCAATCAGTGAAATAAATGACATAGTGCTGATTTGACACTTACATGTAGTACTTTGGGCATCAAAAACAGTAACTCAAAAACAGTAACTGTTATACATGTAGCAGATAATCCTCATTTTTATTTTCACTAAGTTAAACTTATTAATTAAGTTACGATTTTTGGGGCCATTTCTGGGTGGGTGGGTTTGGGACAGTAGAACTGGAGAAGATGAGGATGGAATGTTCTGAAAGTTGGTACATCTGGACAAGTGGAGTCATGAACTCCCTAGTCTGTGGCATTTTATGGAAAGAAGTCTTACATTTTTTTTCATTTCATGTCACATGCTCCAGTCATGATTTTTTGTTGACAGATGGCTCTTGGGCCCAGGAAGCCGCCATAGGGGTTTTGTCATCCTTTCTTAACAGTGCACACCCCAATTCTTCTGCAACCAGGGTCCGAGGTAGTGCATGGTAAACAAGAAAGCTTTTTTAAAAAGCTGGCCATAGGCCAAAATGGGAATAGCTGGTTGGGTGGCATGGGTGTGCACTATTAATGACTTGCTCACCTTGCTCGAATTGTAGCAATGCTAAAAAGAGTGAGATGCACTTTGCTTATAACATTAGCTTGGTATTGCATAACGTGTGGTTAGACATTGCGCAACTTCTTGTGACCCATCCACTATCCACCATGGTGATTCCGGGCATTATTATGTTAATTTCAAGGCCTGGCTTGGTATTGCGTAACGTGCGGTTAGACATTGCGCAACTTCTTGCGACCCATCCACCATGGTGATTCCGGGCACAATGCCGCATGGCGGCCTATGGCAAAAAAGTGATGAAAGGGTTTCGAGAGTCCAAGTTTGATTTCACATTTCTCTTAATCTGCTACAAAATGACATTAGATACTAACATGACTGAAAAGTGTACGATTCCGGGTATTCTTCTGCATCGAAAGTGATGCATCTTTTTGCCCTAGATTGACCTCTGTGACGTTGTGTAAGCGGATTTGCAACACCTCACGCACAATATTTTAGTTCTAGGATTTTGTTTATAATTGACTCAAGTATTCACAAGGTTTGTGTCTTCTGACAGCAGAATAATCAAAGCCCGGATATTTATGTAATACGTATGTATGTATGTATGTATGTATGACAACATCATTTCTGCCACAAAGATTTTTCTATTGGTTTTATCCGAAGCGAAAATTCCCAATTTTGTGCATTAATTTTGACATCATAAAATGTTTTT
Organism: Branchiostoma floridae x Branchiostoma japonicum; assembly: GCA_013266295.2. Lineage (NCBI taxonomy): Eukaryota > Metazoa > Chordata > Leptocardii > Amphioxiformes > Branchiostomatidae > Branchiostoma > Branchiostoma floridae x Branchiostoma japonicum. The sequence continues at coordinate 19,443,022 of CM023830.1, read as the reverse complement.
TCTGTTAATTCTACCAAAATTAGGTTGAAGAAACAAAACTCAGTTGGTCTTGTACATGTAGCTAAAGGGATATCCTTCCATCCCATGTACAGTTATTTTGCTTCTGAAGTATTCCCTGGAAATATCCTGGAAGAGACTGGACTTTGAGGGTTTGCAGCCTTGAATGGAAACCCGAAATAAACACGGGTGTGCCCCCTTAAGTTGTTCCCCATGCTTCCCCCAAAAATAGCTGCTAGGGGGACAACTTGATGAAGGATGAATATATGACTGTTCATGATTTTTGGCATGTAGGATGGTGACGTATTTTGAGCCAGTTATCCTGAAAAAGACAGGGATGGTGAGAAAATGCCGTAGTCTGTGATACGTTAATGGTAGAGGATGGGAATTCCATTTTATTCTTATGACATACAGTACTGTACATGTACATGTACATGTATGTCACCTAGGTTGACATCATCATACATGAGTGATTCTAATTACTGCATATTTCGTTAATGAGAGAATAATGGTTTTGCAAAGGTATGAGATCATGGAACGTTCAATATGGCATCAAACCACAGCAACAGAAAATGAAGAGTTATGCAAATGATGTCAAAACTTAATAATCTGTGTCTGATGATATTCACCTTTACCTAGCATACGTGTGTCACAAGTGTGAATTTGTCACCATTTACCACTAACTGAAGGTATTACAATCTTCTCATTAATTATCCAAATTAGCTCATTATTTACATTACTCGTGTCTATTAAATATTATTGTTCCTCTTAAATCAAGTTATATAGTAATCATTACATAATGAATATGAGGTTCCTGTGATTTGACTTAGTTGACTTGGTCCTCTTCGCCTCAGTGAAAAGTCTCCACCACTTCTGGTCACCTGTGGTGTTTCTCACCTTGTGCAACGAGATGTTGACTGTACTCCTTATTCACACCGCGGTCATGTTTACACGAAAACGAGGCTTGGGGGGCAAACATACAAAATGGCGTGCCTGTGATCATTTACTGTGTGGAACCTGTGTGGAGTGTGAGTGAGCCTGTATTTGCATATTAATGAACATTCATTTGCATACTTGTGACTGGGTAAATACGGCACTGACTTCGCGGGCGTGCTTGCCTTCCAAGCCTTGCTTTGGTGCAAGTTTGCGCCATGCGTGAATTGAGTCTGTTGATAGATCCTTGTTGACACCCCTCCGCCACAACTTCTCCCTTGAGGGTTCCCTTTGGGGATGTGGGGGACTTCCTTAAGGGGCCGTCACATTGCCAAAAATATGCGCGATCCTCGGTCGATCTCAAAATCGGGCGACCTTTTGGCGATCAACAAATACGGCCGAAGCTCGTCGACAGTGTGACGCAGGCATTATATAAAGAACATGTTTCGTGTGTCAGTGACCTTCGGCTGAAAAATCGCTGGCAATCCCGAAAATTTGCTCGATGAAACATCGGGCATACTACTGCCGTAAATGTCGTTTAGAGCTCGCCGACTCGTTGGCCGATCGATTTTTGCGCAATGTGACGGCCCCTTATTAAGGGTGTGGCCTACATGTACCCATCTCCATTTTCTTCTTCCAGATAAACACTGTACTACTCTTGTAAAGTTATCCATTGTCCCCTTGTCTACAATGTAGGTGTTTGTACTGTACAACGCATGAACCTTATAAAAGTCCCAGTTGTCTTGTTTGATCCGGCACACACGACAACTGGGTCTTTTACAAGGTTGGTGTGATGGGACTTACCAGTGGGGATCAAGTGCCCATGCTGCACATCAGGTTCTGCTGGGTGTCCCCACCACTGGGCCTCTGGCTGCATCATATACATATACATGTATGACCATGCCGGTGTCAGCTGTGAAACCTACTGGGTCTGCTCAACTAAACTGTGGGAACACAGGCTGTCAGTGCTGCCAGCCCCTTGATGACACCCTTGTGTACACCCCTGGGGTGATGACAGTGCCTGGGGAGTGGACAATGAGATTCACATCATCATGATGTGAGTTTCGTAGTCCACTCCCCAGACACTGTCCAGCCACATCGCCGGCCTGCATGGACCAAACTGTAACCACATGGATTTGAAAACTTCTCATTATGAATATACTTGACTTTAAGGTCCTCTTCGCCCTTCCTGGAGCATAAGGCCTCAGTGAAGTGTCTCCACCACTTCTGGTTACCTGTGGACTTCCTCACCTGGTGCCATGAGATGTTGGCTGTTGATAGTCATCCTTGTTGACCCCCCTCCTCCAGGACAACTGTGGTCTTCCTTACGATGTGGCCTACCCATCTCCATTTTCTTCTTCTAATAGTGACCTCCACAAATTTCTGGCCCACTGTCTCTAGAAGGTCTTGGTTACTGACCTTCCTGGGCCACCATATGCGCATATTCCGAGGATATAGCGAAGTCTTGAGTTGATGAAAGTTTGGAGTTTCTTAATGCTTTGTTGCGTCAGGTCCCACATCCTGTCATTTAGCTCGACAATTGAAATATACATCATGAATTATTCACATCAAGTCCAATTTGCATAATTTGCATTTGTCTTCCTCAAAGTTACCTGTACATGTAGCTCAAAAATCATGAAAATTCATGAATCCCTTTCTGACTTATATCATTTCAAAGTAACTGAAATGCCCCCACAGTTCGTATCTGTATCATTTTGTACATGGTACATTGTACATTGTATCTGTATAGCCAGTATAACCGCCCTCTAGCTTAACAGACTAGGTAATTGAAGGCATGACTATTTCTTGTTCTTTTCTGAGCTAGTAATAGATACTTGATAGTTGGTACATCCATGGTTTAAACCTCCTTGGTACATGTATATCTACCAGTTTATTAGTCATTTTGTACATCATGCATAGTCCAGACATTTTTCTTCTGTCATTAGTAAGATACATGTAGCTGGTAGAGGGCCTAAATTTAGATCACTTCTTTCAGAGCACAAGAGCTATCTACCACCCAAAAACTGTAACCATAGCATGTCTAGAACAGAAAATACAAAACCCAGAATAGTTCTGCTGTCCAGAAAGCAGTCCAATAGGAGACCCAAAATCTAATCATTTTAAGTTTTTGGTACAATCTACCAACACATCAAATATGGATTAAGCCAATCCATCCAGCCATTCTTGAGTTAACTTGATCTCACACACACACACACACACACACACACACACGCGCGGCATTAAACTGGCTTCCAGCTGTATCAGGCACAATGCTATGATTAGCCGAACCTCAAACTTGCCGAACAATCTTCCATTAAGGTTTATCTATTATCTCAGTACAAACCGGGAAATCTTGGCACTTTGTTTTTGGCCTCTTTTGCACTCATAACAATATAATCAGCCCTGATGTTTCTCTCACAAATGTATGATCATATACTGGCTCCATGTTCACAAACACCAGCTAACTTATTATGAACATACATTGCATGATATTGTGCTTTCCTGCCAGGCACTAATTATAAGCTGCTCCGTCTTTGTCATGTTTCTCTTTACCTCATATACATGTACCTGTCCATTCTTATTTTCTTTTTCCAGCAAATTCATTATTATATTATTCTATTGGATTTTATATTGGTTATTATAAGTCATGGTTGATTTTTAGTATTTAATCATAACGAACCTTGATAAATGTTTGTGGTCAACTCTGCATGTGTCTATTTCCTGGCCACCATTTGCATTCATCATAGTGTCACAGTCCACTTGTGCTGTTGTCAGCTGTCGTTAGTCTAGTACACAATAGGCTATTAAATGAAGACAGTTACTAGTTTCTATGCAAAGAAATCAAGAACATTTGAAACCTCAGTTCAGTTCAGTCAGTCATCCTACTTTTAGAGGTGACACCTTTGATGTGCTCCACAGAAATCCTGCCATTCACAAATTCTGTGTCACAATTTTCAATCCAAATTCTCCCTCAATCAGTTTCTTGAAGGTAAGGGAAGGACGGCCCCTCCTATGTTTGTCAGGTGTTCTCATGGGAGAACCTTTGCAGCGATTTCCTTATGTCACATGACTTTGTGTATACAACATGTTAACCAGTTCAGGAAAGACTGCAAGTATTGTACAATGGATGCAGTGGAAAAGGAAATACATGTACATGTACATTTCATTTGTGAATGCCCTCATTATGATGCTAAAAGAAACAGACTTTTTGAAACAGTTACCACGATCTTCCCAAGCTGTCACCACATAGTAAACCTCCACAAAACTGCAGCAGTACATTTCTGCTAAAAATCAGAAAACCAATTAAAGATATGAGTCAGATTAACAACGGTCTCCAAAGAAGAAGTCAACCCCCCCAGTAATGTGAATAGAAACATCAGATGGATCTAATGTTAGTTCACCTTTATTTGTTGCATTTTTCAGTAACAGTCAAGTGACACCAATCTGACAAAATAGTAAATCATTTCCTGTTTATTGTTTATTTATTTGACCAGGATATATTTATTGCCTACTGGCAGTTTTCAAAGATTCCTGGGGGGATAACCCCCACATAAAATGACATACATGACTTGTAATGTAAGTACTAAAAGGTCAACTAAACAAATGTCATATGAAAGTTAATAAGCCTTTGTGAACAAGTAGAAATCATAAATAACAACGTTACATGTCAATACTTTAGATTTCCTGTGCCACTTATGCTATATATGTTATATTTTCTCTCTAGTCCTGCTGACATAGAAATTTTGGAATTTAAATAGTAATTACACCGTTCATGTTGCATTTTTGGAGGGAGTATTACTAAGCTTTATTCGTCCTGGGAATTCAGACTGATCATAATTATCTTGCTGCTAATTACCTTCACCTAGAACATCACCCAAAGCTGATCCTCCTGCCGCCATGGTGTTTCCTTGCAATTAGCCTTCAGGCATGAGTTTGCAAATAAATGTTTTATATATTTTCTTTTGTATCTGCCACTCGCAGAAACATGGTTTGCCACCTGAGCCAAGTCTGTCTTGGCCTGCTTGTTGAATGTTGCCATGATTTGTGACCCATTCCAACTGAAACCTGGGTATCCGCATTCTTCCTGCAGACATGAACAAGTCTATAGGCTGCCATGACTTGTGCTGTGTCCACACCTGCTTACATGTACCTGTTAGTGCTCATTTCTAACCTTCTGGAGCTGCTCGATGCCATGACGTCAGCATAGTTGTTATCAATGGATACAAACTACACTGACGACATAGACACCAGACCAGTAACTGTATACACATAATCAAACTGACCATACTTCTGTCTTTGTGACACTCACTTTGTCCTCCTGTCTAATGGCTTTGTCTTAACACAAATGATTAATTAAATGCAGTTGACATTAATTGCAGGTAGCATACTGGTTCAGAAATCGGCAGTACCCAGTTCACCCAAGTTTTGCGTAGTGAACGAAATTTGACCAGCTATAAAATTCACCGGCACATGTACGAAATTGCCCAGCGGTGGAACAGGTTCCATTGAGTGGGTAGCGCAGAAAACTCGCATAGCGTTCCAGTTGTTCCAAAACCAGCGTACCAAATTCACTGGCATGAGTACAAAAGTGCCGCCGACTCAGACAGGTTCTGTACACATGGCCGATAATTTCATACGTCTCATACGCATATGAAATTTGTATGCTTATGGAACCGTGTATGAAACGCCAATTTCTGGACCCAAATGCTTGCCCATAATTGTGCATGGAGTAGCAATCACAATAATGAGTCTGTTGCATGGCTTACTGCAGTCTCATCCAGCACCCCGCAGCCGATGTCTCCCCGCAGCAGACTCTGGCTACAGACTAGCTATAGTGACAGCATGTCAGGAAGTTACCCTAGCAGTGGTAAGACTTCCCAAAGTTTGTGTTTCTGTCATGATTGCTTTGCTACTTAGAATTGTAACACTGCTCAGGGATGATCTTGTAAGTTTGGGTTTCGTATGTATGACTAATATTCACAAGCGGATGTCACATGCATGTCAAAAAAACTTCCATCCTTCAAGAGAAAGCTATTACCATACATTTTTTAATCAAATATGCAAATGAGGTACTGGTCTGCTTCACCTTTACCTGACCCAAAAAGGCAACCACACAATGTTCATGTACATCAGCAGCAGTACATTTGCAGCCATTTTAGCATTACATATGCAGCCATAGTACAGTACATCTGCAGCCATAGTACAGTACATCTGTAGCCATAGTAGCAGTACATCTGCAGCCATATCAGCAGTACATCTGCAGCCATAGCAGCCTTACATCTGCAGCCATAGTAGCAGTACATCTGCAGCCATAGCAGCCTTACATCTGCAGCCATAGCAGCCTTACATCTGCAGCCATAGCAGCCTTACATCTGTAGCCATAGCAGCCTTACATCTGTAGCCATAGCAGCCTTACATCTGCAGTCGTATCAGCAGTACATCTGCAGCCATAGCAGCAGTACATCTGCAGCCATAACAGCAGTAGCAACAACACTAGCTTCTGAAAAAATGCCCAACCCTTGACTTACTTTTATTGCAATTATTGTTTCCTCAAACTCAGGGAAATAGCTTGTAAGGGGGTTAAATAATCCAACCTTTTTTCAGGGGAGTATCCCCTACATTTCTTGGCACTTTAGCCCTACACTGGTCCATCATCTGGCAGAAAGGTGGCACTAGTTTGTGCTACAATCATAGACAAAAATTTATTTAGTAACGTTATAGAATATTCCTCAATCAGTGACGATTTGAAAAGGTAAAAAACACATTCCTCCCAATTTTCGACATCTATCGTACGTTTTGATCACTGAGTGACCAAGTCTCGCGCTAGTCTCGCATTCTCGCAAGACTAGGTCAGTCTGTGATCAAGACGTACAGTAGACGTCGAAAATTAGGAGGTATGTGTTTTTTTACCTTTTCAAATCATCACTGATTGAGGAATATACTAACTGTGATACATGTATATACGTGACGTATGAACCTCTTCAACAAAAATTTAGGTTTTAAGAATGATTTTCTGTCAAGTGAAATTGGGAAGAGGGGAAATGGAAAGCTGGAAAATCTCTGATGTAAGACATACAGTAACTGTAGTTTGATCAGTCATACATGTCATGGTTTTAACATCTTTATCTTGTCTGATATACTGAGTACTTACAAATGACCCTCAGGTGAATGTACATTTTCACTGCTCATAGGAGGGCAGACAGACATTAAAAAGTACATGCACTAAGTAGTTTCTTTTCAAACAATCTATGAACATTTCTTTCCAAAGTGACCCCAAAACAATTGTCGTTTCTCAAATGCTATTTTGAAAGTAATACATGTATGTGCATAAGTTTTGTATATATATTTACACAAGGTCTTCTGTCAATTTTGTTTTATCTTTCAGTACGTTGCAAGAATAGACCGTCCTGTACATTTTGTATGTTCAGGTAAGATATCAGATTATTTTACTACAGGACTGCAACCTATGAGCTCTCCAAGTCGGTCCAACAGTAGTGCCAGCCTTAGCAGCATGGGGAGTATGGAAGGTCTCGAGAAGAGCCCTGCAATTGGTGACAAGCTGGACAGGTCCATTAAAAGGGTCTCTTCCAGCAGCAGTGTGTCCTCCCTTGGATTTGCGTATAATAATGTATATGCCACAGTATGGAGGACTCTGGTCCAGATTGTCCAGGAGCCACACTCAGAAGTGTCGGAGGCAGCTAATATTGTGGTTAATGCAATCAACTTAAAGGTTAGTTAAATACAATGTGCTGAATCAATGTAGTATTGAAAATTCTACGTTAACCTTATTTTATTTCCATCAAAACTTACTCTGTGTAACATGTACTGTACATGTATAGGTCCTGTATCTTTGAGGATGGGATTTGAGCAGCATCTGACTGTACCATCAGTCTTTCACATTTGAAACATACAGTAGATAGTACTAATGACATCATCCTAACATGCTTGTTTGTACATTTCTAGTCGTAAGTACAATAATAATTTTCATCTTATGTCCACTGTACATTTTGTATTTGTTATGCCATGTTTGTGATTATGTTTTATGAGCAAAGGATCCTTATATTAGCATTATGTGCTTTCTGTCCAATGATCTCAAATATACATGTATGGGAATAAAATAAAATAAAATAAAATAAAATAAATAAAAAGTACAATAATATACTTCCACATGGAGCTTAGTGATTACCTACATGTACATGTGTTTACATCTGCATATGTAAATAAGTACATGTACATAATGTATGCACTTAATATTTCCACAGGCCACCATGAACACCCAACCTAAGTTCATGAGGGACAAGAGACTGACTCATTCAGCACCCTCCAGTCCAACCAACAGCCTGGCCAGACTACCGACTGATAAGGTGGACAGGGACAGGTGAGGTACAACCATACAGTCATAGAGTCTGGGTCTCTATTTCTTCTTGCATTTGGATACAAATCTGAGGTAAAACAGAAAGGACTGTCATGTTGGTGTAGCAAAGTGTTTAGATTGAAAATACAACGAGAATTCAGGAACTATGCGGCTCCAGATGTCTTACTGAGGGACAACTGCGTGTGCGAGATGTCGGTTAGCTTAAGGAAGAAATCCATTCTTAGACTAGTATATATATATATATGTCATAAAAGGATGGCTACATGGAAACTTTATGATTTATTGCTTTCGTCAAGAAAGGTATGGAATCGGTCGATTTTGGTCGAGCAGCGTGTGGCGTGTCCCCGTATTAGGGTCAACGTCATAACTCGATTATTGGTGGACGGATTTTTTTCATTTTTGGCACGTAGGTGGCTGTTGTGAAAATGTAGCTCAAGTTAAAAAATGGTGCATCTGGGTTTTTTTAAATGTTTTTTATCGGAGTTTTTGTGGATTTGTCGATTGTGTTTTTGGAGGATAACTCGAAAATTTGTGAATGTATCCTCATGAAATTTGGTAGGTGTGTAACGGTTACGAAAACAAAGTTCAAGGTCGGAAATGGGTTTTTGTTCACGTTTCTGCGATGCTGCAGGTAGTCGTGAATTTTTGCGTTTTTGTTTGTTCGCGCGCTAACTTTAGAAATCTCGCATGGTTGTTAATGATATTCAGTGGGCGTTTAGTGTCAGTTAAAATGAAGGTCAAGTTCGATAATGGGCGTTCTACCAGCTATTTTAGATATTGCAGTTTAACGTTGAAATTTGAGGCAAAATTTTACACAAGTGTTAGGTCAATAATTTTTTGAGAAGTAGAAAGTTTGTGGGGATGGGAGTAAATGGTGTGAGTTTGGGACATCTAGCAGCTTGTTTGGAATTGCAGTGGATGTTTTTGTTTTTTAATTTTTAAGCCTGTATCTTTGTTGTTTGTGAATTAATTTTTTTCATTTTCGGCAGGTATATTCCTTATATAATGACGAACATATAAAGTTGTATGTAGTTGCAAGGAGCGTCTTACAACGGAATAAAATACCGTTTTGTTTAATTCGCCAATGACAGGTATGTTACCAGATGAGTCGGGTTGTTTGTCCGTATATGTAGGTCACAAGCTGGCTGGAGCATGTTTACAATCACAGCGGGGGTTCCCCAGCCAGTCAGTAGGGATGTCTGTCCGTACCTGTAAGTAATTAGCCTGAACACCATCCGATTTGTAACGGTAGAGCCCTAGTAACAACATCACTCCATTATACACCAAGTGAAACAAAAAAACAACAAGAAGCCATAGGCGACAATTCTCCGTGAAATTTTATAATTTGCAGATTGGGAGGTGGTATTGGCACTGGCATGCCTGCAGACGACGTATAAAATTGCATGCCGATTGAACAAAGGGGACCATGGGTTTTAGCTGCGAACACGGAAAAACGGGTACCGCTCAAGTCAACGTTAACTGCTTAACGAAACAACATGATCACAACAGCAACGGTTAGCACAGTTGCACACGGAAAACACCGTCCCACATAACCGCTACGGTTAAAACAATTAAAGACACGTACACAAAGCCAAATGCGCAACTGGCGGTCAGTATAAAACCACGTGAACAATTTTAACACTTGCCGCTCAAGTCAACTGCTTAACAAAACAACATGATCACCACAGCAACGTTAGCACAGTTGCACACGGAAACAACAGATATCTTGGCGCATTCTCCGCGCTCCAACCAATTTCAGGTCGCTATATTATAAGCTATAAACAGTACAGTGTGTGAGCTCTACCGAACAACTATGATATTAACATCTTGCCAGACAATTATATAGACCTGACCTTAGGTGCAAACCATAAGTTACAATCCCAACAGATACTCACAAACGAATATACACAACAACCACCTAATATCTGCTTATAAAACCTCGCCTACCACATAACTACTTAACCTACGGCCTATTCCACAGGATTATAAAAATAGGGGTGATTTTGAAATATCAAATTTACCTTGATATAAAAACCGCTACGGTGAAAACAAAGACACGTGCATCAACACGGACATAACGGCACACCACATGCCCAAATTCATAGAAATACAACGTACACAAACATGACTTTTACGTGCGAACACATTTCACAATTCCGGCCCATTCATAAACCATTATGGTCCGCATCTGGTCTGCAGTAAAAACCAAACCGCACATCTGCATGAAGGATTCTTTCCCCCGCCCCGCTATTCAAAACAACGTTTTTTTCGCGGGCGGTCCCATATGCCCCTAAATGTAGGGGTGCTTTTCGAATATTATCTTGACCGCGAAAACACCTACGGTAAATATTGGTATACGTGCATCATCACTGGCATGCCTGCAGACGACGTATAAAATTACATGCCGATTGAACAAGGGGAACCGTAAGTTTTAGCTGCGAACACGAAAAACCGGCTGACCCGAATACTCCTGCAGGAGGTATGCCTCCTTCACGGAGTAACAACTGAAATTGTGTATCTGACGAAAGCATGTGTTCAATTGAACTCTAGTTGTTCATGGCACTGAAACTAACACAATTCTGTGGAAAATGAGGCATACAGAATGGTCAGCAAAATTTGATAATCTCTAGAAGGGTCATCAGTGACTCATTAATAATTATTTGGTGGCAAGTCTTATTCAAGTGTAAGAGTTTTAGATTGAAGCAGGCTATTCTATGACGTTGAAACTGCCATCCCTGTGTACTTGGGCAGCAACGCAGGGTCTCCAGACGGTGCCCAGCTGCAGCTTCCCCATGAGATTGCCAGACCTTTGGCCATCAGACCAGGTGAACAGCCCCCTCCGTCCCGCCCACCCAACCCTGCACCCATCGGTTCAGCAATTCCACATTCAAGCACCTTCCAGAGTAAAAGAAGGCTGTTTGACAAGGGACCTAATTCGGTAAGGAATTTGTATAAATTGTTCTCAACTTTATTACCGGTAGTATGCACACAAAGACATTATTTATTTGCATATTAATCAATTCGGAATTTTTTTCAGACATATGATGATGATGATGATGTACCCTCCCCACCAACAGCATTGATCACAACAGAATTCTGTGAATGGAGCAGTCGGTATTTTGCACAGTCGGTAATGAAGGTGGGTGTTCAACATCAGCATAGATAGGCAGTATCACAGTTTACTTTAGCTAAACAAACATAGATTTCACTATTAATTGACTCTGACTATGAATTGTAAGAAGTCAGCCATGTCAAATAGTGCTGTCTTAGATTACTGTTGCAGCAGAATGGGAGACGACTCTGGTTCAATCAGGAAAAGAAACTTACAGATATGCGTTGCTATAGCACAGACTCTAGGTATTTCTTAGTTTTCTGGTGTCTCTTCTGCTCTCAGTCTCTCCATGGAAAATACTGAGTATCTTAAAGTTTATGCTTTCTTTTTGCTTTCAGAAGACAACTAAGTAAAGTTTATTTTGCTAAGTCGCAACTGGCAGTGTGATCAATCTGCAAAAAAATGCATCTGACTATCATTCAGTGCTCTGGGATGCTCTGACTGCCACCGCCATTGTTACCTGGTTTGACAGACTTCCTAAGTTTGACCCCAGAACCTTTCACACCAAAAAAATATTGGGTAACCTCGCTCGATATGGACCAATGGGAGGGTACAGGCTATCTTGGACAGGAAGTTGCACTTTTTAACTGATGTTTGTAATACGGCTGCAGCATGCCTGTCCCAAATTATGAGCCCCACAAGTTTCATGGATTGCCTTGGCAGCACAATCGTCTTTACATGACATTCTACTGGCACAATGCTACCACATGCAATGTGGCTGTTTTGTCATGATTTTTTTGTTGCTTTAAGACAAGTTTATATCTTTAATGGTAAAATTTAACTTTAATCCAACACAAGAAGGGAACTTACCATGAATTTTCGGTCGAACTCGTCAACCTTCGTCAGATGAATGATTCATTCCTGACGTCATCACGCTTCCGACTTCCGGAATGTCAGAGAGTGGATCATTCATCTGACGAAGGTTGACGTGATCGACGTCCGAAAATTCATGGTGAGTTCCCTTCTTGTTTTGCATTAAAGTTAAATTTTACCATTATGGAATCAACCAACACAGATGAGCTTTCATTCTAAGTTTAGGCCACACCAATTTAATTTGTTGGTTCTCGGATTTTTTCAGAAAAAATATGAAGCGACAGGGCGAAAAAAAATAAAATAAAAACAGGCCTGGGCATCCTATTATAGCCCCAAATGCTAGAATTGGTGCCATGAAGTCAACACAAAAGACTGGGTTAAAATTTGAATAATGAATTTTGAACTTTTAATCAAACCAGTGCATTGGTAGATGTACATTGTAATAACTGTAACAACTAGGAGTAACAGGTCTTTCTTGAACTGTTGGAGGCAAAATATGAGCATTTTTTTTTTTTGCAAATCAGAAAAAAATGAAGAGGCGAATCCGAGAACCAACAAATTAAATTGGTGTGGCCTTATATCTTGAGCACTCTCAAGCCAAGAAAGGAGTAGCTGCTCTATAATACTAATTACATACATGTATAGCTGGAAGATAATTATGACAAGCCTTCCTGGGACGAATATAAATGATCATGAGGTCGGTCCCCTCCAAAAATGAGATCAGTCAATGCAACATGACTGGATGTCTCCAAACTGCAATACATGTACGTTTATGAAGATTAGACATCCAGGTAGATAATAATAGTAGAAACAAATAAATCCATACTACTGGACAATTTTTGAAGTGTATTCAGACGTTTCAAAGGCCATCCAGCCTTCTTCATCAGTGCATAGCGAATGGAAGTTTACATACAGTATATGGAATAAGGAATAATAACGAAAGTGTTCTATTTACATTCTAAAATCGATCATAACAAACAAAAAAGTAACTTATACATTCTATAAACATTCTAAATAAACAAGAAAATAACTGCCAAAACATTCTAATCATGTTCTAAAATTCTCAAAAAGGAAATGTAAAATGTTGTGCAATAGTATGCAATTAGCATATGTTAAAAAAACTTGCCTTTCTAATTGCATACTATTGCACAACATTTTACATTTCCTTTTTGAGAATTTTAGAACATGATTAGAATGTTTTGGCAGTTATTTTCTTGTTTATTTAGAATGTTTATAGAATGTATTGCAGTTACTTTTTTGTTTGTTATGATCGATTTTAGAATGTAAATAGAACACTTTCGTTATTATTCCTTATTCCATATACTGTATGTAAACTTCCATTCGCTATGCACTGATGAAGAAGGCTGGATGGCCTTTGAAACGTCTGAATATACTTCAAAAATTGTCCAGTAGTATGGATTTATTTGTTTCTACTATTGCAATACATGTAATGTTACACTGTATCATAATTGGCAGAGAGGATAATTATAATGTCTGTTCTGTAGTGTGAGAAAAGTGCATCATGACCAGATATGGTTTGCTGTGTTCAGTTTCCAGAAGAACATGACCCACAGAGCCCTGTGCACTATGACCGGGAGTGGAGGTTTATCCGGAACGCTCGAGTCCGAAGGGAAGCCAGAGAGATGCAGAAACGAGCAGGTACAGTATGTGCATTTGTCCATCAATTTGATATTTTCAGTTTCCCCAACTGAAATAAGACATGAATGGTTCAGGTGTGATCAAGGAAGAATTTGTCGGGAAAATATTTCACTGTGATGAAAAGAAATTGTACCTATCATTTGCGTATGAAATATGACAAAAATATTGTGAAATGTTGATGAAGGTTAGACATCCAGGTTTTGACAGATTATCTTGATTTTTGGTATGTAACGTTATGTAGCTTAAGTGATATAATCAAATACTAATTATGCAAATCAGAAGGTGATTTACATAATTAATGAGGAATATCTGTAAATTAGCTGCATTCAATTATAGGACTCAAACACATGACACCTGTAACTAAGTAAGAGAGGAACATCCGATTCGATAGATATCAATTATGCAAATGAAGACCTCCTTTGCATGATTAATGCAAAAATGCTATAATACCATAGTGGGGCAAGTGGGGAATTTTATACTTGTGGCATTTAGAAAGGTGAGCATCATTCAATATAAATCATGCAAATCAGGGCCTCATTTGCATAATATATGAGAAAATGCTGCAATAGCCTTCTTTGTTGAGATACAGTAAGACATTTTAACGTTGGACAGCTAGTGCTTTTTGATTTAAAGAAGGCCATCAACTGATATAATCTATGCAAATGAGGACCTTATTCATCCTTAAAGATTAACATCATGTGGCAAAGGTACATGTTTGAGGTCGTCGAACTCTTTTATAAGATTTTGAATTTGCCAATTTTGAAGGTATTGTCCTAAGTGCAGTTTACTCCAAATTTTATTTGTTTTTGCAACCAGTAAATTTTTGCTATGTACCTATTCTTTGGTGTTCATTAAATTCAAAAAAGGAACTAATTGTTTATGTCACACATTATAACATCTAACAGATAGTAAACGTACAAAAAATGTACAATGTACTGTACATGTACAAAAAATGTAGCTGTATCAGTTAAATGACAAAGTTTTGTCTGTCATGAAGTAGTTACTAATTAATTTTAAGTTTCTTCCTTTCCACAAAAGAATTAGAAACACTGTAACTGTGTCTAGTTTCCTTGACCTGCTAATTAATTGCATCAATGATCTTTTATTGCAGTTTCTATGCGATTAGATGATCAGATTTTCATCAACCGAAACAAGGGGAATCCCACAGTGCTGAAGTTTCATCCATACGACCCTCATATGGCCGTGGCAGACAAGGAGGGAATCAGGTCTGTATGTTCTTACAACACACATGTATTAAAATCCTAGTTTGTAAAATGCTGGAATTGTAGTATTTCCTTATTAGTTGTGTGAAACAAGCCCTCATTTGCATAATTTGTATATAATTTCAGTTAAAGTTAAAGTCAATCTTGTGTTAACTCTTTTCTAAAGAGTTCTTTTGCTTAAGATTGACTATAATATTCTACCAACATAGCCAGTCAAAAGGAAAACTTTAAAAAAAAACATATACAGGGCCCAGGACCACGTAAAGTATTCAACAATTCCAGTTCATTAACTGCCATCAGATTAAACAGCAAGGAAAGTAATTTGAGTTTTGGTGCCTTTCAATCCAAAATCCTGTTTGCAAAAGGTTATTCAATGGTTTACATGTACATGTATACCCGGCCCGTACACATTGGGGTGATATTTGACCCAAATCCATGTTCGCGTTTGATGACTGCCTATTTCACCAGGAGGCTACCGTGACGTCACTAGTACACTTAATCTAATTAACTGGCCATAAAATCACTACTCTGTTAACGTTAGTACATAAAAAAGAACATCTCCACGAAACGAAAAGGATAAAGAGAAGCCAGAGGACGAATAATCACCTGAGGGAGAATTGAAGTAGGCTGTTGTCTGCATGTCAGTCCTTCTACAATCACGACATTCGTCATATCTTCTCCAAAAGACATACATATGCTATAAAGTTAATTTGATTAAGTGTACTGGTGACGTCATGGCAGCCTCCTGGTGAAATAGGCAGTCATCAAACGTGAACATGGATTTGGGTCAAATATCGCCCCATTGTGTACGGGCCGGGTATAAACCAATGAATCACCTTTTGCAAACAGAATTTTGGGTTGAAAGGCATCAAAACTGAAATTACTTTCCTTCCCCTTTAATGTTCTGTGCAGAGCTCGTCAACATTCTAGATAGGATTATTAAATAATTGAAGATGAATGTCATTTTATAATGAATGATAGACTGTACAATCATTATGATAAGTGCCTATCGCTGTTTACCTTTCTTTCCACTTGTTCAACTAATTTCAGTACATTAGATCCTATAAATAAATTCAAGACTTAAGTGGGGACAATCCATATAGTGTGCAAGAAGGAAAATATATTAAGGACTGTTTAAATCTTAGAGACTGCATGTTAGAGAATAGTTAAACCTGTTATGCTGCCACTGATATATATTCTGTACGTAATTTCCCCCATACATATACTCTGTACGTAGAATGATTTTATTCATACAATGTATTTAGTTTTGTTCGTAGTCATAGTTGACCATACAAAAGTCCCTGTACTTTTTGTCGAGTCAATAAAGAATTGTCCGTATGTTAAAGGTTCTTCTCACACTCGGCATTTTAAACAGAATTTGTTATTAGGACTTTTGAATATATATAATACAATGCATTTATTGAAATTGCTCCCTTTTTTTAATGTATTCTATCGATGTCAGTTACATATATTTGTTATGAATGCACAATAACAATTCAGCCTAATATATCTGCCATATACATTTGTACATGTATCATTTCCTCCATAAACCATTCATTGGTTCATGAATGTTGGGGTCAAAGATTACATGTGGACAACGTTCCTCATTTTTATACAATTTGTAAAAATACCGAACTGATACTAAAATGGATGTGACATATGAGCTAAACCAAGTGTGCAAATAAATTATAAGGACTGCAAATTTTGATTCCAAACTCCAGTTGGTGAAAGTATGTAAAAAATCTTGTGCAACTTTGTCCTTGATGTCAGTTTATAAATTCATTCTATATCAAACTGTAGTCCTGCACATGTTGTCAGATTTAGATAAGAAGAGAGACCAGTTTGGATGATGGTATCATAGCTGAAGAATGACAGTGCCCTTGACCTGGAAATATTTTAGAAAATTCCTTACTCAAAATGGTCATTATGAGAAATAATTTGTATTTATTCATTATTTTTCTAGTATTTGGAACTGGGATGAAGGTGCCCGGACAAACTACTTCAGAAATAACAATGTCGTCAACAGTAGGATCACAGCCCTGGACTTCATCAATGCGCATGACATCACACTGTTACTGTCAGGCTCTGGTTGGTACATTTCATTGTACATAAAAAAAATTAATGTACATAAAAGTATGTATCTTTCATCACACCACAGAAAAAAAATGTAGTTGTCCATAGCAAAGGTACGAGTCATGCCCACGAACTTTTTATTTTTGATTGATCCTTTTCTGCATATTAAAAGTCATATTTTTGCTCATGTACAAAGTGCCTCTTTAAAACAGGTTTTGTCATTAATGTACCTCACATGTTTTTGCTGTCATGCTTTACCTATTGTGTCTTTTGGCAGATTCAGAATACTCTTAATTTTCCACTAGAGGTCAGAGAGCTCAAGCCTTCGTCAGTGAATTTTTGGTTGTGTGATATGGATGTTTATATGATTTATGTGTTGTGTAAATAATGTTTTTAAATATTTTTCACTGGTAGAGGGCACTAAATTACAGGTTGTTGTTCTTGGAATCCACAATAGTAACACACCTACCAAAATACATGAACATCCAACCACATATACAGGAGTTGTTCATCACAAAATGAACAATAACACAACGTGTGATGAAAGGAAAGAATCAGAACAGAGCAACTACTCCTGTTAAGTTCAATAACTTATACGCTTGTTACCTGTTACACTGTGTTTAAAAAATATGTTTCCTAATATATATCCTTCTACACTCATTTAGAATATTCCAAATCTAGGCAAAATCTTGTTCCTTCAACCTTTCAAGGCCATATGTAATGAGCTGACCAACCTTTCCTCCACCCGCTGTTATTACAGAACAGTCCCTTAATGGATGCAACGTTATATCTCAAACCAGACCGTGCAGGTTATGGAAATTTCCAGCTGTCTCCATGCTGGGGGAAGATCATTACATTATCTAAACACAAAACGTCCACTAAAGAAACGTAGGGACCCCCCACGAAGCCCATTTTCGAACTTAACCTTGGGCTCTACAATGGTAACTTGCCTACCAAAAACCATGAACATCCATTCACATACACAAGAGTTATTTTGCTAACAAGCGACAAACACAAAAAGTCCACAACAATGACGTATGGACCCCCCACGAAGCCCATATTTGCACTTGACATCGGCCTCAACAACGGTAACCTGCCTGCCAAAAATCATTGATGTTGAACCATTCCTTCAAGAGTTATGCCGCTAAATCCTAGTTACCCAAACTAAAAATGGATGAATTTAAAGGGGGGCAAAACTAATTTTTTTTTAGTCCACTGCAGTATAATAAATATACCACAAAGTACAATTCTTATTTGTTTGACATTAGTCCATGACAGATTAGCGTTGTTACACCATTTCAAACTCGCACCTTTAATCTAATTTAATCACTGAGGTCTCACGTCCTTTGACCCTTGTGACGTCAGGCCGCAGGCTACTTAGTGCTGTGAGATGCGTGGTGCCTGCGGCCTGACGTCACAAGGGTCAAAGACGTGAGACCTCAGTGATTAAATTAGATTAAAGGTGCGAGTTTGAAATGGTGTAACAACGCTAATCTGTCATGGACTAATGTCAAACAAATAAGAATTGTACTTTGTGGTATATTTATTATACTGCAGTGGACTAAAAAAAATTTAGTTTTGCCCCCCTTTAAACCCTTCTGACGAAGGCAATTAGAAATTATTTTCCTGCTTGCTTTTGTTGCTATCCATGCATGTCCAGTTTTAGTTAGCTACAGAAGTCTGCTCATTCTCCACAGATGATGGAGCTGTGCGCATCTGGCGGGAGTACGGTTGGGACGGGGAGTGTGAACCAGAACTGGTCACAGCCTGGCAGGCTATTTCTGACCTTCTCCCTTCCACAAGAGGTAAGGCATATTTCAAGTGTTTAATTTTCTTTGGGTAAATTTTGTTTCTTTGTTTATCTTACCCACCAAGTAGACTCAGTTACTAGACTAAGTGTGGAAATTAAAAATGCTAGGCGTACTTATACACCACCTCGTCACCACAGAGGGTTGGTTCTCCATGGAATAAAGAGCAATTTTAATAATAATAATAATAAGTTTATTGCAAATTCGTGCCCGAGGGCTAATTGCAAGAACATGATAACAAAAGTAAATAAACAGTAAAACTGATGATAAGTAATGCTAATGCTACTTAATATATACATTATGTAGTTATTGTTGGGTTTGATTTCTTTTCTGTGTGCAGTGGAGTATGAAATGGCCGACATTTTGCGAGATATATGAATTGGGAGGTGTTAATAGAAATGCAGTTTTTTGTAGGCTGGGAAGGTGAATAAAGCTAGGGAACATTTTGGTGACTGTTTCAAATAACTTATCTCTTTCGGTGCTATAATGAGGGCAATGACAAATAAAGTGCATTTCATCCTCCACTGCATTTCCTGTACAATATTTACATATTCTATCTTAACAGACAATTGTTTGTATCTGCCCTTTTCTATTTCTAATGTATGTGCGCTAACTCTAAGCTTATAAATGGCTGATCTAACATCGAAATCTTTGATGTGAAGATAACGTTCCATATTGTATACAGGTTTCAGATGTCTATAAAATCTTAGCTTACCGACATCAACAGAGAGATTGTAAAGAAAGGTTTGGATATACATGTCAGAGAGTCTACCTCTAAGTAATGTACATATGTGTTGCTTATCGAGATCGACGTTGTCGTTATGCCAGATATATGAGAAACCACTGCGGTCAAGTATTTCTTTCACATGGTGTAACAGATTTTTCTTGTGGCCATGCATTAACATATGTTTTTGAGATAGTAGAGCGTCAACTTGTAGAGGATGTGTATTAGCGTCTAGTTGTCTCAGTCTTAACCAATACTTGACTACGCGTACGGATACGTCTGAGTCTAGTGACAGTCTACCAAGTTCTGCTTTGCATGCTCCATTGCTAGCGTTTCTGTGTACGCCAAGAATATTTTTACAAAAGCGATTATGGACAGTTTCAATAGGACAGTTGTCATTAGAAAAATCTTTTCCCCAGATTTCGCAACCATATAGCATTATTGATTTGATGCACACGTCGAAAATTCTTAATAAAGCTTTCAATGAGATTTGTGAGCGGATAAGAGATTTGATGCTAAAAACAGCTTTGCGCGCTTTTAAAGCAAGTTGTTTCTTAGCTAGTGAGAAACTGCCAGATGAGGACAACAACAGACCTAGATAGCAGTACGACGTAGTGATTTCTATATTTTCTGAGCCAAGCAGGAATTTTGTATTTCTATATACGCGCCCTGTTTTGTTAAAAATTACGACTTTGGTCTTTTTCAGGTTAACTTGAAGTTTCCATTTTGTACAGAAAATGTTTAGTTTGTCAAGGGCGCATTGGAGTCCTTTCTCGGTTTCCGAGAAAATTACGACATCATCTGCATAGAGTAAGCAGGAAATGAATAAATTCTGTAGGGAGGGTGGGACACATTCTGTGCAATCTAACATCTTGACTAAATCATTTAATAACATGACCAAAAAAAAACACCACCAGAAAAGTTTTGTTTGTTATGGATAATTTTTGTATTAACAATCTGCAAGTTTTTTATTCATAGCATTTGTATCTATCAAGGAGGTTCTCTATGAGTAATAAGTCTTTAGTCCTCGGTGCATGTTGGATTGTTGGGTTGGCAATGGGGTAATGGGGAACATGATACCGAGTGTACTGTACCATACCTAAACGGGAAATGGTCTTTCCAATTAACTGGTCTCCAAAGGCTACGTCGAGCACAAGGAAGACACTTTAAGGTACCATCGAGTACACTACAGCACCTGTGTTACTGCTGACCAGAAAATTGACAACTTTGTGAACTTGTGTCATTCGTCGAAAAACAGTTTTTCAACAATAATAATGGTGGCGCTAAAAAAGAGGGCCACTGTACAGATATATACGACCTCTATTAGGAAGTCACACTACTGTCATACACATATTAAGCTTTGTTATTAAGCTTTGGGTCATCCAATGTTTTTAGAACCGACCTGAGAAAAACAACATCAAGCTGCTGTCGTCTGCATCAAGTTTCCGCCAAACAGCTTTCAATGAGTGCCTGGTGGTGGGACATGAACTTGTGCTGTGTAGTAATGACCCGCTAACATGTGTTGGGTACTGCCCATGAAAGGAAATTTAATAGGGAGATATCAAAGATATGTTGCAATACATGTAAGTGAACAGAAATCTGTTGATGTAAAAATGTTGGCAGAGTTGTTACGTTGTAATGATTTTCTTTCTATTCGGGGTAGGCCTGAGACCACTGTGTAGCAAGGTTTCCTACATTTTGTACCCCAATACAACCTGAGTTGTGTAAGATACAGCCCTCCTCGCGTAAGATCTAATTCTTCTTTCTGTTTACCAAAATTCATCACCAACGTGTGGAAAGAACAAAAATACATTCAAGCATTCCAGGTTAGGGCATTCTGTATTGCAGAGCATAAAATTGGAAGGGATATTCACAAAACCATCTTGCAACATTTACTATCGTAATTGTATCACAGAGCATACACACCTGTAGAAGGGTCATGAGCAGTATGAAAGGCTATTAGTAAGCATTTCTTAATCAAGTATGGTCTTTGGATAAATGCATCCAAATTTCATTAATCAAAACCTGACCATTATCTGGCTACTAGCAGTGGAGTACCATAAGTTTCAGCTCATGATAATTTTTTTTGCAATGGCTACTTGTTTCCCAATACCAAAGTTGTGCAATATTTCCATGTAAGTGAATGTAAGTTTCCTTGGGATTGACCAGCCTGTTTGGTTGATGTTGTGTGTAGGGTCGGGGTTGGTGGTGGATTGGGAGCAGGAGTCCGGAATGTTGCTGGCATCTGGAGACGTTCGTATCATCAGGGTCTGGGACACACAGAAGGAGAAAAAACTACAGGTAACAATTACTCACCCATGATGTATTCAAGAATATGCGTACAATGTACTACTTGTAATTGCATAATGTGCCAGATTTTTAGTATGTCTTAAAAATGTTCTACTCGTTTGGTATTAAAGAATTAGTCTAGTACTAGTAGTAGATGTGCCAGGTTTTTGGTCTGTCCAAGGAAGTTTGATTTATGAACTTCCTTGCTTAGATCACTGTTGGTGTAGATTCATAAGTAAACAAGTTTCAGTACAGTCAAAAGTCAGAAATGATAATCTTCATTTCCCAAATTCACCATTTAGGGCTTCTACTACTATTTGTTTGTATTTCAAGCTGTTCAAATATTTTCATTTGCATGATACATGTAGGGGTCAAATATTATTGAAAAAAAAAAGCAACTTGGTAAGTTTAATCAGAAGAAAGTTGAACCAGAAAGCTAACATGTTCAAGTGCAAAATGTTTCTGAATTATCATTAATTTCTATGAGAAAATTCTTTTACCAGGGTGAAAGTAGCAAAAAAAATCAAGAAAACTCCTTCAAAATGCTTTCATAAAAGACAATACAAAAAGATCTAAAAAAAGTTGCAGCTCAATTGTCCCTGTTTTTTCCCCTCTCTCTCTCACTTAATGTTACTTAGTAATATTTTCAAAAGGGTATTTATGTATCGCCTGCCTGCAAAGAAATTGTGATAGTGATAGTGTGATAGTGATGTGAACTTTCATTGGTAAACACTGATAGAAGGCTTTATTGTTGAAAGTTACATGTATAAGTTAAGCCCAAATTTGAGCTATGCCAAGTCTTGTTTCCGGGATGTGCCACAAACGAATGTCCATCAGAAGTACATGTATGTGGACACGACCAGATATTATCTAAAGAAAGTCTTTAGCATTTAAATTTTGTGCCAAACATGAACTCTGGGTGTGTATGCAAAAGTAGGAAAACATTATCTCAGCAGGGTTAGGAAGATGGTTAATAGAGGTCATTGTTACATTATACATATAGACATACCTTCAAGTGCATAAAAAGGTATTGGATTTAAGTAATTTTTTTTTTCAGAAAACTCGCTAAGAATACTGGTGCTCAAATTCCCACTGAAAAGCTATTTGGAATACTGTGCACTACATGAATGGCATTGGATTTGTTTTGCATGCAGTACATCTAGAAGGGCCTTGTGGCATTCAGCTTTACTTTGAAATTCATTTTATGTTATGAAAGTTTATTTACATCCACAGTTGATGATCCTAATTTCACCATGTTTGTCCACAGGACATCCCGACCGGTGCGGACAGCTGTGTGACCAGCCTGGTCAGTGACTCCGTGGGGCGGTCACTGCTGATAGCTGGCTGTGGGGACGGGTCAGTCCGACTCTTCGACAGGAGACTGGCACCTAATGAATGGTCAGCACAAACTCTTCACAGATAAAAATGTTTTAGCAGAAATATACTCCTTTGAAAACAGAGGTGGCAAAATGGTCCAACTTGTGTTTGCGAGGGGGTTAGATAGGTAGACTATTCCAGAACCTTACCATTATCTGTGAATGTAGCTGTTTGTGGCTACATGTTGTACGTGTGGCATGTTCTAAAGCTCCTTTTGTTATTGCATTGTAGTATCTAAAACCCCAAGCATTACATACCTACATACATGTACATGTACATACATATCCAGGCTTTGATTATTCTGCTGTTGGCTTCCCTGACTCAGGGGTGGGCAGCAGTCAGCTAGACTGGACTCCATGTCTCCATGCGACCCTGTCCTGTGGGTCAATGTTGGACAGTCCGCACATTCTAATGTCATACCACCTGTCACATTACGGAATGTAATATAAGTAGTGGCACTGGTGGTTTAGTGGTTAGTATAGTTGACTGACAGGCACTAATATCCTCACTTCACTCAGGCAAAAGTTAGTAGCTTCAGTTTCGGATGTCCTCTAAGCTTGGATACGACTGGAAAGAATACCCCCCCCCCCTTTGTTGCTTGTGACTCATCAGAGAGATTGCTACATGTTATACTACACTGCCAGCCAGTAACCACATGTGACTCAATCTTTACTGCCAGCCAGTAACCACATGTTGCCTCAATCTTTAAATTCCACAATGTTTTGCTTTCCTCTTTCCTAAGTAAGTAGTAAGTAAGTCTTTCCTCAAACTACAACACTCTTACTGACAGATTTTCTACCTTTCATTCTGCCATGACTTTTCATATGACACTAGTACTGTAACTGTGTTACATGTGTGCTGGGCTCTGATACCACCTGTCACAGCTACACTAGTACTGTAACATTACATGTGTACTGGGCTCTGATACCACCTGTCACAGCTACACTAGTACTGTAACATTACATGTGTGATGGGCTCTGATACCACCTGTCACAGCTACACTAGTACTGTAACATTACATGTGTGCTGGGCTCTGATACCACCTGTCACAGCTACACTAGTACTGTAACATTACATGTGTGATGGGCTCTGATACCACCTGTCACAGCTACACTAGTACTGTAACATTACATGTGTGATGGGCTCTGATACCACCTGTCACAGCTACACTAGTACTGTAACATTACATGTGTGCTGGGCTCTGATACCACCTGTCACAGCTACACTAGTACTGTAACATTACATGTGTGCTGGGCTCTGATACCACCTGTCACAGCTACACTAGTACTGTAACATTACATGTGTGCTGGGCTCTGATACCACCTGTCACAGCTAAGGGCTCCATAAACATGTAGTGAATCATGTAACAACCAGAATCACATTTCTGCAGATACCAAAGGACAGCCTGAAGACAATTTGCCTATAAGAGTAGTGACAATTTGAATCAAAATATATGTATTTTGCTATAGGTTCTAACAATGTTGTCTGTTTCATTCTCCAGTCGAGTAATGACCTTGAGAGAACACACAGGCTGGGTGGTGAAGGTCTTCCTGCAGAAGGGCAGTGAAGGCAACATCATCAGTGCCAGGTCAGTGCAACATCATCAGTGCCAGAAAGGATATATCTACATGTATAACTATAAAAGCGTAGCCTGTTGTACAGTAGCATGGCTGCGTGTGTCGGAGTGCAGAGTGCTTCTGATGCCGGGCATTTGCTAGTATTTAACGTTATATAACCTATAGCCAGTGGGAACCAATTCTTTACGTGTGACTCACAGAAACTACTGGTCAGCTAAATAAGGGGGCAAATTTCACACTCAGTCCATCCGTTCTAAGCACGCTCCTACCCATGGGCAGGTTTCCAAGAAGTCAGAGGTCAGGAGTTCCAAACTTAAACGAATGATAGACCGTCCATTTTCACCCTAAGGAAGGAAATATATGATATACATGTAGGTACGGTATAACGGGGGGTGCCCTAACTTTGCACCTGCCCTAACTTCGGACGGATATTTTACTGATCTTATTATGCAAAAGTACGCCGCGTTTGTTGCCACTGACTTTGCTAAATAAAAAGATAAGTAAACATAGTCAATGCATACAGCTGTTATTTGCATTCAAAGTATAGTTCTATTTATAATTATTTATTCATCGTTTTGTCGAAAAACAAAATTTCAGTCGTTTTCACCAATCATAATGCTGGCGCTGAAAAAGGTGTCCCTTCGTAGCGGCGGCTCGTGCCAGATATAAACGACCTGTACCAAGCAGTCACATAGCTGCCACATACATAACAAATAAAGCTTTACGAAACAGTAAAAATGTGGGTCTCCGGGTTTTTGTGTAGTAGAAAACCAACCTGAGAAAACAACGTCAACACTACGTCAACACCACTGTCGTCTGCATTTCCCATGATTCCTATGGGACCACGTTGATTGCATAAGACGGGTTTTTGGTCAAACGCGGACTAAACTGCGATCAATACAGCCCTCCTCGCGTGAGTTGACAAGTACATACATGTATAATCGCAATTATATTATCAGAAGAAAGCTTAAATATCACAAAATTCAATTCTTGTTTTTTTTTTACTTAAGGCCACACCAATTTAATTTGTTGGTTCTCAGATTTTTTTAGAAAAAATATGAAGCGACCGGGCGAAAAAAAATAAAAAATAAAAACAGGCCTAGGCATCCTCTGATAGCCCCAAAAGCTACGATAGCAGCCTTGACGTCCCCATTCCAAGCTGGTTTATAATTCAAACAATGATTTCTGAATTTTTGATCAAACCAGAGCATTGATACATGAAAAAAACTATAAAACAAGGCAGACGAGGAGCTTTCTTCAACTGTTTTGGGCAAAATCGGAGCATTTTGCAGTTGATTCAAAGCCTGAATCCAATTTTATTTTTATTTGCAAATCGGAAAAAAATGAAGCGGCGAATCCGAGAACCAACAAATTAAATTGGTGTGGCCTAATTTCATCATCAACGCCTGAACAGGGCAAAATTACGAATTTCAAAGCGTTCGAAGTTAGGGCACACAGTCTAGCGTAGCACATTCACGAACTTCAAGGTAAATTTACGAAAATGTCTCACAGCGTTTGCTGCTTATAACGCGGAGCGTGAAGGGCTCATGAATAGTATGAATGCATTTTTTATCCAAGTATACTCTTTACATAAACAGTGGTCGAAATACTTTTTTTCAGTGCTCTGCAATATTGCAGAAGAGTCAAAATTTCGTCCTGCAATTTGGAAATACTTTCTGCAAATACACAAGCCCCCATATTACAACTTCTCAAACCAATAATGCCTATTTTTACATCATATATAGCTTTGTAAATCTGTAGCATTACTGAAATACTTCAAAATATCACTCTTCTTTAATATTAGACTTAATATAGATCATTCTCTACAGAAAATTTATCATTTCCTGGTATCATGTTATGACACCACTGAAAGGATATGATCCCATTTTCAGCAAACTAATATGGCTCTCTATGGGAAGCATATAAATTTTTCATTGCAAAATACATGGCAAATTGAAAATAAACATAGATCTATAGAAATTTGATGTATGTCAGCAGCGTCACAGAAGAAATAAAGAAATATGGAAACAATGACACATGCAGTAACATACTAGAACTACATATTTTTTTTTAAACTGAAGATGTGATGTTACTACATAATTTTTGTACCTAAAATTGGCATGTGAAAAATGGTAAGAAAACAGAAACAATTATATAACTTGAACATTAAATGAGCACAATGTTTTGATGGACGCGTAACTTGTCAAGTAAGGTAACGTTAAATATTCCTGGTCGGAATAGTATCGTAAATAATTTGACGAAAAAACAACAACAAAGAAGTTGATAGAATCAGTAATAGAATTACAAGAAAATTATTTAAAAAACACGATCTTTCCTTGCTAAATTGGACAAAATAAATTGACAATATTTACATTCTAAATAAAAATTTTCACATTTATTTTCCTGGGCACTATCTTCGGTGAGAGTTTCTGCAAAATTTCTAAATCTGCCATGTCTACTAGTAGATCTACGTCGGCCTCCTCAGCCAGCTCCTCGACAATCCAACCGCGACAGCAACTATCCTGAGTTTTGCCGATCTCACGGGTGCGCGATGGGTTGCTGTGGCAGTTCCGATTGCCGTCGGTTTTCTCAAAGAACGACAAAATCGTCTTTGTTTTCTTCAACTTCTTGTTGTTTCTATCGGCCTGACTCTCTTCTCGCCATGTTTTGTCGCGTTGCCTGCTGGGAAATGCTCGGCGAAAACTGCCGAAACTTGCCGAGGCAGTTGTCGGGTTCTCCCGGGTGACGAAATCTAACATCGGAAAATGGCGAGTGCCCTTATTTGGTTATCGTCGCCTTTAGTCGCATGGTTGGAATTGCTCAACTTTGACACCAAATTCCCTTATATGGGACCATACTAGTCAGCTGGAAAACGCCGCCAGGTTCGTGCGGCGCGGGTTTTCAGTCTATTCACAGCGCCGCTACTTTGCTAAATTAAAAACTATTGAATCCGGAGCCTATATTTTCCTTCTGCAAAATTGCAGATTGCATGATTTTTTCTTCTGCAATCTTGAAAATCTATCTGCAAATTGCAGATTGCAGACGGGTATTTCGAACACTGATAAAGGTTTTCAAAATTCATTCATCAAAACCTGACCACTCTCCGACAACTAGCAATGGAGCGCCGTGAGTTCGAGCGCGTAAAAAAGCGTTCGATGTTAGGGCACCCCCCCGTTACTAGTGCAGACTAAAAGATATGAGATGTAAGGAAGACAAACACATGTTAAGTACCAGGTACTATGGGATGGGAATAACCACAACTGTGTAAAGTACATGTAGGTAAGGTTGGTCTTGACTGTGATATATAACGTTAACTCTAAATGATGCTGGAGTAGAAGGCCCCGTTAAACTTTTTTTTTTCTGTCATTTAAACTATTCAGTGTTGGAGGCGATCTGAAGTTCTGGGATCCAAGGTTCAGCGAATCTGTGAAGACAATACAGACATCACAGGGACTTGCATCATTTGATGTTCATCCTCAAGCAGAAATATTTGCATGGTAAGGATGCATCTAAAATGACTTTGTATGGACCATAATTGTTTTGAATTGTTTTTTAGTGACCTAAATAGTAACTTATATGTTTGATATTAGCAAAAAATTTTCTGTTAATTGACAAACCGTCTGCATGAAGGTTTCTTCCCCCCCCCCCCGCTATTCAAAACAACGGGTTTTTCGCCGCCAGTCTCATATGCCACTAAATGTAGGGGTGCTTTTCAAATATTATATTGACCGCGAAAACACCTACGGTAAATATAGATATACGTGCATCATCACAGGCATGCCTGCAGACGACTTTAAAAATTACATGCCGATTGAACAAAAGGAACCGTGTGTTTTAGCTGCGAACACGAAAAACCAGCTGACCACAATACTCCTGCAGGAGGTATGCCTCCTTCACGGAGTAATTACCATCATGGATGGACAATTGAGACAACAAAGGAAGTTTTGATGTTTAAAAGATACAAACAGATACTAAAAGATAGTGTTTGTGGGATTTAGAAAAAAAATATGCTGTGTCAAATCAAATGGAAAATAGTTGGTGCTTGACCCATGTCAGTGACTTATTACATTTTTATTTTGTTGTGTAACAGGATAAATTGTATAAAGAAAAGACTTGAGTATGATTAATATGATCAGACAGAAGTAAGGTTGCCATCATCATTCAGGAAGCTCCACAAATTTGCAGAAAATTGCTTTTGATAGTTTTGCTTTAATGGAATATTCTTCCTGAGGTTTTCAGATTTACCATTGGCACTGTTTATATTTGTTCTCCCCTGTCTCAGTGGCTCTGCTAACCAGTTCATCAGCCTGTACACCTTAAATGGGGAAAACATCAGCACTATCAAGTACCATGATGGCTTCATGGGGCAGAGAATAGGACCGATCAGCTGCCTGGCTTTCCATCCACACTGGGTGAGGCATGCAGAGTTCATCATCTCATATTTGTGTATACATGCAAGTTAACGTACGTGTAGTGCTACCAATCATTGTCTGATTTATTCGAAACATCCTTTATCTTAGAAACACATCGACAGATCAAATATGTAACCCATATCTACATTGTATAGGAAGAAATATCAATTCTTCTACAAAGAACAATGCATGGTCTGTAACTTTTCCTCTGCCTGTTTAATGCCGTGTAAGAATATGTTTATACTGAGGTCTATGATGAAGAATGTGCCTCTTACAGTTGTGTACATTTTATCATCGCAGCAATAAAATTTTTCATTAATTAAAACAATCATTTATAAGTGTTGGTTTAATCAATACACTGGAATAAAACAGGTGCAGGTAGACATCAGAAATACCGTCACAGCTCCAATTTTACCTGCACTAACCTGCATATGCAGCCCTGCATTTCCAGCCCTGGTGTACTTGCAGTTGATAATATAATAAGGTGGTTTTATCATGCAAAGGGTAATAGCAAAAAATTTGTTGTTACATTATGATATAATCAGATCATGATTATTAAATGATCTTATTTTCTTGCAGGTTCACCTCGCTGCTGGAAGCACAGATTGCTTTTTGTCTGTGTATGGGGAAAGGAAACGGTGACATCACACATCAGTTACCAGTCCTGGACATGTCGAAATATTTAACTGTAGATTTAAATGAATGATGTGAACGTGAGTTATGGGACCTTGTTTATCCTGCTGTTGATGATAATGAAATAAAAAGCTTTTTCAGGTTTCCCCCAGTTTCCCTTTTGCCAGTACTTTATGAAGGAAACAATGTGATGTTTGTACAACAGTCTACTGGTCACCATGCACCGTGGACAGCAGTTCAAATCACAAAACCCACTTTATCCTTAACGTTAATATTGTGGGACTATTCATTAGGCACTGGCTTCAAAAAAGAAGCCCCCGCCCCCAGTAATGTACGTAGAAACATCAGATTGATCTATAGACTAGACGTTAATTATCATATTTTATTACATTTTTGTATTTGTGTGAGTTAGAATTGCCCTGCAAAATGTTTGTTTCTCTGGCAGAAACCATTGGAAGTTGTGGCCATGGTCTGTGATGTATATGTTTCTTACTGTCTTAAGTAGAATCAGACATTTAAACACAAACTGTATGGGCTGTGTCTTCACAGTAATGAAAGCGTGACATTAAGTGCATAAAGTCTGCAGTAAAGAATTATTTAAGGGGGCCAAGTACATTATGATATGGTCGATTGAGCCTTCTTACAAATGTACTTGGACTAGTACTGCACTAACACAATGACATGTATTGTCTCTATCTCTAAGTTGTTATAATTGTTTGTAGATACTTTAAGAGATGATTGACACTATCAAATGCTAATTATGCGAATAGTTGTCTAAAGTTTGAGATCTATATTTCATGATTAGACTTTCAAACTTGTTACATACATGTACATGTAGATAACTGAGAGAGGAATGTTGATAGATACATTTATCAAATGAAGACCTAATTTGCATTATTGATGAGCAAATACTACAATACCATGGTGATAAATGAGGAAAATGTCTTCAAACAGTTGGGAGTTAAGTAAAGGTGAAGATTATTAGTCATGTAAATTATGCAAAATACAGTCTGCTCACATGAGAAAATGCTACAATTATAGCCTTCTTTGCGAAGATAAGTCTTTCATACGTAAGTCAACTTGTGTTATTTGGGTAATATCATTTGGGGAAGGTAACCAGGTCACAGAATTCTAGTTACACAATGCAATCATTGTTAAATGATGTAATGGTGTTTGAAACACGAAGAGAATATCATATTAAAGTTTTCAAAACATTGTCAGCATTTCAAGTGCATTCAAATATTTTTCAATGCCTCGCATAGATAAGAGAAATGTAAAAAAGTCATATGCATCAGAGGAAACATATATTACATGTACATGTAATTATTATACCCCCAAAAAATCAAACTTTAGGTATAATGTACAATCATGTACAATCAAGCTGCAGCACCTCATCTCATCTACATTTGTTCCTCTACCTCTTCCTGCCAATAGATCTCGAAAAAACAAATATTTGAACACCTCAATCTTGGGTTTATCACTCTGGTACTTGAAGGCGTGACTAGTTACTCCCTGAAGGAGGACTGGTCATTATAAGACCTCTGCGAAGTATCAAAATTAAAATGTGACATTTTTGTACATGTATGTTTGCAGCTGTAACTCCCGATTCCTTTGCTGCGACACCCCCATCTTGAAGGTCTGGAACAGTCTCCATCTGCTATCAATAGCCGTTTTGTGTGGTTAGCCTGGCTAACGACCTCCAAGCAGACGTTGTTCAGCTGGCATGCTTATCTGATCTCCAAGCAGATGTTGTTGTGTGAGTGTCTGTGTATAGCAGGGGCCAAGTTTGTTTCAGACTCTGAAAGACAATAAACCCAAAAGGGGTTGGTGGATCGTCATGATTTTTTGTATGTAGATAGCTTGACTAATGGATTAGATTATTATATACAAATCATGCAAATTGGAAGCTAATTTGCATAATTTATGAGGAAAGATTATAAATCCACTGCATATCATGATAGAATTCTCAAATATGTGACATATGTAACTGAGATAGAGAGAAATATTGATAGGTATGCCAATGAGGATATATGTTGCATGATTGATAAGGAAACACTATTATATACTAGAGGTCAACGATCTCATGCCTTCGTCAAAGGATGTTATCGATAAGAAGGTAAAAGTGATATACCGTTTGCTACAAGTACGTAAAAAAAACCAAATGTGGCTGATACAACAGCTTGCAATCTTACATTGTGCGAGGGGTGCCTGGGAAACAGCTGTCATGAGATCACCTAACGACTAACACGTGTGAAAGCAGTCTGCACCCACTAGCCATGATTAATGACTTACCCACTTGGGACACTTTGGGGCAGACGTATCCATTACAGTCAAACCCAGTAGAATACATAATTATGTAGTCCTATCATGGAAGGTAACTGAATTATAGAGATCCTTCATTAATTATGCAAATTAGATCATAATTTGCATAATTGTCATCTAATTATGTCAAGCATCACTTAAGCTACCTACACACCAAATATCAGGACGATCCATCGACTGGTTATTGAGTTATCCTACTTTAAACATTTTCATACAAATGCCCCTGCAGTTCCAGAGCAAGCCGCTAGGGGGCCCAAACTTATGTCATTTCTTCCCGAGCACAAGAGCTACCTACCATCCAAAAATCATGACCCTAGCTTGTCCAGATCACCATATATCAAAACCGGAAGTTCCGCTGCAGTACCATAATGAGCCGCCAGGGGGCCCATATTCCTATCACTTCTAGGTCTCATCAAGACCTACCCACCTACCAAATATGAAGACAATCCATTTAAGCCTTCTCGAGTTATACTGTTGACAGACTCACACACACACGCACGCCCATGAAAACATACCCTTCTTGACGAAGGCAATAATAATTCCCTAATGGTACATGATGGTTATTTCATTCTTGTGGCATTTGGAAGTTAAGTAAAGTTGAAAAGTTGAACATTATGTGATATAAACATGCAAAGCAGGGTCTCATTTATATGATTGAGTGAGTGCTACAATAGCCTTATTTGCTACAATGAGACTTTCATACTTTGAACAACATGTTTTTGTCTGTGTCTTCACACCTATAAATCCTTTCGATGGATTTGTCTGAAATTTGTCATGTTGGTAGTTAAAGAAGGGTACAAAACCCTTGAGCCACACCACAAATACATGTACCATAATTACTTCAGGGAGGATTGTGTCCTGTGGACTATTGTTGTTTTTCTTTTCTGGGCAGGTATTATATACTCTATAGTTGGTACGTCCACCAGTTTATTGTCCAGACTATGCATTTTACTGTAACAGTGTTGATAATATGCTGTAGATATGTGGAGGGTTGGTGATGAACACCTAGGCCTGCATGCTTGGTAGAAAATATACCGTATTGTCCTTACTTGTGAGTGATAGGAACAGCACAGATACTTATCAAGAACCTGTCAAGATGCAGTTCTAGTCCTAGACACTGTGTGGCATTTCATGTTGGTGCTGACAAGTGTTGCATGATTTACATGTATCTTCAGAACTGCTTTTTGCTGTGAAAGTTTGCAGACAATGTTGGCCTTCAGCTTACTTTTTGTTACACAGTGTAAGTTCATAACGTTCCTTTGATGGGTTCAAGCCTTAGACATGACATCTTCAGGAGGAAATCTGCATGCTAGCTGAATATAGCTGACTTCAGTTGTTTTTTTTTAAAGTCTACTATAATTGTAAAACAACAGAACCTTTTCAGTTGTTTTGAATGATAAAAGATTCAGTCGGTGCTTTGACGACGGACAGATTTGTATGATTGACATTTTCTTATAAGGTTTTATCGAAAAAAGTCCGGCTTCAACATGTAGAAAATGGTATCGTGAACAAAGAACTGCAATTTGATTTCCACGAGCTCATCACACACGGGCGGTACAATCACAATGAGTTGGATATCATATGAACGGAAGTTACACATGTATTCCAATGATATATAAGACATTGAAATTGATAAAGAAACAACGGAAATATGATCGGTTGAATATTCCAAACTTTTTGTGCCAAGTTTATAACGTTATGTAGATTCCAGAGCCAAGGTCGTCCTTGGGTAGCCACAAAGTTTGGAAATTTCACAAGCAAAAATACTAGTATCGTAATTTTCCGATTTGATTACAGATTTGTAGACCAAAGCTGAGCGAAGTTTGGGCGGGCCCGTGTCAGCTGACGGAAGGCGTGGGAAAAAGTTGATGCTGTTACAGTAGTAATCTGAGAAGTGGCAACCCGTGTAACGTCAGTCTCTGACACGGGGCAAAACGCGGAGTGCGGCGTAAAATTTAAAAAAACAATAACAATAACAACAACAAAAATATCGGAAGTACAGGGTCTCTTTGGTACTCATAGCTTAATTTGTTATAGAAAAAGTAAACAACACTCTTAGTTTTATAGCAAATATAAAAGGTTACGCGGTTCGAATTCTAATCTCCAATCAGATTCGGTGGGGCATTAAAATTTAAAAATTTATACAACAACAGAACCAACACCGCACGAAAGAGTTAACATCAGTGTTTTTCATGCACATCCAACAGCCAAGAACAACGGCGCGTGAAACATGAAGTTGGACGGTGACATGTACGCTAGCTGTGGCTGGATCCTAATCAGTCGTCCGGAGTTGGCTTGCTCATTCACCTGAGGTTCATCAACCGGATATCAACAGAAGCGCTGTAGCTATCCATACAGTATCCCAGGGAGCAGCCAACATGCCTTGTAGTGAAACCTGTGTGCAAGAAACACTGACGGTCTTGTACGTTGTAGAAGTGTGGCTCCCGGCCGCATTGGTCAGATCTGTACTCCTACAATTTTTGAAACAAACAAACAAACTAACTAACTAACTAACTAACTAACTAACTAACTAACTAACTAACTAACTAACTAACTAACTAACTAACTAACTAACTAACAAAAACGTTAAGCGGTATGCTGTCCAGATAACGACTGACAAGTAGAACATACTGTTGAATTTAGCGCTCCTTAAAATATACGTATCATTACATTATCCACGTCACGAAGTTCGCACCTTCTCCCAGTCGATGTTCAGTCTCCAGGCCCGTGCTTTCCACCCCTGCTGAATGAATCACATACAGACGCTCGGTCGTTTTAAATTTAACGGGTCTCTACCATGGAATGCAGATAGTCGATCAGCAACCCTTTAATCAATAGAAGATCATGTTCCTGTGAAAAACGCAAATACTTTCCTTTAAGTAAAATCTGCCACCGACCAAGTTCTCCGCATTTTTGTTTGAAACCCAATAGCTTTTATTTGAAAACAAAGTTGCGGACAGAAAATGAGATTATATGGCTGTTTATACAAGGGTTACCGAGGGGGATACCAGAGCTTTACATCTAAAAACATCTAGGGAGTTTCAATCATTCGAATGTCAAATACCCACATACTTACCCCAATGCTCACATTTTTCAAGGGCCCCGGATTCAAGAAATTCGCAACAAACTGAATAGCGAGCAGTTGGCAGTGATATGAATGTTTAGAAGTCCGCATGCCCACCCTTGGAATAGGTCTGACTATTCTACGCCTGTGTGCCGTCTTTTTCCCATGCACAAATATTACAGAGCAGATCGGAAAGTAGCACCTTTTTGTAACGTTTAAAATACATTAGAGTACGAATACAAACCGATAATTCTGTTATTTTGTAAGAAGAATAGTACACTTAGTTTACCATAATAGTTAATAAATCGATTTGACGGTTGATTTTCGACATGTATGATACGAGCTGGTCTGCGGATGACTACAAATGATTGGTGTGCACAGTGCCAGCTAGCCAACTTGTCAGACGCCGTGGGTTTTTGAGGTCGGCAGCGGTTCTCAAATTCTGTCATCATTTTGCTTGTCTTCGGCTTGGTTTTTGCAAAGTGGTCATACTATCATATTCCCAAGGTATTGAATAGTGCTGCTGATTCGATGTGGTTGGCAAAATCTTTAATATTCCTTTGCCAATATCTATTTTTCGAGGTATCTTCAACTAGGAAGGAGAGCGTCGCCCTCCCGCATTGATATAATGTCCCTGCTCGTCATTTTCTGTCTTTTTATTGGCGTCACTTCAGCACGCCGTTTGTTTGAGTGGCCTTCGTTTTTAATGTTGCCTTCCAGTCATGACGCTGAGTTGGTCTGGAAATTGAGGGGCAGACAAAGGTGGTGTTTATTATGACTCCGAACGGTCCATATTTCTGGGCGGGCGAGTTATCAGAGTTCACCGCTCGCCTGCAGGGTATCAAGTTTCAGGGTTTCCCGCCACTGCGGGCGGGCGTTGTTTTCGAAACTGCATGTATGCAACTGTTATGTATGTATGTATGTATCGTATGTACTTTGACATTTGTTCCCGCACCCAGCACTTGTGGGTGGTTGTGTTGCTTGCCACCCGTGTGAAATGTCTCATTTCGTTACGCTGGGTCAGCAACGCCAGTCATCTTGCCCCTTTAGTCTCCTCTCAGTTATTACAAAATTAAAATGTTCTCTCCAATTATTCCTGGGGATGATAAAATTGTGTTAGGGTGATTGTAGCATCATGCCCGCATTCGATTAAGCGTTTCATTGCAGATGGGGATATTTTTATTGCTAAAAACAGACACGACACACATATATATGCATGTTCACCCTTAAAATTAACAGGTATTGTTTCATATGCGTTAGATTTACACAGTTTCTTTAGTCTCACTTTTTTTCTCAGCGGGTGAGTGAGCTTCACTGAGAGTTCACGGCTATGGCGTATCGTGATTCAAGAATATGCTGTACACATGATACCTTTATGCTTTGCAAATTAATATCCTAAAATAATGCCTGATGGTGTGCCACTTGTTTTTAATACAAGGAAAATGCTATGGCCGAAATGGAATTGATTATGTAGAGTTCCCAGAGCTGTGACTCGTGGGTTCTTTCTCATGTCGGCCTGGTGTTTTCCTTTATCAGTTTATGTACCTTCTAATAGTCTTTCTATCCTGTCGCTCTGTCAGCGCACAACTTCCCTGTTCGGATCTTGGTCAGAGATCTTTGTCGGACCTGGCGCCGTGTCGCGAGATCCGGTCGGAGTTGGGACTCGGTGTCCCGGATACACCTCCACCTCCCTAGTAAACCAAATTTTGTTAACAATGTCCGTGCCAGCTTACGAGGATCCCCTACTTCGTTGATGACTGGACGCCTGCCCATTCCACAGTTGTCCGATGGATGCATGCCGGTTCTTTTTTTGGGGGGGGGGGTTGATGGGCGACCGAAGAGGGTTCCAATGAGAGACCGGTTGGGCCTGCTGGGCCTGGCCGAATATAAGGGTCGTTTCAACCCTAGGAAGAGATCCAATAGGGGGTCGAATGTAACCCGAAAGTAATTTGCTCAACTCCAGGTACTGCTCCCCTTCCACGGGTAAGGGCGCAGGGCTTCAAGTAGGTCAGTCCCTGCTAGACTAGCTTCATCATCAAGCCCTCACCGGACTCGGCGAGTGGGGGTGGTGGCTTCATCTTCCTGTGGGGTAACGGCAGTCTGCTTCTGTCCGTTCCTCTTGGCTGCTTCGTAGTTCAGTCGCTCATCCGCATTTCCCAGTGGGGCTCTTGGAGCCGGATCTCCGCCTTCCCAATGCTCATGACACCTCTTAAGGACCCGGAATTTGTTGGGTCGGGGAAAAGGTGGACTTTTCCCTCTCTTATGACACCTCTTAGTGACCAAGGTTTGGTTGGGTCTGGGAGTGTAGTGTTCCCTATTCTCATGACACCTCTTAATGACCCGGCCATCGGGTTGTTGTTTCTTGCTCTCAGGACACCTCTTAGCGTACATGAATCGGGGGGTTGGACGTTGCATGGGTATCTATCGGATCGCAACATCCACCTGGGCACCATTGTTGTGGCCTCTCCCCCGGCTCTTCTCCAGGTGGATTCTCCACCACTGCGGTCTGTTTCGTTTCAGGCCCATTCTATGATTCCACTTTAGTATGGGCAGTGCTGCATCCATCGCTTGCGATGGTGGTATGTGTAGATATTCTTTTAGGAGCTCTGCGGACTTCCTGAGCAGAGTCCCGGCTATGTCGTATACAACCGGTATCCCTATCGTGTAAGTGTGCGCCCACTCGGTCGGTTGTCGAAGGTCAGTCTGCCTGCCTTCTCTCTCGGGGAGGTCAGTCGGTACTCCCATCTTTTCCCCCAGCAACTTATCTCGTATCGGCCATCTCATGCGTATCTTCGCAGGGTTATAACTCACCGCTGGGATGCTGAGATTTTCCACACACATCGCCTGGTCGAGCTGAATCGCCACCGCCATCTTCAAACCGGCCACGTTGAAGATTTCGTGGACTTTGGAAGTCCATCCTGGTACATTGTGGATGCACGTTAGTCTCGTCCATGCCTCCAGCTTCTGGAGCTTGCCTACTTCCTCCAGAACCTGTTGAGAACTTTTGTGGCTGTCTTCGCTATCGACTGGTGTGGTAGTGCGACTTTCTCGGTGTAGGTCACTAGCGTGTCCGCATTGGTGACGATGGCGTGGCCTTCCACTCGAGTGTCTGGGGCTTTGAGGATGACCCTTGGAGCCTGCAGTCCTCCCCATTGCCATATACGGTCTGCTTTCTCGTTGTCGTTTGCACAGCCTATCCCGTACTCTCGGGCTTGCAGATGGGCAATGATAGGAGCGATTTGGTTCGCCTTCTCCGTGAACCGGTTTTCGTCTAGGTACTTGGTCACCGTGATCTCTAGGACCACCGTTCCTCTTTCCGTGCGTATCGCAACATCGGCCCTTCTCCCAACCGCTGGGAAGTCCTTCTCTCTCTCCGCCATGTAACCTTTCCTGGTGCATAATCTCGTTAGCAGGTTGTACACTGCATGATGCCTTTTCGTTTGTAAAGGGAGCGTCCCCACACACCCTGCCACGTAGTGCTCTTGGGTTGGTTCCCTTATCTTGTCTTCCGCCTCCTTACACGTTCCGCACACCTTTTCCGTGACCTTGAATGTAGCCTTGTGGATGTATCTAGAGTACGCCACCCTGGCCCAGTTCCACTGCTTCTTTTCCGTGCGGGGTCCAAGCGTCTTAGCGATACCAACATGATTATATCTCGCCGCCGCAATCAGTCGTGCCGCAAACGGGTGCTTATTTAGATGACACTCCGTCAGCATGTCGTCTCGTGCTGCTCGGAGTCGGCTCTCAAGAGTCTTGATCGTGGTTATTTCGTTGTCCACGTTACCCTTTTCGTTTCGCCCCCTGACCGAACATAAAGGTGCAGGTGTCCGCCGTCGCCTGCAAGCCAATCTTCCCATCCGCCAATTCTCCCAGCATGTGCGACATCCAGTGTTGTTCGCCTCTTTGTCTCTTGCCCGTCTTGACCACCGTGCTCTCTCCTGTGCCTTTCAGGGGCAGTGTTGCAACGCCTACCATACTGTCTGGGCTCAGTTTGACTCCAGTCTTGAGAAAACGCTGGAGTTGCCGTAGCACTAGCGGTCTCGTGAAGTGTGCTAGCGGCTGTGCCGGACTCTGGAACGCAGCTGGGAGCCCTACGAGCCTGGCGAGCCTGGTTACCAGTCCTTGTCTGTACATGGTCCGAAACCTGGGGAGTCCCAGGCCCAAACGTTTCCTCGGTAAGTCCACAAATGCATCCGACATTCGTGACGGCATGCCCGCCAGTTGTTTCGTGACCTTTCGAAGGTAGGTGTCTGCTTCCGTGAGTTGCTGAAACTGTACGTTCGCTACTCGCATCGGATACAGCAACTTCGGGACTACAAAGGTCTTGAGGTAGTCCAGTTTCTGGGGGAAGAGCAGTCCCTCCAGCTTTCCACCTTGGAGGATCGGTTTAACCCCATGTCGAAGCGCTTGCAGTACGGGGGTTTCTGGGGATAACCAGCCGGTCGTTCTGAGTTCCGCATAGGATGCCGGTCTGTTGATTTGT
Source organism: Branchiostoma floridae x Branchiostoma japonicum (assembly GCA_013266295.2). Taxonomy (NCBI): domain Eukaryota; kingdom Metazoa; phylum Chordata; class Leptocardii; order Amphioxiformes; family Branchiostomatidae; genus Branchiostoma; species Branchiostoma floridae x Branchiostoma japonicum. Next base: position 19,403,148 of record CM023830.1, on the reverse strand, counting down.
GTTCCCAGATAGATTAGTGGCTTGCTATTCGCCGGAAGGCCACCTCGGATCACCCCCTTACCTAGTCGAATCGGGGGGTCCTGACTCCAGGAGGATTGGCTTCATCCTGGCTTTGGTGAAGCGGTATGCCAGGAGTTCTGTTTTATCCGCGCTGATTATGAGGTTCAGCGACTGGAATCTTTTCTCTATCCACAGTGCCATCCTTTCGATTCCCTCTCTCGTACTGCTCGTTAGGGCCACATCGTCCGCGAAGTCTAGGTGCGACAACGGGACCGTCGTTCCCGGCAGTCGTATGCCGTCTTGGTACACCGGGGAGTCTAGGTCGCCCCTTAGGGCGATGTCAAGGACCAGTGCGAACACTATTGGGGCCAAAGGGTCGCCTTGAGGAAGACCGACCAGCCGGTCTAGTGCTTCCTATTCCCTCGTCTTCGGTCGTTCTTAGGTGAATCTTGCCTTTCCGGGCTCTTTCTACCACCACCTGTACGGTATTCGTTGCTAATCCATACACCTGCAGGCATCCCTCGAGTGTGTTGTGGTTTAGGGATCCGAAGGCATTGGATAGGTCGAGGAAGAGTACGTATATCTCCTCGTGCTTCTCCCTGGCGTTCAGGAGAGCTGCCTCTAGAGTGAAGAGCAATGTCCCGTATCGCTTCTTCCACCATTTCCGTCGTCACCACAAGCTCCGGCTGGAACATGTCGGCCGGGTTAAAAAGGCGTTGTGCCACGGCCAACATTTCCCCGTACCTCTTTCCCCGCCTCGGTGTGGCATCTGGGGGCACGTTATAGTTGGCAGTGTACTTCCTTTTCCTCGTCCTCGGTGTTCCCAGCGCATCGATCGTTTTGGTCACAGTTTCTGTTAGTAACCCCACTGTCTTCACTCTGTTTGCCCTGTAGTACTCCTCCACCATGGGGGTTGGCTTCCGAACCAGCTTCTGCAGCTGTTCCTGATACCACCTTCTTTTGCGCTTGAGGAGTTGTACCGTTCGGTTCGTAGAAAGTGACTTGCACTTCCTATTGTGTCTCCGTAACTCCACCTTCATCGTCTTTTTGTAGAGCTTCCGCTCTGCTTTGCTCATGTGGGTACCTTTCCGGACTCGGATGATGACCCGCTTCAGCAGGCGTAGTTCGCTTTCCAGGTTGAGGCGTTTTTAATTGAGTCGGGCATCTTTCTTGTATATTTCCTCTTTCTCCCTCCATTCTTTGTGTCTCTTCTCTCGCTGCCGGGCTTTCTTCGCTTCCCTTGCCTCCTTCACTATATCTTCGAAGCGGGGGCCCTGCGCCTCATCCCCTTGCTCGTTTTCTTCCACAAATAAACGTCGTCGCCGCCCTGAAGGCCCCGTGGATCGGCTTCTGCGAGTGCCACCGCCTGGCCTCGCGGTGTCCACCTCCGTTCGAGTTCCCTCGTCCGTTTCCATCTCTGTCAACCGGCTGCCAGTCCTCCGGCTACAGTGATTTGACTCTCGTTTCCTACTTCTGGTTGGGAGGGTCGTGTAGATACCTCCCTTTCGTCCGTCGGATTTCTATAATCTTACGGTGGCCAAAGACAGTATCCAATTGGCCAGACAGTTACCATTAGCCACCGAAGATCTGCCAGTACTCGCACAGGGAGGAGCACTTCTTTTCAAAAATGGTGTCGCTGCCCCTCCTTGTGCCCCTATTAACAGCAATTAAAAGATTGGCCGCGCTAAGGCTTTTACAAGCGGTTTATGGCTTGAATCTGGGACGAACGCGATGACCCGGCACGTCACAGGAGGAGGTTTCGCGAAGTCCCGGCGCCAGCTGATGGCATCGCAACGCAACGACGCAAACGTATAAAAAATTAAATCTTGAGATGCGTCCCGAAAACAAGAACTTTAGTACACAAAAAAAATTAATGCAGGCTCATACATCTTGTAATTCTTAGATTTTGGACAAATTTATAAACAAAAGGCGTCCGTCAACAGATAATGTGATCGTAATTTTCCCTGGCGTCTTTATGTTTGGATTCGGTGAAGAGAAACAACACCACAGAGACGAGCGCGCCATTTTGTAAAGGATATTTCACTCTGTTTTCTTCTCGATTTCGCGAATTTTCCTATTAGAAAATTAAGTCAGGTACCCGGCCTCGGACAAATAGCATATCGTAGAACATACGCAGTGGACGGGATAGTTCCAGAGGCTCAACGTGAAGTAATTTAGTACGAGAGACGTGTCTTCTTAGCAGTACTTTTTCCACAAGGATTTTCCACCATGTGACTCGAGTCACCGCTACCCGCGCCAGCATTATGGCTCACTACGAGAGAATAGTGAACAGGTCTGTATTTTTTTGGGTATATTATTGTAACTTGTATTATATTGCCATTCATTTGTGGATAGTTTCGTAAATTAAACTTGATTTTTCTGCGTGTGCTCTTTTGTGGGAGGGGGGCACAAATCTTATGAGTACTGTACGCAGTGATCACGTGTAGTGAAATAAATTATAAACGTGAAACAACAACAACTATGCAACAATACGAGCCTCGCCATCGTATTTCTATTCATTTTCTTATGTCTTCCTAGTCTTCCTAGACAGCAATGGATTGTGACACTTTTTATTCTTTCAATTTTAGGATAAGGGAGACCTTCTGTACTGATCAATCAGGGACAGTGCAGCAAAGTGAAATTCTTAAGATACTCAGTGACTTCAAACTCAAGCCACAAGAAGTTGGTAAGCACGTTAGGACTGCATTTCCCAATGTCACAGTGAGACATGGGAAGGGGAAGAGGGAAACCGTGTATGATGGCATAGCCACCCGCCACAGTACCCAGTCTCAGTCTCATCCATCATCAGCATTGCCAAGTACTACAAGTTGGCAGTTCCAGTCACAACCATTGCTTCACCAAGGATTGCCAAGTCATATGTATTACAGTCAACAAGATGTGATGTCCATCATCAACAGGTATCAACATGAACTGGAACAGGCTCGTGCAATAAATGTGTCCCTTCATGAGCAGTTACGTACTGCACGGACGTTCACTCTAACTGAGGTGACAGAAACAATCCGAAAGGAGATGAAGGCACTGACATCCAGCAGAAGCCCCATTTCACAACCGGTGAAAAGTGTTGAGGACATCCGTTCATTTTCGATAAAGGATACATCAGACTTTCTACGACAAGCAGCGCCCACCATATCTTCACTTATCACAAACTTAGTCACACCTCAGTACAACAGAGTAGAAGATCGGTCTCATTCAGTCGCTACAGTCATCATGTCCTCCATCGCAAACCACAACAGTCAGAGAACCAACGGTCTTCAGACAATCTTCGGCCTTATGTTGGTAGCAAGGACCTCAAACGACCAGGTGGCATACCTTTAGTATAATTTTTCAATCTGTTAGGATTTAGGCACTCTTCTACTGTACCTGACTAGTAATACATTATTCCTACTATCAGATCTAGTACTAAGAAGGCAGACAATTTATTGTATATTCCTTGTCATATGGGCATTCAACTGATGATGTCTGATAGGTTTATAATTATACAGACAGGTATGAATGATCATGTTAAACTGACATATTTATGACTCATTTTTCCCATTTCCATTAGGTTATCCAAGTCCTCAATCATGCGGGCTTAAGTGTGTCTAGTAGCAAGGTTTGGAAGGTGATTAAGGACAACGCACAGAGGGCAAGGATGGAGACGAAGTTAACCAGGGGAGAACAATGGGCCTACGACAACGTCAACATCCTAAAACGGGTGCGCCAAGTGAGGAAAGGTATGAATGACTTAGCAGTGTTTGTCGCGTGATACACTGTCAAAAGTTATAATTTCTGTGGATTAACTGGAAATGTGCACCTTCCTCAGCTTTTTCTTTAAAAATAATATAATGGGATTTTGTTGTTATCATGTGTGTCATTATTTTCAGTAGCGAAGCATTATTGCCATTACTCTAGTAAGTCATATATTTATGCATCCAACTTTTATACTTTCCATAGCACATCTCAGTGTGTTGTACAATAGCAAACATAGTTTAGCATTTGTTGGATTATGTGTGAAACAAGTTTACCTTGTGATTTGATAAAGAATTTTATCCAACAGAAAAACATGCAGAAATGTATAACTGGACTTCTAGAGTGGCTGTGCCCCTTAAGAAGAATCCGGAAGGTCTTTCACATCTACCCCAGGTATGAAATGACTTAACATGTATTTGGAAAATGTACACTTGTTAGATGGTGTTGCATTAGCATCAAGTGAATATGTTGAAAATGATCTGTGCTTTTAAGAACAAATCAGAAAAATTATCCTACCTACATGTATGACAGTTACATGTTGTTGTTGCAGGGAGACCGGAGGAACCTGACAGTGAGGGATGTTCTTCCCAGTCCGGCTCAGCAGCAGGACATGAAGGGTAGACTGTTTTTGTCTGTCAAGGCTTTCCTCAACAGGACATTCAGACCCTTCTGTGACTCCACCACCCCCACCCCAGCAGCTCCACCCAAGCGCTGGCTTCCCAAGATGTCCTACATGCCGCTGGAACTTCTCGATGAAGATGAAGCGAAGACATCAGACAACATTCGTATCCTGCAGAGGTTTGCCTCAGAGGCAGGGATGGAAGGCGAGCTGTGCTGGGATCAGGTTAGCTTATTTGTTTATAAGAGTTGTTGACTTGTACTCAAAACTACTGTTCTGTGTTATTGTTTCAGTTAAGCTGCTTTTATTTTGCCACTTGATTTGAATATCTATTGTTGTTTCTTGATATGTTTACTTCAATAGAGATTTTACAGACACAAGAGACATGTCTATCAGTGGCACATGCCCAAGATATGACTGACATATATGTTATATGTTTGCCAGTTTTCACTATTGCTGTCCCATTTATTTTGGGTTCATATATTTCTTATAATGTTGTGTATCATATTGTACTTTAGAAATATCTGTTCATTCTACATTTTCAGCTGGTTGTCGGGGACCAGGCGACCTGTAAAAACATCCGCGGTGCCAAGCGCTTACGCTGGGATGATGAGGATGAAACACAGCATCTCACATGGGCGAAAGAGAATCCTGGTATGATTGATTACCTTATGTCATGTGTTTTTTCTTGTTTTCTTAGTGTATGCAGTACTGAATTTTTGAATTGATTACAGGACTGCCTTACATCTACATGTGTGTGTAACATCGCCTCTTCTCCACAAAGACTGATCTGATAATCTGATCATGTTACTGTATTCTCAGGGGACTTCCACTTTCTGTGGGAAGTCGGAAAGTGTGTTCTTCTGGCCCACTCTACATCACCTCGGGATGTTGGGTCAATGTGGTACCTGCGGGATCTTGTAGACAGACGGACAATGGATTCGAAAGGTAACTTTTTTTAAACAATGACATGTAGTTCCTTTAGAAGTGTGAGTATTGCAGAGCATGTAACCTTTAACTTTACTATGTGTGTGAATTACATTCAACAGTGTGTTTCAACATTCCAACATAGTAACTGTTCCATGGATGTGCTACTGCTAGTAGCTTAGTGCTGTAAATAATGAGGAGGAGAACCCTTTTGCTTATACCATTATATTGCACACATAACATACTTGCTGTTGCATTACAAAAATGTTGACAAGGACTTGACAGTTGTAAATAAATGTTAATGCAACAATGTGTACGAAAATTTGTTTTCAACCTTGCTAATCAATGTTTTCCCAGGTAGCAACTTCAATGTCCTGGATGAATTCTTGCACCATGCCCATGATGCCCACTTAGCAGCTGCTTTGATGGCACATATGGGGCTGGAGTCCCTGTCGGATGCATATCAAGGGGAGGACAGTGCAGATGACATTTGCCACACATTTCTACAGAAGTACATCTTCAGGGTCAAACACCGAAACAAAGCTGATGATTCCCTCTACAACCTGTGCACATCCCTGCTGTACCACCTCCTACTATACGTAGACCTCAGGCAGGCAATAAGGTAAGAAACAAAGATTTGAATGGATATTTTAAGCTAAATGAGTGATACAGATGCTTTTTGTGTAGCACCGTGACATAATAAAGTTGCTCTTTCCTACTGTTAGAGTGGATTTTTCATAGTATTGCTGAATGAAAATAATGGCACTGAACATGGATATTTGGTGTACTTCTGTACAGTTGATACTCATTTTAATGGTTAATACAATGCATGTATGTTACATTTACAGGTATGAAAACGGCCCTGCAATTGTGGCACACTGGAGTTTCTGGTTTACCACGCTTCTGGGCACTGGGAGGTCACAATACAGCACCGAGGCAGCCAACCTCATCTGTAACCTCAAGGCTGACTGGTCTGAAGCGGTGTCCAACCTTGCCATACACAACAGGACCATCAACACCCATGGCAGAGAGGGCCATGGCAAACCCATTGACATGCTGGTGGAACATTATAACAAGTATGTATATTATCTTCAGCATGATTCCTGACAACAATGTGCAAAACATACAACTATTACTGGAAACAAGCTAACAACATACAAAACTACATATACCCTATACTATGCATTAGTTGCTTATCTGATAGCATTGTTGAACAGCATTGTACCAGACACAAAGAGACAATACATATCATTCATATGTCCATTCTAAACCTTCCATGTTGTCGTAAATGTTATCCATCTATCAGTTCTGTTATCTAAACCTATTGTTTCAAATTATAGGATCCTGAAGGCTGTGCTGAAGACATCTGGTGGCCATTTAAGTTTCCAGCACGCCAAGGATGCATCACTAGCCGTCCCGATGCTCGATGAGGCTAGGAAATTCTGCTCCACGCTATTCAACACAAGGCAGACTGTGCGCCACAGTACACCATCTGCAGACAGGGACATCAGACTGATGACAGATGCCATTGTTAATGGGAAGAGTTTCAACATCACCCCAGGAAGAAGATTGCTAGGCAATGAGACATTTGAGGACCCTATCACCAAAGGCATGGAAAAGATAACAGAGGCCAAGTGGCTGGAAACTTTCCTTCAGAAAGAAGATGGCCGACAGCCGCAAGCCACCCCTGATGACACTGATGTCAACATGGATGGAGAGAATGACACAATGGAGGAAGAAGCGGAAGAAGATACCTCAGATGACAGCAGTGATGACAGCGACGATGATGATGCCAACACGGACCTACTCATGGATGAGTAAGGTTAGACCCCACCTGTTTGTGTACATAACTATCTGCGATTTATGTCACCATTCTTACATATGGAACTAGTATTTGCCCCAGTACAACATTCAGGAGTGATTGTCAGCAGATTTGCTGAAACTAAAGAACTACATTTAGTTATAAGTACAACCACAGATACTACAGTTCACACATACTCCAACAGATAAAAGTACATTTGTTTCGTCTTTCCCTGTTAACATGTATCATCACAACACCAAGACTAATATAGTCACTCATTCTTTAGTTATCTAACTAGTATTAACTTTTTTCTATTCAGGAGTTTTTCTATTCAGGACTTCTTTTTCTTCGTAAAGACTTCTATGTGTCTATGTCACCTTCAACAACGAGAAACAGATTTCCAAAACACATGCAAACACATATAAGAAAAATGTATAGTATCACTGTATACACTATGTCACTATGTACAAGTTTATCCATAAACCATGTATACAAGTAGGTAACCTTTTCCTTAGAGGCTACGAGTACAACAGCAAAGAGACCGCTGAGCGACCGAACAGTTGACGGATTGCTCAAATCAGGGAACTCATTTCAAAAGTTAATTTCCTCTGCGTGACCAGCTTGAACGTTCAAAATGAAGAACCAAATTGTATCTAGAACCGTGCCTTTCTACATGTAGTTATACGCTTGAATGGGTTAGGGTTAGGCTCAGACTACAGTCCGTACAGTGTTTGTGATGTCACGCAGAACTCTCGTGTTGTTTTGTGTTTTCCTTCTTTTTGCTGTGATCTCTGGGATAAGGTTGTCAATCATTGATAGGATGGTTTCTTTCTTCTCTTCGGGAACACCTTTCAGTTTCGTAAGGTCCTGCACTGTGTGAATAGAATGCACATTTTTTACAATTCTTTCAATGGCGGCATCGGCCATGAGACCGCATGGTCCGATGAACAGAAACTGATCGTTATCCTGAAACCACTCGTCTCTCATCTCATATAGTCTTTCCTTGAGGACGTCCTCGTTTCCAGTGTCCTTTCTTCTCTTTCGGCGTGGCCTTTGTCTCTTCGCACGTTTTTGGTTACTTGCACTTTTGGTTGTGAAGAGGAATGTGTTGACACTGTCCTCACCACAGATACTGCAACATGTTACGACATCCTCTTCCATCTCTTCATCCCCCTCTTCATCCACCTCTTCTTCCACCTCTTCTTCCACATGTGTTTCCACCTCTTCTTCCACATGTGTTTCCACCTCTTCTTCCACCTGTGCTTCCACCTGTGCTTCCACCTCTTCTTCCACCTGTGCTTCCACCTGTGCTTCCACCTCTTCTTCCACCTGTTCTTCCACCTGTTCTTCCACCTCTTCGTCCACCTCTTCTTCCGCCTCTTTATCCACCTCTTCTTCCACCTCTTTTTCCCCCAGGTGATGCAGTAGTTTCTTGCGGAGGCATCCATCTGTACGGAGGAATGCTGAATTGCCCTCATCTGCTGTCTTGGCATCTGCAGCACCGTGGAAGACAACAGCGTATGCCTGGTCACCACTTCTGCCAGCTCTTCCGATTTGCTGAAAAGGCAGAACATTCCAGAGTCAACAACTACAGCATTTACATTTAAGGTATATTTGTAACCTACTAGTAGTCATAGCCAGTTTAAAGATTATTGATAAAATTGTAGTACAGTGTAAAAGCTACATTGAGAATACCAACATTGTTTTAATGTCTAATTCTATGTCATTCAAGTACACTTTACCTGGTATAACTGGCCAATAGTGGAGGGCAGCCCGTAGACAACAACTCCCTTGACGTCGGGGATATCTATTCCCTGCAAGAGTATCATTTTGAATGCATCAGTACATTTGCCCGAGTGGTAGTGTTTCACACAATGTGCAATGGTCAGTAAGGTTTTCATTTTAACATGGAGGAGTACCCACAGTTTTTTTTCAATCTGAGACATTTTTATTAGTTTTTTATATACGTATGTATTCTGCACGCATGTTTCACGCTTGTATCTGATGAGGTACATGATATATTACATTGTACTTTGGTTTCAGTTTATCAAAGGTATGATTCATGCTAGTAAGAGAATGATTTTTTAAAAACATTGAGTCACATTGTTTCATCTGTCCTTTTTGCAGTCTCAGTTAAATGTGGGATATGTTTAAAATGACATGCATACAAACCATTCCAAATGCAACTGTCGCAATCACAATCCGGACACTGCCATCACGGAAGCCTTGGAGAACACTGTCCTTGGCGTGTGACGAAATGTCAGAGTGGAAAACCCTGACTGTTCTCCGCATGGCTGGACTGCACACGTGGTTGAACAAGGCCCACACTTCCATCACCTTCTTCTTTTCCCTAAAGTATACAAGATGTTTTTCCACATCTGTGGGCTGTCTTGCTGCAGTGACCGCAGCCACCAAAGGTTGAAGGTCGACCTGTTGTCAGAAGAAATTAATAGTCTGAATTAAGCAAACTGTAATTGACCTTCAGATTATATGCTAACGATTAAAATAGGATAGCAACAATTCTCTTGTGATCATTGTTGTACTACCAGAATGATGCTAGCTGTCACAGTTTATGGACAATTTTGAGGTATAACCATTTTGGACAGTACACAGTGGTTTGAATAAAAGTAGATACCAGGAAACACTAGTGTGTGCAGTATGGTGGATACATTTGCATTTCTCAAGACACTGATTTAAGTAAGTTGTTCATTGATTACTTGTGTACTACTTAGTATATGCAATTGCCCACCTTAAGGCTGGCTATTTTCTTTCGAAGCAGGAAGATGTTGGTCCTGTCTAAACTGCCCTTGACGATGGTCGCCTTCTTCATGTGAAGCTTCTTCACCACTGCCTCTTGTACCTTTGGGGTGGCTGTGGCAGTGAGGGCCATGAAGGGCACCCCAGGCATTCCGGCACGTAGGCTTCCAAGGTCATTGAAAGCCACCCTAAAGTCCACTCCCCTGTGAATAAAGTTTACAAATGATCTTAGTCCAACTATGTACAATAAAGAGTCTTGAAGACACACAGTATATTTGAAAAGAACACGATGAGACATGTGTAGCAAATGTAGTGTAAGTTAATGAATAGATATTTACCATTCTGGTATACAGTGTGCTTCGTCCACTGCCACCAAACTGATGGGCAAAGGGGGGTCTCGAAGCATTGCCCTTCCCTCAGAAGAGGTAAGCTCCTCTGGAGCCATGAAGACTGCAAAGGTGAGAAAAGAGTAGGATGTCATAGTTAGATATATCAAAGTCATTTTCACTTTTGGTCTAATCACCTGTGGTGTACATCCTGCATATCATATCAATATCTCATGTATGTTTTATTTCATTAATGTCTGAACTGAAAAATATTATTTTATGTAATGTGAGCATTATTTACCTAATCGCACACCATTATCAGGTGTCTGCTGAAACCTTCTGATCGCCACCTCTGTCGATAGATACAATCCTTTGTACCCAGTGGTTGCCTCGAACCGGTGAATCTGTAAGATAAAAAGTGTGATTTTAATAAAAGCATTTAAAACAATGTCTACAAGGTAGTATGCTAGTACCAAAAAGATGCTGAGACATATGAACGTGCAAAAATATCCTGACAAGTCCATATAGAAAAGAGGCAAAGTATTCTCCAATGAACTTTAGGGCGGGCGGCTGAGCACTCTCTCTACTTGGCCAGCTTTTGCCGCCAGACATCTGCTTGGAGATTAGCCCGTTACACGGTAAGTGCTTTCGTTACAACAGATTAGTGAGACTTGTACAAGAGGACGCTAACGAAATTATATAAAGCCGTACGTTGTCATGGTTTGAAAAAAAACAGTTCATATGAATAATGTGTTCCTATAACTTTTTTTAACGCAAAAAGTGCTCATGATCACGAAGTTTATACGCTCGGCGAATTCTGCCCCCCTCCCCCAGCCGAGCAGTGTACTTCGTAAACAAAACAAACAAGAAGCAAAAAAAAACCCACTATATTCGGGGCTGTTGTAAGAGTTATCTTTGATAATGTTCGATTTAAAAAATAAGGATAATGGAATATAGTCTTACCTGATCGTTTATTAATGCCCGCAACGGCGATACGACGATCACGAGTTTCGGCTCTACCAGGCAAAGGGGAATGCTCTGGTAACACAGGGATTTGCCCTGACCTGTGGCAATGCCCACGAAGACGTCTTTGCCTGCCAGGGCGGCGAGGGTCGCGCGTAACTGGGGTTCTCGAGGTTCAAAACCCCAGACATCGCGAAAGACACGGCGAACCCTTTCCTCCATCGTTTGAACTGACCAAAATAACGGTTGGTGCACTGACCCGTAGAGACACTTCCTGTAACGGTCACCGGCTGGCCGGCACGGAGAGGGCACGTGCCGTTCCCGGCGAAGGGTAATTAGCACCTACTTCACAAGCACAGTTTGATTAGTCAACGATAGGGTGTTAATAGCCTTTGACATTTCGACTACCGGCAGATCTTCGGTGGCTAATGGTAACTGTCTGGCCAATTGGATACTGTCTTTGGCCACCGTAAGATCTGCTTGGAGATTTCTACTGGCTAGCGCTTCCTGTGGTCTAGTCTGCTTCCACCCTCAGTTATGAGCCTTCAGACCTGCAAGGACACAAAAGGGAGGAAGGCTTGGTTAGCTACTCTCCTAGCAGAGGTTTGGGTTTGGGGTTATTACCCAACCCAAAATTGGGTAGAAATAAAATTTCAGTAAAAAAAGAAAGCCCGATAAAAAAGCCTAAAAACACGCTAAAGATAAGCCCCAAACCCAAACCTCTGCTTGGAGAGTATGGTTAGCTTCCGTGCCTCTGAACTGATCGCCCCTACCTTTTCGTCTCATTTGCTTTCCTATTCCATCGTTCCTCCGCCGTCCGCCTCGTTCACCTCCCCATACCTGGAGCGACCTACAATTTCGTTCGTTACGGTTCCATCCCAATCGTTTTCTGTTGCTCTCTCCGTCTCGGGCCTGCCTGTGAGTAAGCCCCCTCCCCCCCCCCCCCCCATTGCTCATGACACCTCTTAATGCCCACTCTTGGAGCTGATGCCCCCCATTTCGGTGTCTGCAAAGACGCGTCAAATTGGCCACGCCGTATCCATTTGCCAGACAGCGGGTAGTACCATTTACCACCGTGCTTCCTGGATCTTTCTCCAGTCCACTGTCCAGCTACTTGAGCTGCTAGAATCTGCTTGGTGTACCTCACTAGACACTTAATGAGTAAGATTAGTAAGATTAAGTGCTTTAGCCAGCCCTGTTTCTTACAACCTTGCCCCTAATATTGTTCCAAACAGGGTGCTCGTCAATTTTTGCCTTTGCTACAACAATAGCCCTGGCACAACACAAATCGTCTTTGTTATTGATACCGACTTTCGACTGCTTTTGTTAGCTTGTAGACCCTACCAATTTTCAGCAAGAAATTGTACCAGATGTCGGCCATTGTTGTCAGGTATAAGAAACTGTTTTGCAAAGTGGTCCTCCGCATACTTGCTTTATACAGCTTATGTGGGAACATCAGGTTCAGGAAGTCCAAATGATTGTCTGGCAATGTGGCCGATTAATAGGAAATACAGCTTCCTGTCAGTCAAAGACAAATTTTTTACCACATGCCCATGCCGTTCCACCAACCGAGTGAAAAAATTATGAATTATGAACATATGACTCGTTACTTAATGCTTTCGTAAAGCCCTACATGTGCAGGACACGGAAGTACAAACACAATATAAAAATAAAATGATCATTTATAAAAGAAATATTAAGTCACACCCTTGTCAGTGCCGAAAGATGATTTTTAGCCACCGGGTATGCTGTCGGCACATCCAAGTGCTTGATACAGCTGGCTTCGCTGAGATAGGGCTACTGCCATAGTTTATATACAATAGTTCTTGTGAGTAGGATGAGGTGCGACGCCACCGACCATGCCGGTTGGCCGCCGGACTACAAGACGGGGGTTATGATGGCTTCTCTCGGCCTTATTATATAGCTTATGGACTAGCAAGCGTTCGACAAGCTGTTACACACTGCGTGGTGTCTCTTGATCTGGAGATAATTTGTGGCAATGCAGCCGGCCGCAAAATGAGTTGGATTTGACCCGTGCAGTAGAGTCTCCTGATTCGGTTGCGCATGGGTCGCATTCCGAGGCTGCTATGCTGAAGGTGGCCTAGTGAATGTATCGGGCGTACATCCTCTTGCCCCACTCCTACACATCTCTCATTGTAGAGGGATTGATAAGTTTCGCAATGGCCACATGCCCCTCCATGGCGTCTGCTATTGGCGGGTCGGCTGGGGCATGCCCCGTATATACTCCTCTGTGATGTGGCTTTGGTTTACCCTTGTCACAAAGGACCTCAGTCCCGTTTTTAATTGGGGTATAACTAAAAAAAGAAGAAGGAAAACTAGGCAGGAGAAACAAGAGTTTTAACTATTCAGTCCTGTTAGGGTATGGAAGGCATTCATTACGTTCCCCTTCTGTGGGCATCCTCATCATTAAGGCCTTCAGACTTCGTCTTTGCCGTGTTGAAATGTTTAACCACTGCAATCTCCAGAATTGCCGCCTCTGGCAGTACGTTGACCACTGGTCTGCTCTCTTGTTAATATGGGGGTAAGGCTTCTCTCCGTTTTTGAAGCCTCTGGGATCTCTGGCAGTGCAGGCCTTTGCCAAGCTAAGCCTTTTTTTTAATAAGAGTTTTATTCATAAATCAAAAGAAAAGACATGTACATATACAGTGAACCATTTATGACAACAAAAAGTACAGAATATAATAATTCAAATAACAATGCTGATAATGATAGAGTCAACAGCGTAAAGTACCCCACTTGCCACGATGCTTCTGCAGCTTTCCCCTCATGGCTATAGAATATTCTACTTTATGGAAGAAGTTTACATAATTAAGAAAAGATTGAAAAGTAACATGGTTGGCCTTTCTACTTTTATAGATGCACATTTTAGCTAGTAAAATTACAAGATTACCTATAACAGGGGTTTCTGAGTTAAAATTACCATTGACAATGACATTATGACAAAAATGACATTAAAGGGATTGGGATGTAGTTTTTGCCCTGTCTGCTGATGAAACCAAATTTTAATTTGATCCCGAAAGGAAACTAAATGTGGACAGTCCCAAAAGACATGTAGACAGGTTCCTTCTTCTTCATGGCAAACTGAACATAATGTCTATACATTTCTAAATGTACAATAACCTATTAGTCGGTAAAAATTTGTCAACAATTTTATATTGAAAAAATCTTGTCGTTGGGTCAATGGTGCAATGTATGATAGAGGTATAGACTTGTCTCCAGAGGATTGGGGTGTCAAAGGGGTACAGCCATGACAACTGAACATTATGTGACAAATCTATCAAATTGTATGACATTAAAAAGAACTTATACATACTTTTATTAATCTTAAAATTTCTTAGCCAGGTACTTTATATTGAAATGGAATACAAGTGAAAAGAGGAGAATAACCAAGCAAACTAGATTTCTATTTTGGGGGGATTGCAGTGTATAGCTGCAAATACTGAAGGTGGCTACAGACATTACTGTCCGCATGATCCCCTTGCACGAGACGTAGTTCTGGATTACCAGCCTGCAGGGTATCAAGTTTCATGTTTCCCGCCATTGCGGGCGAGCGTTGTTTTGAAACTGTACTATATTTATGTATGTATTGTATGTACTCAGCAAGGACATTATACAAGATGTCCTTGGTACTCAGTCTGTTAAATGATGTCTGTTGAAACATTATTTAGCTCGGCAGTAAAATCTGCTAGATATAAAAATCAAACAATATGGAAGACAGTAAGCTCCCCTGGTGGACACCCAAGCGGAATACCATGTAAAACCAGTATACAATAACGGGAAATAGACAACCATTTTTTTTCCGTCAACCAAATTCTTAAACAGAAACAGTGTATAGTTGTTAATCGGGTCTTGCCCTTTCTTGCTCGTTCAACAATGACCCTTACCGTGTCTGCCGCCAGTCCGTATACCTGAAGGCAGCCTTCCAAGGTCTCATGGTTGAGAAAGCCGAACTCATTAGTCATGTCTGGGAAGAGAATATATATCTCCTCGTGTCGTGCCCTTGTCTTCTGTAGCGCCGCCTCCAGCGTGAATAATAGTGTGGCAATATCACCTCCTGGTCTAAATGCCTGTTGCCGGGGGGGGGGGGGGGGGGAGAGATAGCATACTGTTTCCAGTCAGCCATCCCATCCAGTAGTCTTGTATGATGTGAGCCAACACTTTCCATATCGCTTCCTGGAGTTCAACCGGCCACCAGCTGGACATACTGTCTTCAGGTCTGCCCTTGCCTTTGCACAGTAGTGCAATTTCCGGGTCCCCCGTTCCGACCGGTACCTCTCCCTTTGCAAGGACTCCATTGTACACTTCTGCTAGTTTGTCAAACGATTTTCTGTCTCCCTTCAGCAGACCTTGGTCAGAAATCTTTGTCGGGCCTGGCGCCGTGTCCGGCTTCGCCCTTTCTTTGATTGCCTCCTCCACCAAGAATAAGAGGTTGAAACTGTATTTTTTTTGGCACCGAAGGCAAAATCGGTGTTCTTGAAAATACCCCCAATTGAAAATACGCCCAATAAAAAAGGTTTGTTAAAAATCGGACCCCTAATGTTGGGTTCCGGGAATTTTTAGAGAGCAATTTGGCCAGATCGTTAAGTTTCGTCTGGCGTTAGAACTGGTCTCCATAAACTATTTGTTTTTGCGTTCATTGACCGTCTGCCTTCCTGTATTAAATTTTTGAAACGTACGTAGCGTTTCATATTTTTTAAATCGGATTCTTGTAGGGGTGATATAAAGTCACAGTGCGTTTTCGAGTGAACTTGGACTTGTATCTCTTATTGATAAAATCATCTATGGCAGTAGAGAAGTCAGTGCTATTTATTATGTCTGTAAACTTTTGTTTGGAGTCAGAGTTCCATACAACCCCACTGACTTGTACTTTTGTGAAAATGTATATCTTTCCTCAGCCTCATTCTTCTCTGGGTTCAGTATATGCTGCAATGCTTTGCTTCACGGTTCGGTCAGTTTCTGCAACTGCCTCGTTCTTTTATATCACAATGTCGTGAAGCATAGGTGTCATGCAATTTATACAAGAATATACAACATTCATCACTTCAGTTTTGACAAGACACTGTATTCTACTGAGTCAAATAAAAAAATTAAAATGGAACAGTTAATGATTACAAAGAATGTTCCGTTTGTCTTACAACTGAAGAAATGTGTTGTACAACTGTACTTACTCATTAGTGCACAGATTTGCGGATGTGTGTCCGTGCACACCTCCGTGTGGGCACACCTTTATCCATGAGTTTATCCATGGCTCATTTGAAGCCTTCGTTCTCCATAATGGCTGACTTCCTGTTGGTCTCTCTCTTGTCTACAACCTCGACAGCATTTTCCGGTGTATGTGCAATACTGTGCACAGTAGTCTGTCGAGTTCATCACCTGTGTATCAATCTAATAAAAATATATTTGTTTGAAAATGTCACTTTGCCAACATCAATTGTTTTAATTAAATAGAACCAATATAGCAGTGCCAAAACTGCTAGCTAGTATGTATCCCTGTCAAAGCTTAACATGATTTCAGTAATGGCATAAATCTGCATCGACATCATCAAACTTCATATAGTATGTTTGAGCTTTATATCAATGGTATGTTTATTTGATTAAAAAACTGTCCTACAGTGGCAGCCATTAGGCGAGTTAAGTAAAATCGTATCATAATACAAGGTATAATTTTGGCAGTTAAAATAGTACTATACAGTGTAACATAAAATATATTAATGTAAAACATGAAAATTAAGATCCTGAAAAATTCAAATTACGTACTCGCATTGCGGTTACAATAAACTCGGTAGTAACTTCAAAATACTATAATCTGAAATCTTTACAATGTAAAAGATCTAGCGCAGGGGACAATTACTTGTTAGCAGGCGGATTATGATAGGTAATGCAGTTCCGATAACGGTCTGTTCTGCTACGAGGGATGTTCAGTTTGTGAGATGACCTTTATGGTCGACTACCACCTTTGGCAGGTGGCAGTAAATGCTGGAAATGATCAGATTGTCTGAGAGGGTTAGCAAAGTTCGTAGTCAGGCCAGGACATTGTGATTGAAGGGTAGGATACTAAGAATTACTTTCTCACTTAAAGGCTGGTATTCTCAGTTCACCAACCAAGTATAATTATACATGACACTACTGCATTAATGGCCAAAATACTACCCAGAATCGGTTACTTACTGCTACGATTTATGTTCTTACACCAATAATACTTTGCTCACATTGATAGTAGATATTCATGCCTAGAAATGTTTCAGATGGCTCATTAATCTATCTTACACCATCATTGGTTTTTTTCTCAAGACCAAAATTCTTGATACCTTAATCTGCATGATTTTCAAGATTTAGGTTATTACATCAAGACTATTTTTCTCACTCCAAGACCAAAATTCTTACTCCCAATTAATTTGTTCTTACTTTCAAGTTTGAAGATAAGTCCAAGAATACCTTTCTTTGCTTGAGATCAAAGTTCTTAATACCTAAAAAATGCTTTCATTTTTTTAAAGATTCGGGTTCTAACACCAAGACTAATTTTCTCCCTTGAAGACCGATATTCGTACTGTCAAGAAAACCTTTCTTCCTTGTAAGTTTTATGTTCTTACAACAAGAATGTATTTTCTCAGGACCGAAATTCCCCAAGACCGAAATTCTTGATTTCTAGAACTGCTTTGTTATATTGCAGATTTATGCTCTAACACCAATACTTCTTTTCTTACTTTAAGACCAAAATTCTTACTGGCAGGAGTCTTTTCTTCCTTCCAAGTTTTATTTCTTATGGCAAGAATACATTTTCTTTCCTCAAGTCCGAAATTGTTGATAGCTAGAATTGCTTTCTCCTTTTAAGATTTAGGTTCTTACACCAAGAATGATTTTCTCACTTCAACACCAATATTTTTACTGTCAAGAGATCCTTTCTTCCATTTAAGTTTTATGTTCTTGAAACAAGAATGCAGTTCTTTGTCCAATAGCAAAATTCTTGATACCTAGAAGTCCTTTCTTTTGTTAAAAATTTAGGTTCTTACACCAAGACTTCTTTTCTTATCCCAAGACCAAAATTCTTACTGCCACGAAAAAAAATTTCTTTTTACCTTTTTTTTATTTCTTACAACAAAATGCATTTAATGCATTTCTTTCCTCAAGACCAAAATTCAAAATTAGGTTCTTACACCGAGAGTACTAAGTTCACTTCAAGACCAAAATTCATACTGCCCATAAATGTTTTCTTACATATTCTTAATAAAGAATACCCTTCTCGCTTCCAAACCATTTCCCTCGCGAATGTGTCACTTGTCTTTAAGATTTCCTTTACTGCCCAATAGCACGATGTCGAAATGAATTTCATATCTATAAGTATATGTCCTCGTTATTGTTCGCAAGTTCTTTACCACTTTGAATACAAGACTAGCACATACATTTGCTAGAATCTGTTGTGTTGACATTTATCCACAACACACCCACACTGCTTTGCAAATATTATAAATCACTTCTTTCTTTGACAAGGCAAATCTACTCGGATTCGCTCCAGCTGTCTCCACCTTTTCTGAAAAGCTCGTACTTAGCGTACGCTTTCATAACGTTTGCTGTCAAGCCCCCTTGTTGAGGTTGGTGTCCTTGAGTACGTGGAGTTCAATGAAAACGGGTACGATGATGTCGGGGTGGGGCTGCTGAAAGCAGTAAAGTAGCCCCGATAAGGAATACAAACCCTTCACCACGGACCCGCACCTAGCCAAGGCTCTCCTGTGCACCACGTACACCTGCGGCATGTCGTTGTCTAAGAACTGCTTCACCACGATGAATGCTGTTCTCATCTTACTGCGCCGCATCTCCTCTGTGGTGCTACCATTGGCCTATAAGAAAGAAAATATTGAGTTGTACGTTTAGGTCCTAATTGTTATTAAGGACTACAATTATATCTGTCAATGAACCCCACCCACTCCCTTGGTATTGTAGAGGGGTTGAGAAGCTTCGCAATAGCCACATGTCCTTACATTGTATCTGCTATCAGCTGAGGCATACTGCCGTATGTACTCCTCTGTTAATATATTTCTGTGGCCTATTATTGTCACATAGGACCTTAGTCCTGCCAGGGTGTGGAAAGCGTTCATTATGTTTTTCTTTAGTGACTTTGTCATCAGACCTTCCGTGACCATTCGAATTCCCACGTCTTACATGGCCCCTAACATGTGCGACAGCCACGGCTGCTCTCTTCTCGTACTCCGGCCCTCCTTCACCAGACTTTGCGCTGGTCATCTGCAGACCCAGCACTGTGCAACCTGGTTCTTTTCTAGCCCGCTACCCAGGTAATCTGACCGCTGCGCCGACAGTATGTGTCTGGTGCACCTCGCCGGAGGAGGGGTTGGGCCCTTGCTAGTAGATGGGGTGCCTAGCAGACGTGCAGACCTGTCGATCCATGCAAGTCTGTACATGGGGCAAAAGCATGGGGGACGACCAAGCCCAGCCTGTGGTTGGGGAGGTAGAGAAACGCGTCTGACATTCTGATGGGAAAGCCTGCCCATAATTTCACTGCCTCCATGATTTTTTTAAACAACTCCCATGGTCCCCAGCCATGGTCTTTATTCGAGTTCACCATAGAATCATCATGGTGTAACAAATGTAATATCTTGAATTTCTTTCTAAACACAATCTTTTCCTTCTTATCCATAATAAGTAAATATTCTGTCAAGGACAAGTACTTATTCCATAGATATTGCATCGCACTTATAATGTGGAAAACAATTGTAATACATTTGTATTTCTAGTAAAGTAGGATTATCCTTATTTCTAGTACAAGACAAAAATATGGCGTACTTCGCTAGAGTGAGGTATAAGTTGGAAGAGTCACCAAGTAGTACAGATGCTATGTCTACATTTATGTGTCTTATAAAATTCGCTCCTTATAATGTTTTCCGTATAATGTTAACACTCGATAAACATGTGCAAGCAAGTTTCACCTGTATTACATAGGTCACATGTGGGACTGTAAATGCTTCCGGTAGTGTTTTAGCACTAGTTAAAACTGTTAAAACTGTTCTCCATTTATTGAAAAATTTACAAGGGAGTATCTTATGAAATATTTTTAAATTAAACTCTCTGAATGTCAAATGTTTGTGCTTTCCATATTTCCCTCCAGTTCAAACTGGGAGATAAAGTGTCCCAATAGATGTGCGCAGAAGGTATTGTGGTACATGTATTCTTAAGAATGCTAACAGAGTATAAATATCTACTGGTAAGTTTTTCAATCTAGACAATGTAGGAAGTAAACCATATCGTATGATAATGATTACTACTTAACGTTTCCATAGCTGTTTGATCTTCTTTATCAACCCAGTTCAATCCTATTGCCCTTTTAACTTTCATGAATTCACTAATCCAGTTCTTTCTATCCCTTAACAGCTTTTCCAATGGTATAAAATCTAAGTTATCACATATGTCGTTTACACTTTTAGTCCATTGTTTGAAATACAAAGAATTGTCAACTTAATAGTTTTCGTTACACTATATAATTTCCTGTCTGCTTTAGAAAGTCTGTTTTACCTCCTCCAAGTTCATACTAAGTCAATACTATCTGAATATAGAAATGTTGGAGGGCACGTAGTGCCGGAGTGTCAACTCTTTTATAAAAGTTGAAGCGGAAGAGAAGGAAACCTTTTTCCTGAATTGTTCAATAAAATGTAAGGGAATAATGTGCCAATGACGCACTCTAGTAACATCGGATTCGTTGCCACCGTTTGCTGGTTTGGTACGACCTTCTCGGTGTACGTGACCAGCGTGTCTGCCTTGTTGAGTATGGCATGACCTTCCACTCTTACTTCCGTGTCCTTGAGAATGAGCCTTGGAGCCTGCAGCCCTCCCCATTGCCATATTCGATCCGCCCTTTCGTTGTCAGTTTACGCAGTCACTCCCGTACTCACGTGTCCTGAGTTCGGAAATGATGGGCGCGATCTGATTAGCCTTTTAGCATCCAAGATGGGGGTTTTCGGAGAAAGCCAGCCTTTCTTCCTCAATTGTGCAGGTTGCCGGTCTATTAATCTTTGTTCCCAGGTATATCAACGGCTTGCTATGCCGCCCCTGATCACCCCTTTACCTAGTCGGATCGGAGGATCGAGGAGGATCGGCTTCATCTTGGCTTTAGTGAATCTGTATGGTAGGAGTTCTAAGGTTCAGTGACTGGAACCGCTTTTCAATCCACTGCGCCATCCTCTCAATGCCCTCTCTCGTGTTACTCATCAATGCCACATCGTCCGCAAAGTCTAGTGAGACAACGGGACCGTCGTTCCAGGAAGCCGTATGCCATCTTGGAACACTGGGGAGTGTATGTCCCCCCTCAGTGCAATATCGAAACTAGAATTGCCATTAGCGGTGGGCCCAAAACGGGTCCACCGCTAATCTTCCTGGCATTCATACATATAACGTTATACAGTACCCAACAATCACAACAACATACAACATATTACACATCACACAAATTTACAAATTCACAATTATTTCTTCTTCACAACTTTACATCCTTCGCATACTTCACAATCATTGAGAAAAAAAAATGACATTAGACTTGTACACAACCCGAATAAAAATTATTACTTATATTACATTAATATGCTTTTACTTGAGTTACATTGATTTTGTCTACATTGCAATTGTTTTGGCACTGAAGTACTTAAGAAGTCCTGATTTGAAACTGTCCTTTGTTCCTAAATGCTGTAGATCCAATGGTAGGTTATTCCATGTAGAAATGCTTCTGTATCTGAAGCTTTTTTTCTTTGCATTCGTTTTAGTTTTTTCCAGAGCTAAAGTTAATCTAGTAGCGTAACGAGCTCGCGAACCAACGCAAAGACTATTGGAGCCAAGGGGTCTCCTTGAGGGAGGCCCACCAGCCGATCTAGTGCCTCCTCCTCCCTTGCGTCTTCTTTGGTCGTTCTCAAATGGATCTTTCCTTTTCGTGCCCTTTCCACCACCACTTGGACCGTGTTCGTCGCTAGTCCGTACACTTGTAGGCATCCCTCTAGCGTGTCATGATTGAGGGATCCAAAGGCGTTGGACAAATCACGGAAGAGAATGTAAATCTCCTCCTGTTGCTCTCTGGCGTTAAGGAGGGCTGCTTCTAGGGTAAAGAGCAGTGTGGAGATATCCCCTCAAGGCCTGAAAGCCTGCTGCCATGGCGACAGCATCCATATGGATACCAACCAGGTCATCCAATATTTCTGTATGATGTGCGCCAATACCTCCCAGATTACTTCTTGGAGTTCCACCAGTCTCCAACTAGAGATGTCCGGATCCCCTTCTGGCTTGTCCTTTCCTTTGTACAACAGGGCTATATCAGAGTCCCCAAGGCCTTCAGGGACCTCTCCGGTTGCCAATATGCTGTTGTACATGTCCCGTACGGTGCTTCAAACATTGCCCTGCCAGCCTTAAGAAAGTCTTGGTCTGGCACCTTCGTAGGTCCGGGTGCCGTATCCTTCTTTGCTCGCTCTCTGATAGCTTCTTCCACCATCTCCACTGTTACTACAAGTTCTGGTTGGAACATGTCGGCCGGGTTAAACAATCGTTGCGCCGCCGACATTTCCCCATATCGTTTACCTCGACGCGGGGTTGCTTCTGGGGGCACATTGTATTTAGCCGTGTACTTCCTCGTTCTCGGCGTTCCCAGCATATCGATCGTCTTCGTCACCTTTAGTGATCCAACCGTCTTTACTCGATTCGCCCTTTAGTGAGCCTCGACCATAGGGGTTGGCTTCCGTAGAAGCTTTCTTATCTTCTCTTGATACCACCTTCGTTTGCGCATCCACTCTGACCGCCATCTTCGGGTCCCCCTTGGCGATTTCTCGAGCGATCAGCTCAACCTGGTTCCTTTTCGCCACGTACTTCGTGGTGGTGAAGCACTCGACCACCGCGATTTCCAAGATCGCCACCCCCTAGCGGTGCGCACTATAACGTCCGTCCGTTTGTTGAAATGGGGGTAGGGCTTCTCCCTCTGTGCCTTGAAGCCCTTGGCATTACAGGCCTTTGCCAAGCTGTCGCAAACAGTATGGTGGCGCATAATCTGGAGTTTGTTCGTGGCGATGCAGCCCGCCGCATAGTGGGTTGGTGTTGGCTTATGTAGTGTGCCAGACTCGGCTGCACATGGGTCGCAGACCTTCGCCGTTACCTTGAAGGTGGCCTGGTGTATATAGCGAGAGTACATTCTTTCACCCCACGTCCACACGCCCCTCAACGTGGATGGGTTGATGAGCTTTTCGATCGCCACGTATCATTCTAGCGTATCAGCAATCAGCAGGGCCGCTGGGGCGTGCTCCCCCATGTACTCCTCAGTCAGGTGCCTCTGACTTGTTCTTGTCATGTGAAACCTCAGTCTCGTGAACTTTGAACTTTATTCGTCACCTTCACATCGGTGGCACAGACGGTCATAATGCCATGTGCAGAATTACAAAATTAAAAGCAAATTATATACAAATAATGAGAAACCTAACAAACATAGAAAACTAAGCAAATTATATAAAGACAATAAAAAACATTGTTACAAGAGGAAATTATATGGATGGTGAAAACATTAAGGTTGTGTCAAAATGAATATAATGAAATAATGCGGCGTAGAAAAAAAATTTTTTTCGTAATACAACAAAAATTATTTAAACGTAGGTAATAGAATATAAGTAACTTAGTATAGAGTGAATGAATAAATAAATAAATAATGCTACTCAAATAGTGGATGGGAGACAGATTGACTTGGAGAATGATCCTAGATGTCAGTTGGTAGGGTTGTGTTTTCTGGACAGCCATGCGTTGTGAATGAATTCCTTAACATGCTTATCTATAATCGACTCCCAAGGGCCATAAAGTGTTTTTTCAAGGTGATTGTGCCTGACATGAAAGCTTGAAACGGGAGTCCACCCCCTACCTGTGATAAATCATATTCCAGGTTAGTATACATGGATGTTCTTGCTATGTTGTATTCGGGGCATGTCAGCAAAAAGTGGTCTACAGATTCTACTTCCTTTAGGTTGCAGTTGTTACAAATGCCATTTCCTTTGTAGTTCTTCCAGTGTAGTTCCCTTCGAGTTGCAAAACATTGGCTCTAGCTTTGAATTTCAGTATGCTTTCCTCGGGGTTGGTGGGAACATTTAAGTAATTTTCGAAACTTGGTTCACATTTCAAGTTGCTTATCACTGAGGGTTGATTACAGGACATGGT
Organism: Branchiostoma floridae x Branchiostoma japonicum; assembly: GCA_013266295.2. Classification (NCBI taxonomy): domain Eukaryota; kingdom Metazoa; phylum Chordata; class Leptocardii; order Amphioxiformes; family Branchiostomatidae; genus Branchiostoma; species Branchiostoma floridae x Branchiostoma japonicum. The sequence continues at coordinate 19,378,808 of CM023830.1, read as the reverse complement.
GTTTCTGAAGGTGTCTAATCGCTGGGTTTCAAAGATTCTTAGTGCCGAGTTGATCTAATGCAAGTTGATAGGGAAGTCATTACACCCCATGTGATCTAACCCTAAAGACGTAAGTAGACTTTCCATGTGTTTGGTCCAGTTCCAAGGTATGTGTTTTCCTGCCTTGCTTAAGTTAAAAATCTAGCTGCTATCTAAGCTGTTTTTATCTTTGATGGAAGAGGGGACCCATATACTGTTACTATCGTTTACACTAGGTACAATGATATTTTTCCATAAAGTGTCCCCATAAGAGAAGAGATTAAAACCATTATGACTGAAAATCGTAGATTTACAGGCTGCCAGCCTGTTAGCCTTTTTAAGGGTTTCTGGGTTTTAAGGGAAATGTGTACCCCTAAGTATTTATAGGAATTACATTCTTCTAGACTAAGGTTACCCATTTGACACCTTGTAAGGGGATTCAGTTTCTTACCCACTACCATAACCTTGGATTTCTGTTCATTAAACCTAAGTTTACATGTCGTCAGAGTCTGGAAGGCGTTTGTCACGTCCCCTTTCCGTGCACCTTTCTATCGTGCCTTCCGTGAAGAGATACTCGCCTCCCTCCATGTACATGCCTACCCCAATGTCGCTCATTGCCCCCAGCATGTGCGATAGCCACGGTTGTTCTCCCCTGGTGGCTCTCCCCCTCCTTTTTCACCAGGTCTCCCCACTTTGTACTGGACATCTTGAGTCCTAGTACTATGCTACCCGGCTCCTTCTCCAGGCCACTGCCGAGGTAGTCGGTAAGCTGTGCTTTTAGTATTTCCCTGGTGTACCTTGCGAGGGGAGGGGTTGGCCCCTTGTTGGTAGAAGGGGTGCCTAGTAGGCGAGCACATCTGTCCACCAGTGCTCTTCTGTACGTACGTGGAGCTGATAGACGGAAGACCTAACCCCAGTCGGTGTCGGGGCCGGGAAGGTAGAGAAAGGCGTCCGACGTTCTTATTGGGACGCCTGCCCACGACTTGATTGCCTCTTTGAGGAAGTTGTCAACCTTCTTCAGTTCTTTTACACGCACATTGACCACCCTCGGGGGTAGATATCAGCCTTGGCACTACATAGGTCGTAACAACTTTTGCGGGAATGCCAGCCCGTAAAGTTGACCACCCGGCTGGAGCGGTCGGAGACCTGCCTCCAGGGTCTGGTCCAGCGGGGTTTTTGGCGCAAGCCACCCTGACACTCGTAGTTCGGCATAGTTGCGAGGCCTGTTTACCGCCATGCCCAGATATGTTACCGGGCGCTCGTCATCTGAGCTGGCGCACCGGATGTCCTTGCCCCCGATCTGCACTGGTGGTGTTGGCGTGAGCGGTGTTAACTCCCGTCCGAACTTGTACGCCATCAATACAATTTTGTCGGGGCTCAGGGTGAGGTTCAGAGTCCTGAACCTTTCCTCCACGGCACCCATCCGGCCATCTCCTCAATGCCGGCCCGCGAGCCGCTCGTTAGCCCTACGTCATCAGCGAAATCTAGGTGTGCTAGCCTGACTTGGTTCCCTCGTAGCACTATCCTATGCCTCGTCATTGGGGATTGGGGGTTCCCTGGAGGGCAATGTTGAGGAGGAGGGCAAATACTATCGGCGCCAGTGGGTCGCCCTGAGGCAAGCCCACCATGCGATCAATCTCCTCTCCAAGCGCCGTCTCTCCCCTCGCTTGGCGGAGAAAGATCTTGCCCCTCCGTGCCCTCTCTACGATCACCTTCGCTGTGTTACCCAGCTAGTCCATACACGGCGAGGCATTCCGATCGAGAGGGCTTCGTGCCTTATCGAGCCAAATGCATTCGAATTGTCCAGGAACAGGACATAGATTTCGCCTTTTCTGTCTCTTGCCTCCTGCAACGCCGCCTCGAGTGTATAGCCTCGAGTGTATAAAGCAGGGTGGATATGTCCCCCCCAGGCCTGAATGCCTGTTGCCACGGGGATAGCATGTTCTGCGCCATTAACCATTGTATCCAGTATTTTTGCACTATGTGCGCAAATACCTTCCACGCCGCCTCTTGTAGCTCGACCGGGCGCCAGCTCGATATGAGCTCCGCTGGTTTCTCTGTCGACAGAAGTGTAATCTCGGAACCACCGAAACCGACAGGGATTTCGCCCGTGCTGAGGACGTTGTTGTATAGGTCGCTTAAAGCCTGAAACATTGGCTTTCCCCCTTTCAGAAGGTCCTTATCTGATATCTTCGTCGGCCTCGGCGCCGTGCCCTTCTTGGCCCTCTCTCTGACCGCCGCCTCAACCATATCCACATCCACTATGAGGTCGGTTTGTTGAGCCTTCTGGAGGTTCAGGAGGTCCTTCGCCTCCGCGACCATGTCCTTCAGTCTCGCCTTTTGCCTGGGCGTACTTACTGGCGGAACGTTATACTTTCGCTGGTACTTCTCCCTTCGAGTTCTCGGTGTACCCAGCAGGGTAATCTCTGATTCCACCTTCGTGCTATTAAAGCTTAGCCACTGTCTCAGACCTGCTTGTGGTGTACTGCAGTGATACCCTCTCGCTTGCGGCTTTCTGTAGGCGGCGCAGCTTTTGGACTTGGGCACGCTGGCGCACCGGATGTTCTTGCCCCCTATCTGTACTGGAGGAGATGGCGAGAGCGGTGTCAGCTCCCGCCCAAACCTATACGCCATCAGCACAGTCTTGCCAGGGCTCAAGATGAGGTTCAGAGCCCTGAACCTTTCCTCCAAGGCTCCACCCATCTCCTCAATGCCGGCCCGCGCGAGCCGCTCACTTGGCTTTCTTGCAGCACTAGCCCATGCCTCGTCATGGGGGATTGGGGGGGGGGGCGATGTTGAGCAGAAGGGCGAACACTATCGGTGCCAAGGGGTCGCCCTGGGGCAAGCCCACCATACGATCGATCTCCTCGCCCAGAGCGGTCTCTCCTCTCGCTGGGCCCTCATCTTGGCTGTAGACCGAATCCTATATAAACACAAAATTATTAGGTCAAACATTTCTAAACAAAGTAAACTGAGCAGTTCAGGGTAGCATGCCTGAAACAGGGCAACTTTGGGTGATAGAATGGTGACCGTATACGAGACAAGACTCGACAAGAATACTTGCTGATTCTCCATAGTGTATTAATTCTGTTAGTTGAATGCAGATAAGTAATTTTGATACAAAAAAAAGTAACTTACTCTCTCCTCTCTGCTGTCACTTCAGCCTTTGCTGGTAATGGGTTCGGGCCGTCGAACACGACCAGGGGTGTTATCCCATTTCTGAGAAGAATCTCGACATTGTTTATGAAGAACCTGATGTGGCTGAAAGTAAAGAACAAGTATGCATATATAGGTCTTCTATGGCAGAATATGGCAGAATTTACAGCACTGCTGCAAAATATCAACAGAAAATATTCAAGTCAAAGAAAGTACAATATGTATTAGATAAAATGTATGTTGCTGACATTCAGGGCCTTTGGTACATTTAAGTCTACACACCTGTCAATGTGTTGTTGCAGGAACAACTCTTTAGCACAGGAATATATTCCCCTGTGGAGCCAGCAGGACCCATCAATGGAGACTACAGACCCAGCCATGTGTTCAATGGGGATGGATTCTGTTGACCTGGCAAGTTCTGGCAAGAGTCCTGTCCATCCTGCTGCAAAATGTTTTAGAAAAATATTTATACCCCTTCTTGGAGAAACATATATGTCTTAGCTTGTATGTAGCCCTACACACCCTCCAAAATGTCATATGCATATTCTTAAACATGTAAATAACACACAAGCGTATGTAGTGTTATAATTACACGTTTAGAAATATACATGATTGATGATATAGACATAATTTACGTATTTCAAAGACAGGCTGTGAAGAGGTGCAAATTTAGTTGAAAATTCTCTGACATTACCAAGACAAAACATTATGTTCCTTCTTAGAGAAACTGGCAATGTCTTAGTTGCTGTTTTTGGTGTATTTAGCACTACACACCCTCGCTAAAAATGTACATAAGCGTTGTAGACACATGGATTGGCTTGCCGCCCCCCTCCCCCCTCAATACGCAGTTCTAAACAAAAACAAAATTGCGGCGAATGTACTCAGCTCTAGATATAACTAAGATTACCCATAAATCGCAACATATAGTCTATGATTTATGCTTCCGAGCACTAAGAGGCAAAAAATGTCTAATTACCCGTACAAATGTGCTCGTAAACGTTTTACCCTGTCAGGGCGATTTCTATATCTTCCGACATAACGTTACCGTTGAAACAGTCACACTTCACATCACCGATTGCATAGAAAATGCAGAGAACTTATATGCAAAGACATCTAAACAAACATGAAACTACACTATTAAGAACGTCACTACTAACCTGTTGTCGCGGGTAAAAGTGTAGACCGCGGCAAAACTCCAAAATAATACGAGTCAGGTCAGGCCGCGGCCATGATGTTTACGTGCTGAAGGGCCGTGGGGTGCGTCCGTCACCTCTGACGGCTGGCAGTCAAATGAAGGCGCGATCGGTTTCGGGTGAAAATATTACCCGTCATGCCTTAAGACCTGTCCAACACTGCCTGACTATGGCGGTATCTGATCGCCTTCGCGCCCACAAGTTCATGCCGTACACAAAGGAATTCGCCCTTTCCTTTGACAGTTTGATGTGGCCGCCGTGCTTCGCTATTACAGTATCAGGCTTCTGCCACGAGGCTCCCATGAGACGGTTGACCACGCCCCCGCCCTTTTTCGTCATTGCTTCTCGAAGACCAAATGCCTCTGATCCTCATCTCAGCCGATCAACTGTTGCCTGTGCAATGTAAAATAAAGGAGTGCAACTTAATTCTGTTCCGTAGATTCTCCAACACATTTGTCCTTCGTTCCCAGTAGTTTCTCATTTTGCTGGGAGACGAACGCCTAATTTTTTCTCCCTCAAAATGGCAGTAAGCAGCAGCCTGTTTTCACTGCAAGAAAGAAACAAGACGATATGTACTAACAATATTTCAGAAATTGGCAGTATCAGTTTACATTTATTGTAATCTAATATCACTATCAGAGAATATAGTATAATACAAAATCCACCAATATCCAATAATAACAGCACATTTTCAAACAAAATAAGAATAATGACATCCATCCTTATATAAAGAAACATTTTAAACACAGATGCAAGGGTAATGAAAACTGGTGGTCTTTTGTACTAATATATATATATATTATACACAGACACAGGTACACACACACACACACACAGGTACACATCTATATATTAGCAGATCAGAATGTGAATATTATGTATACTTAATATGTATTTATGTATACTTGGAAAGACACAATAATTTGTTCTGTTTCAAACCCGGTTGTCCAAATCCCGTCCTGTTTTCCGTAACTTTGGTAGGGTTGGAGGGAATGAGGGTTTTGAGTAGGTGAGGCTGTTGTAGATCGCTCCACCTCCACAAGAGGCAGGTTAACACGTGTGGAGCGGCGGTCCTGCGTCCGATCCTGACACCTGGCCTGGGGAAGTGCGCACACCCTGACTCCAGCCCTCTCCTCCATCCCCGGCCTCGAAGCATTATTATATATAGTACACCTCGAGCTCTTTCCAAGCTTAATGCACAACTGTCCAAGAACTTGATTGTAACGTAAGATGAACAAGATGATAAGAAATAATGATAATCTAAAAGTTAACTTATACCAACTCAAAATCTCTACTAGTACCTGGACGCATGGGCCTGGATTTGAGCTTTTATTTGATTTGGGCCTGGTCTGTTGAACTTCAGGAAACAGAAAAGATGTAATGAAAGATCAAAAGGCCAAGTTCACACATCATCCGCTTACAATCACTATCTGGCCACTATCTACATCTGGCTCATTACAAAAAAAGTTGAGAGTAAATTCTTATTTTTTTTTCTATTTTAATAGAGCAAACTTGAAAGGAACATTGCATTTATGAAACTAAGCACACCTCTTGTTCTTGTTCTGGTCCTCATAATCAGGACAGGTGCTTGTGTTACTGCAGTTTTCCTTGAAGTCCTGGTGTAAAAGAAATGATGAGATTAAGTGGGGGGAAACATAAAGGTTCTATCATATATAACTTAACAGCCTCTGTTCTGTTTGAACCTTTTGAGGACTGAATACATAATATAAAGCAAGTATTGACAAGTGGGAAGGTATATCCAGCAAGTCTATATGTAGGTGTGTGCCTTCCACTTTATCAAAGTCACTGTTAACTTATCTGCGCCGTCTTGGTTTTTGCCTTTGCTTGGGGAAAAAAACTGGCCCGGGTCATTTTCCTAGGATGTTTGTCCACTGCCGGTAGCCTTAGTGGCCGTGCGCTTGTTGGTTCTGGAAGTTCAACCGCTACCGCCATCTTCAGACCAAAATTAGTCACAAAATAACTTGGTCATAATTTAATATGGGGTCAATGACCCGCCCTGAAGTGTATTCGGCGTCATAATTCATGGTAGATTCTTATAACCACGGAATAAACGACCGAGTCCACAAATTATGATGCCGTATACACCGACGAAAAGCGGGTCATTAACGTTAATATCATATAGCATGTAACTTTTTTACGTTTTCAAAACTAAACGTATCATGTGCTATATTGTATGTCGAACAGCAGACCTCTATGGTCATCTGTTCTGCGCAGCTTTCTCAGAGCTCTCGTTTAAATCTCGCGCGTCTTGTCCAGGGTAAGTAATGTGATCCGCGAGAGTTCGCTACTGTTTACCGTTTCGAGTGTATATACTCCGCTTTGCGTGAGCGTCACATGTTTGTTGGAGAAACAAGGTATCAAAGTGGACCATGTATGCAGGAGATGATACCACTCGAGATGGGTAATCTTTAGTTTTTTGAGGGGCAAATCTGTTTGTACTATTTTATTGTCGTTTTGGTTATATCGGTCTTAGAGAAAAGAATCCAAGTGCTTTTTGGGATTTAATAAAAAAGTTAAAGCCAGAGAAGGCACAAGAAAACTGCCAAATCACAGGTGAAGATTGGTTAAAACACTTTTCTAAAATTGACAAATCTTCCGACATATTACACAGCTCCGAAACTAGTCTTTCTACTTCAGGTAATACCCAAAATCACTTCCCAACACCTCTTACTCCGGCAGACAACTCTATTTTAGACTCCTCAATTACAGCTGAAGAATTAGACAGAGCTATTTCCAACCTAAAGAATAACAAGTCAAGCTGCGGTGACTTGATTAAAAATGAGATGTTAAAATGTGGCAAATCGATTTTTCAGAAACCTTTGCTTAATCTCTTTAACTTATGTTTAAAAAATGGATACTTCCCCGAAGACTGGTCGCTCCTCAGGCTAATATACAAAAGTAACGCCCTCCTTTCTCAGCACTGGAACACCAGAGCTGAAGTGGTACTCAGCACTGGAAATCCAGAGCTGAGACTTTCTCAGCACTGGAATTCCAGTGCTGAGGCGGCTTCAGCTCTGGAATAGAGCCGTTCAGCTCTGGAAACCGAGAGCTGAGAAATCTCAGCACTGGAAGTGGAATTACGAAATTATGTTCCGCACTGGAAACTGAGTGCTGAGCGGCCACCGTCTCTGAGCCATTGGTGAGCTGTGAGTTATGATTATACTAAAACTGAAAAGTCTCTAATTCCACCACACTACCTTTTCTAAACAACAGGCTCGATCGATCATTTTTCGTCTCTAACGTCGCTGTCTTTTGTAGCAGAAATAAAGTTGTTCATTATCTCTTGTACTTGGTTGATATCACTTACACTGGAGCCTATATAGTATAATCGTATTTATTTTTAATTTTTTTACTGCGAAAATAAACGAAAATAATCACAAAGATGCTGTTTTAGTTTCTTGTTTCCAAAACCACATGCAGTTGCTCGGGTAACAGCGTAAGGTTTAATGACGTTAATAGTTTAATTTTAGTGGCAGGAATACAAGTGATTCGGCACAGATTTCCTACCGCTCAACACTGGGACATTCCAGTGCCGGGAAAGACGTCGGCACTGGTTTGAAGACCGTTCCAGTGCTGAAGGGACGTCAGCACTGGTTTTCTAGAGCTGAATATTTTTCAGCACTGGTTTTCCAGTGCTGAATTCTTCCCCAGCACTGGTAAATCCAGTGTGGAAGGCGTTACTTTTGTATACGAGCACTCGGTTCCAGTGCTGAAACCGCCGTCAGCACTGGGGACCCAGTGCTGAGCGACCTTTGAACTGGCTCTGCCGCGCGTTCAGCACTGGAGACCGAGTGCTGAAAGGAGTTCAGCTCTGGAGACCGAGAGCTGAGACAACGTTCAGCTCTGGAACAGAGCCGTTCAGCACTGGAATTCCAGTGCTGACGAAATTTCGACCGCTGATTCAGCACTGGAACACCAGTGCGGAGGGCGTTACTTTTGTATATTTGCGTCGCTCAGCCATATTGTCCCGATACACAAATCGGGCGACACGTCACTTACAGACAATTATAGGGGGATTTCTATTATTAGTTGTCTAGGAAAATTATTCTGTTCCATCCTGAATTCTAGACTTACCAATTATGCAGAAGAAAACAGCCTTTTCCAACCACAACAGGCCGGTTTCAGAAAGAATTTTAGAACAACTGACAATCTCTTTACTTTGAATACCCTTGTCAGCAAATATCTAAGTAGAAATTCACGTCTATATGCATGCTTCGTAGATTTTAGTAAAGCTTTCGATTCCGTTTGGCGAGAAGGTCTTTTATTCAAACTGAAGCAACTCGGAATCGGAGGCAAGTTCCTCCTGACCATAAAAGATATGTACTCCAAAACTACAAATTGTATCAAAACAAACAGCGGTCTTACCGATACATTTGTAACTAACTGGGGTTCGACAAGGCTGTAATCTTAGTCCAACACTGTTTAATTTATTCATTAGTGATTTACCTTTAGAATTTGAGCATTCTTCCTGTAACCCTCCCACTCTACATCGTTTGACAGTACCTTGCCTTCTATATGCTGACGATTTAGTAATATTCTCAGAGTCACAACGTGGTTTACAATCCCCACTGTCCAGATTAGAAGAATACTGCAAGTCTTGGAAGTTGAAGGTCAATCTTAAAAAGACAAAAATTATTGCTTTCTCAAAGGGAGGTCGCTTACCAAAAGACTGTTCTTTTTTGTTTGATAATAATACAGTAGAAATAGTGTCATCATATTGTTATTTAGGCATCGTTGTTAGCTCAGCTGGCACATTCAAAGCCAACCACAAATACCTTTACAACAAGGGACTGAAAGCTTTGTTTGGAGTTAGACAATCCATTGACAAAGCCGACGCCCCATTGTCTGTTAAAAACAAGCTTTTCGACTCTTGTGTGAAACCCATTTTGCTTTATGGATCAGAAATTTGGGGATCTTTCAAAAAATCAAACTCTTGTCCATTCGAATCTGTTCATTTAAAATTCGGCAAACAATCTCTCAACGTACCTAAAACAGCCTGTAATCTTGCTGCACGGGCTGAATTAGGGAGGTGTCCTTTACACTTGGAGGCCTCTCTAAACACCATCAAACATTTTATCAGAATATGCCTAAATGTGCCAACTGGGAGTCTCAATGCCGACGCACTCTTATGTCCATTAGAGTTAGATAGATTAGGTAGTAAATGTTGGGCATCTGGTGTGCGGAAAACTTTAGAGGAGTGCGGTTATGCCTTTGTTTGGCATTCCCCCCAATCAATTGCTTCAAAAGTGCTTCCAACCATCTCTTCTATTCATCAACGTTTAACGCCCATTCTCCGTTAACGTGTGCAATTGGGGGTAGAAAATGGTGAAAAATAAAGTCTTCCAAATACCTAACAAATGTGCTGAACTTGTTACCAGTATTGTCGACCATCTTTTGCCAATTTTGTACGGTGCTACCACCTATACTTTTCGAGATATTAAGTTTTTTGTCTGTAGAAATGGTAATCTCCGGAACAAACCACCAAAGACACCACCAAATAGCCAAAACAAGCTCACGTGCTACATCTGCTTGGAGATTAAAGCAGGGAGAGTAAACCTTCTGTACAAGACAAGGCCAACTACAGTATTGTTACAGTTGATAAAATGCTGTTAATCGAACTTTGCATCGTATCCTTTTCCTGTAAATTCGATAACACAGTGAAGGAAAAAATGGTAACGTAAGTTAGAGGGTAACGTAAGTTAGAATTATGCTTATGATGATCAATACAATCTAAGCCGTCAGCCCTTACACTATAAAATTTACATGCAAATGTATATCTGATGACTCTCTTTCTGATGAATGGAAGTGCAAGTATCCGTCTCTAATCTCAATGGAATAACCATGGTAACGTAGGTTAGAATAAAAAATTGACAAACGGCCTAACGCTGTTTTTTGTTGTCATTTTTCCGATACTCGTGTTTTGTTCTCCCTGCCATGGATTTGTTTCGCAAAAACACAGTCTAGTGGATAAGACAGTGTGAAAATTATTGTGAAATATCTTTTCGTGGGCGAATTATACCCGTCTATCTTTCGGTAACGTAAGTTAGACAAAACCTTGCGACAAAAATAAAACGACATCAGATTTAGTATGGGAGCCAGCTGGACAAGTTCATCCACCTGTGGGAAGACGGTTTGGTGGATAGGTGTAAATTATGACTGAAAATTTAGTCAACTCACACGTTTTCATTGTTTGAACCCGACGTTTTGTGCGTTACTAGTGGTTGCGACAGGTGATTTTAGCGTGTTTCTTAGCAAAATCTTCGCCTGGACGACCCGAAGGCAGCTGACAGTTGCGGTAAAACATAACTTAGTATATTACTATCATGTACTGATAACAGGAAAGCACAAGATACGCAGTTATTGCGTGTTTTAAAAATTTTGTGGGCCGCTACTATCATGCGACAGCAATTGCACACGTTAACGAAGAATGGGCGTTAAAAGACATATACTTCCAAACATTCCTTCGCGAAATTCATAACGACAACAAAACCAAATTCTCAAAAAACAAATTGCGCTAGTACAGACTAATTAAATCTACTTATAATGAAGAAGATTATCTTAAAATTCCAAACGAACGTCAGAGAACCGCCTTCACCAACGTCAGAGAACCGCCATCACCAAACTACGAATCAGCTAGCTGTCATAAACTCAGCATCGAAACAGGAAGGCACAACCGCACGCCTCTGGAGCAAAGAGTTTGTCAATTTTGTAGAGGATGAAGTCCATTTTGTCGTAAATTGTAGTTTATATAGTATTGATAGAATTAATCTTTTTTAATATATTACAAGAACGTTTCCATACTTCCAATTTTTGTCTAATATTGAAAAATTCGTCTTATGCGCTTTGATCATCCTGTATTAAACAAACCCATTTCAGATTATATTCTTAACATCACAAAGAAACGAGAAGAAGCCGAACCTCTGTATTAGTGTTGTTTTAGTGCTAATGTAGTTAGATTTGTATCAGTAGTCTTGTTTGTACTGCAAACATGCATATACATTTCCATCTGTTCACCTGTACTTATCCCGATAGGGCATGAATGTACAATAAAGGTTATCTGTTATTGTTCAATAAAGTACAAACCCTCCTTCTTCTACATGTATTGTGTGTTGTTTCTTTTGGGATCCCGTAGTTGTTACAGTATGTTTTTATATACAAACCTGTCCAAGACGACCACCCAGGGGACCGGAGAAAAGCAGTCGCGTGGTGCTGGTCTACTTGAAGAGGGTGGACTCACAACATGAATATTAATGAGTGTGTGTGTGTGTGTGTGTGTGTGTGTGTGTGTGTGTGTGTGTGTGTGTGTGTGTGTGTGTTTCAAGTCGGCAGGCTGCAAGTCGGAGCGTTTGATATATGTAAAATACACAGTAAGTACAGTACCACCATCGTAAACTTTAACGTAAATTACGAGGACTTTATTTAGTTATTCATCAAATGACCCGATTTACGACGGAAACGTCAGCTGCCGGCGAGAATTACATTTTGGCCAGCTGCTTTTGTGTAGATACCGTGTTAGACCTGACAATAAAAAGTTCGTGTGCCGGCATTTATCCCAGCCAGCGCGGCACAAAAATGACTTGCGTAAGACATGCTGGTGAGTGGTAACTAACGCGCGCAAACGTCTGAAGTTCTGTGCCACGAGGCGGTGGCGGCTCCCATTACCAGGAGGCGCGGTAGGCCACACCCCCGCCCTTTGCCGTGCCGACTTTCAGCCCAACAGCTAGAAACGCGTAACATTTTATATGTCATGAAACGTCATATGTGCTATGTCATGAAATGGCTAAGAGTACCAAAAAAGAATCCCTATAAATCCGATAATTTTTTTGGTTGTTATTTTTTCTTAATTTTGCGCCACACCCTGCGAGTGTTTATTTGCTACAATATTCACAGACTGGCCGGCGCCTCGTCTTGCAACTTTTTCCCCACGCCTTCCGCTGTCCGACACGGCCGGCCCCGCCCAAACCTCGCTGAGCTCGGGTTTATTTCTGTCAAATCTTTAGTCATCACGTAACCGCATGGAAATTACGATGCTAGTATTTTTGCTTGTGACAGTTCGAAAATTTGTGGCTAATCAAGGACAACCTTGGCTCTGGAGTCTGCATATAGGAAGACGTGTTTCTCGTGGTCATGTGCGTTTTCGCGGGTGATTAAATGGAATTATTAAAGGGTACTAAAATGGGCGAGACAAAAATTGATCATCATTACGATAAAACATTTTTTTGTTGTCAAATATCAGCCTTTCATTATTCGTAAATCGAAAGTTGTATTATGAAAATGGCGATTGCACCCGTGCCCGTGTATGAGTTCGTGGACACGTAAGTCGTAACTGCAGCGAACAGCTGTAGAAAATGACGCTGGCATCAACATTAATCCTGAAAAAAAAAGCGTTTTTACTTAGATCAACATACGTGTTACTTTGTGCGAAATGTGCCGACATCAATTGTAACAGAACGTAATAATTGCTTATACACAGAAATATATACAAACCCCTACAAAATTAATAACAATAATAATTTATCAAACTAAGACTTTGAGTCAAACTAAGAACGTGGCAATTTACAAAACCAAACAGCAACAAAACATCCAAAGTAACAGGAGTTTGACAATTTTACAACAGAAGCTATACAAAATTTCCAAGATATAATTTGCTCCACTTTCCTATATGTTTTTCCCATCTCTTTTCAATTATATATTCTAATCTACAGAAATGTGCTACAAAGAAAATGACAGAAGACAGCCTATTAGTATAGACTGAAAGAACAAGAATTCGGAGACCTCATATCTCCATGAAATATGGTTTCCTCAACACAAATTACATATATTTGATATGTGAAAGTCCAATCCTATGGCAATGTTTCATTTCAATATGTCATCATTAATTATGCAAATGACCTCTACATTAACATAATATGTGCATAGTGATGTTGACCTTTAAGTAACTTACACATGTCACAAGTATGAAATTCCCATTATTTACCACTAAGGAATCATAGCATTTTCACATAGATTATGCAAATTAGGTCTGTATTTGTATAATTGGTATCTTGATTTTCCACTTGCCATTTATTATACACATTACATGTATGGAAGTCCTATTATGTAAAACACTGGAATTACAGAATTCCCTCTTCATTTGCATAATTTGTATTTAATTATGGACATCTCTGTCTAAGCTACCTAACCTACATGCCAAAAATGATGAAAATACGTTGTTCCTTTTTGGACTTATCTGCTTCGAAAAATTTCACCAGAAAGTCCCCTGCAGCTCCAGAACAAGCTGCTAGGGGGACCAAACCCACACCACTTATTCCCGACAGGAAAAGCTATCTGTCACCAAGAAATCAAGACCATAGCATGTCCAGGACAAAAGATACAAAAACTGGAAGTTCTGCTGCAGTACCAAGGTCAGCCACCAGGATGCCCATATTTGACATTGACCTTTGTCTTTCTATGACTACCCGCATACTAAATATTATCACAATCTATAAATTCCTTCATAAGTTATGTTGACCACAAATATGCGGAAACACAGACACAAGACCAAAAACAATATCTCCATATACCAAAGAAAGATACCCACAGTTAGTCATTTTGAAATGACCACTGTTGTGCTGGCTGCTGCTGTCAATAAATTTTGTTTTTTTGGGTGCCGGTGGGGTGTGAATGGCCCCAGGGGACCACAAAAAGTGGCAGTTGATTGGGTAAGGCAGCTGGTTACTTGGCACATCGTATTTACTATGTAATTAGGTGGAACTGTTTTAATATCTCTTGTGACTGGAATTGGTTGGTTCTCTCGGGTGGTTGGCCGGCCAAGTTTGACGGCATAGTCAAATAAAGGTGTCAATGGGCGGAGATCGGATGTCAGATGATTGGCAGGGTAGTGATTTGGAATACCCTGCATGGTTGGATGTGGTATGAGGTCACCAGACATGTGTACTGTGTAATATAATCATGGTATAAAACATAAACCACAGTGTATTACCTGAGCATGAAATGGCATGGCGCACTCTATGATGTAAATAATCCAATTGGGTATTTTCCCATGATCAGACAATACAGTTCTAAAACATTCCCGGATACCCAAAACAATACCCGGAGGTCTGAAATCTTTGACTTCTTGTTGTCCTTGATATTTCAGGCAACATTGGCACTGACGCAAAGTTGCTATCTCCCACAGCACGATGCTAAAACCACACGTACGTCACTCTTGCAGCACCCACGATCAGAGTCTCTATCGCCATCCACTTTATTGGGAGCAGCATGTTGGTCTGTGGGCAGATGTGATTTTGTAAACTTAAAGATAATAAACTCCATCGAACCTTCTAGTGCAAACTGTTTTCCAGCATCATGCATTCTCCTGCTATGTTTGATCATCATTCCAATAGTGATGAGCTGATTGTAACCATTTCCCCAAGGTGTCCTTACCATAACCTTATCAGTACCAAGGACAGATGTCATCATGCACTTTTCCTTCATGCTGAACAGCAGAATTCTCTCAACTGCCTCTCTACTGACTGATGCCGCAATAAGGAATAATAAAGACCAACAACATAATCCTAATCCTGTGCGGCTGGCACACCCACCAAGTTTACTTGTGTTTACTCAAGTTATTTGTTTGAAAAGATGGTCATACTGTGATTGTTTGGGACTGATCATGTCTAAATAGTTCCCTTTGAAATACATTTGTAGGATACCTGGTTCACCTTAGGTGAGTAAATCATGACCATTGAGCTTTATTTGTTTGGTCAGGATGCAGGTAAGACTTGGTATTCAAACTGCAGAGATGAGAAGGTACGCAACACATCCACTAAGGGGTCGCGAATGGTCGAATTTCACCACTTATAATCATGGACACTTTGCAGAAGTGACAGAGAAAACTGAACACAAATAAATTAGTAATTACAGTACAGTAGAGGGCTCGCCTTGCATTTGGTAGGTCGTAAGTTCGATCCCCGGCCGAGTTATACTAAATACTTAAAAACTGCTTTTTCTGCTGAGCACTCAGCATTTGGAAAATAGTATGGTAGCTAAACTTTTAACTATTATGACATATAGATAGTTCGCGGGATGCCCGGAATGTGGAGAGGTTAATAGGCACTGGCAAATGATATATGCCATAGGCATAAGTATGTATCCCTACTTATAAGTGATGAAGTTCGACTGACCCCTTATGGGATGTGTTGCGTACTTTTGAATCTTTGCAAACTGAATACCAATTCTTAGCTCCAGGATGATATGATAACTGAATATGGTGGTAGGTTTGGAGCAAGCAGACTGGCTTTGTCAACCTTCCCTGATCTTGGATCATCCAAATGTATCAACAGATGACACAGAGCCAGCACCATTCTACCATTCACCAGTCTACATCTTAAACAAACGGCTTTTCCAAGGCCAGGGTGTACCAGGGTGTTGCCATTTTTTTTAATTTTCACATTTTTCCACTTTCAGTACAGAAAATTGTACTAAATAAGTTTTATGTATTACACGTTATCAAAACTGCATTTTCTAATTATCACCTAGTTTTCAGCAACACATATTAGAAAGAGCCAGTCTTAACATATTACTCAATTCTTCCTTTTTTTTTGGCAAGAACTTACATAAAAGCTTATTTAAAAAATTGGCAGTTTTTAAGTGCAACAGTATAACGTAAATTGTATAGCAATTTTGGGCATAAAATTGGTCTGGGCATAATGTCTTGAGCATCTATCTACCAAAAAGCTTGAGGATTATCTGGATAATATTTGTATTTTGATAATAGGCCACAGCAAGTAAATTTTATGGATGACATCCTCCCCAGACTCCAAATCTAATGCGAGAGGGCGAAAAAAAAACAAGGCAGGCAAAAAAAAACAAGATTTCTACATTTTAGTAGAAAAGAGCCTGTACCATCATAGGTAGCTACTACATGCTAGTAGCTACTGGGTATTTGTTTGCAATGCAACAACTTAAACTGTCAACGGTTGCCATCAAACGTAAGTAATTGTGCCCCATTAAGTTTGTTGGATCCCTGATCATGACGGTCTCTGAGATTAGACACTGCCTACCGGAAATTGGGGCTCAATAACTGACAGAGTTCATTTATAATCTGAACTGTCCAGAAAGCCATACTCTACTTATATTGTGCCAACTATTACAACATCAATTTGTCTCTGAAACAAGTTTGTAAAAAAATGAATTACTAAATAAAAGCTTTCAATCTTTGTATAAATGGTTTTGATTCATTGGCAACATCACTTATAACACTGTATCAAAGTAAAAATGAAATACTAAACAATAAATCAGAGCCTTGCCTTGCCCATGGCCGTTTATGACATATTTTTGGCATGTTGACCACAGTTGGTTGGCATCAAAATTTCTTGTTTTTTTTCCGAAATCGAGTGAAAATCAATGCGCGCGCGGATGTCATCCATAAAAATTACTTGCTGTGGCCATATGTTTAACAAATTTAGAACCTTGCAACTGTTGTAAACCAAAGATTTGCCAGGAGTTTTATTGTCACAATCCAGGCTATTGTTTACATTAGCATATCATAGAAAAAAAATTTCAACAGAATGCAATGAATATTTAGTAAGAATGATATTATGGCACACCCTGATCTTGGAACAGCCGAAAGCTTTCTCTGTCAGCCTCAGGTCATGCCTCTGTATCCCCCAGTATGTAAGATACATGTACAATGTAGCTTATGTTCTGTCTTCCTGAGTACATCTCTACATGTGATGGACTGTGGAAGCATAAATGTCAGCTCTACATGACCCATCAGGTGATTCTTACTACTCATGATTCCTACAGAACACAGTTGTCATTGTTTGACTATGATAATGAGTGATGAGTTCATGGCTGAAATGGCTGACAAGTCTGGAGAAGACCTCATCCTCCCATGATGCTGCTCACATAACCATATCTGATTTCCTACTGCACACATAACACAAACTGAGCAGCTTGCACCAGTAGTGGCAAGGTTTTGGGCCAATTAGAGCATGGGGCATTTCAGAACCTAACAGAAAACCTAACAGGCTACAAAAAAAATGATTAGGTAGATCAGGGGGAACAACCTACACAAATTAAAGGAAAGTTAACAGCCTATAGAAAGACAATTTAGGTGGATCATTAAAAGGTAACCACCTACATTGTAGGGAAATAATCACAAGGGTATGGTTTTATATCTCCCTTGGGCATAAAATCAATTTAGGTGAATCATGACCTTATCTCAAGTAAAATTCAAATGTAATATAATTGATCATACTGTGCACTAGGGTTTCCCTTGGGAATTAAAAATAGTGATGCGGCCATCTCAATCACAGAACATGAGAGTCGTGTTGTGGTATAGTCAGGGGTCCTTGTACTGTTAGACTCTCTTGTTAGGAACCTAACAACAAACCTAACAGCCATGCTAATTGTACAATTTTCAAGAAGCGGCTGCCAAACAGTACATGGTGGAACCTGGATGAGATTTTTTGCTGCCCGCTCCATTTTTTTCCTTATTTTTTAAAGAAACTGAGAACCAAGAAATTAAATTGGTATGGCTTTAAACTATGATATACATTTCTTTTTAAAGAAACGTATATCATAGTTTAAAGCCATACCAGTTTTAGATTAAAATCTAAAACTGGTATGGAACATCACTAAAATAAGAGTGGAACTGTGACAGTTATAATTAGGCCATGGCAAGTAATTTTTCCTGGATGACATCAGCACGCACATTGATTTTTGCCAGATTCAGAAAAAAAACAAGAAATTTTGTTGCCCTCTGACGGTGGTCAACGTGCCAAAAATGGGCAATTATGTCGAAAATGTCCAACGGCAAGACAAGGCTCTCATTTATTGTTTAGTTTTTAAGTACTTTGATATAGTGCTGTATTTCATTAATTTAATTTGTAATGTTGCCACTGAATCAAAACCATTTTTTTCAAAGTTAGGCCACACCAATTTAATTTGTTGGTTCTCGGATTCGCCTCTTCATTTTTTTCTGATTTGCAAAAAAAAAAAAATTCTGGTTCTGAATCAACTAAAAAATGCTCATATTTTGCCTCCAACAGTTCAAGAAAGACCTGTTACTCCTAGTTGTTACAGTTATTACATCTACCAATGCACTGGTTTGATTAAAAGTTCAAAATTCATTATTCAAATTTTAACCCAGTCTTTTGTGTTGACTTCATGGCACCAATTCTAGCATTTGGGGCTATAATAGGATGCCCAGGCCTGTTTTTATTTTTTATTTTTTTTTCGCCCTGTCGCTTCATATTTTTTCTGAAAAAATCCGAGAACCAACAAATTAAATTGGTGTGGCCTTATTTCAGAAATTAATGTTGTAATAGTTAGCACAATAATGTTATCTTGCTTCCAGATAGTTCAGTCTTCGAATCACTGCCAGCAATTGAGCCTACTGTTCTCAGGTAGGCAGTCTCTAAACTCAGAGAACAACAGAGATCCAGCAAATACTTGAGGCACAATTGCTCGTTTGATGGCAAGTGTTGACAGTCCAAGGTGTTTCATTGCAAATAAATACTACCCTACCCACGATGGTATGACAAGCTCTTTTCTACAATTGTTCTAGTTATTTGGGATGTATATACATCTACAAGGACAGGTAATACCGTTGAATATAGGAATAAAAGACCCGTTGGTTGTGATATGATGTTTTGTTGCCTCAACTCTCCTTTAACAAGGTTTACGATGTCAATATTTGAAAATGTAGGAATCTTGTTTTTTTTGTCCGCCCTGTTTTTTTCCCTTATCACATTAGATTTGGAGTCTGCAGAGGATGTCATCCATAAAATTTACTTGCTGTGGCCTTACTTAGCCTCAAGGCGATATGTACAGACGTACAGCTGGAGAATCAGAGATGCTTCCGTTTTATTCTACTGTTGTGCAGGTACCGGGTATTGCCCATTATGTTAGAAAAAACATGCATGTTCATCTGCTTTGATATCTATTGATATCCTTTAAACTTTAAATGCAACATTATCTTAGACAGAATATCAGAGGACCGTGTCAACATACATAATGTGAAATGGAACAGTCACTCAAAACTAGATTTGCAGAGCAAAAGCGCCAGAGTTCTATGACGTCTGAAGTGTCACAACATATACATATCGAGTACCCGGGTCACACAGTCACGCTTGACAAGGTGCACATATTGGATACGGAACAGGACTATGTTGTGAAGGGTGTGAAGGAGGCAGTTTTTTTACATCAGGGCCCATCAACCCTCTATGAACCGTGACGGTGGAAGATTCTGTCTTCCCACCACATTCTGTCTTCACTCCTGACGTCACGCTTCCGGAAAGTCAGCGCAGTAGATCATTCATCGGCAAAGGCCGACAAGTTCGACTGACAATTCATGGTGTTATTGTGTTGGAACAAAGTTTAAACTCTACAGCAACATTATCTTCTTGTGTAAAAGTCATATGGATATGTTAGAGAAAGTTATGTTGCAGACATTGGATTCAAGCAAATTTAATTTCTACAGTTAACAGATCAGGTACATATGCATGTACATGTATACTATACTGTACTGTATACTATAACAGAACACAAAAGAATTTCAAGTCAAATAATGTCGATGAAAGTCTAAAACATTCAGGAACATAATACTTTATATAGTTTATGTAAAATCAAACAACTGGATAAAGTCTCTAACAGTGTTTCCATTAGCAATTTTTCATCAGTGAACAAGTCAGACAAGTATTAGTGGAAGTAGTAAGAATATGTAGGACATTAAGTGATGAGTCTGAAGGAACTGGTTATAATATTATAACCAGTTCCTTCAGACTCACTTACAGGTCACTGATGCTATCTGAGACATCTGACTGTTAGAAACCTTATCCTGTTGTTCAACTTATTTTGTATTCATAATAACGAGATGACATAAGTGAAACAGAGTTATAAACCGAGAGAATGTGATGTGTTACTACCAACTTTGGTGATCACGATACGTTATACTGTACACATGTATGGGTTACTAGATTGAATGAACTGCCAGTTTTGCAATGAAAAGCTTCTGACTTTACAGATATTAGATCCTGTAGCAGTTTGCATGTGTTTGAAAAAACTCAAGAATGTGCCAATGAAACTGACAAAGTCAAACATGTACTTGTGCTCACATGGTAGATTGTTAACTGTGATCATACAGTTACTAATAAGAAATGAATTATAATAAAGTTGATCTGTACATACTTTAATATACAGATTCTTCAATGAGCATGCAAACAAAGGAGAAAATCAGGTTTGGCTATGGATACAAGTGATCCAACTTCTGCTACTCTATGATGACATTTTGTTGATCCATCTGGTGAAATACTGACGCTGGGAAGACTTCCAAGAATGTCCGAGTCCCCAAGAGACGACGCCCTGGCCCACTGCTGCCATGAGGTCCTGGTGGTGAGGCCAGTGGCAGCACAGGTACACCAGCGTCATGGCCAGCTCAATGGGCTCAGGGAATGGCAGGGTCTGCAACACACACCAGGACATGACTTGAACAAATGTACAACACTTCTTCAGTAACGTTACAGCACTTAGCATTTTTAACGTGCTGTAACGTTACTGAAGAAGTGTTAACAGAAAACATGTATACTGTGACCCAGTTTACAGAGGAAAAGGACCATGGGTATCCATCCCGTGGTGCTTGTTACAGAAAAACTTTCATGACCCCATCTTAACCTCCTGCACTCCTTGGGCTGAGTCATTTGGATCAACTGGGCAGTCTACAGTAACTGTAATATTGGTGGGAACTTTGCTGCTGCAATGTAACTGTTCCCTGGCTTCAACTGTAACAAAATCTAAACTTACTGCCTTCGCCAAGAAGGTTATTTCTTTTGTAGCATTGGTAGGGGTGTGCCTAAACACCACAACCAGGTCTAATAAATACATGTATAATGGACATGAGACAAGGACCTTGTGTGATGCTCAGAATATGTTTTGCATCAATTATGAATGTAAAACATGCAGTAAGTATTTACCTTTTTTTCCCACTTGTTTGAAAATGGCATTGATGGGTCTGCATGAAGATTTTAGTCATACTCTCTGTCTATCGATCAATTGCACAAGCTTTTATGTATTCTTAAGGATAACACTGGTGTTAATGAACATTTACAACTACAAACAATGTGATGTATTTTCATTGTTTCGCATAAATGGCAAATGTGCCTTGGCAAAAATACTAGTAAATTGAATTTTCAAAGGTGTAATTTTCAAGGACTCCATGCCGATCCAATATGGCGGCCAGAGTCGGTCCAAATTTTCAAGTGGAATAACGTGAAAAAATGGTAAATACTTAAGACTTACTGTGTGTTTCCTATTCATAATTGATAGAAAATGTATCCTGAGCATCACATAAAATCCTTACCTCATGTACACTGCATACTAGACACAGAGGTGGTTGCTTGTGGTATTTAGGAATACCAGCGTTTGTAACGGTGAAGTGTTTGTTGGTTTAGCACCATATCTCAAGAAGCTATGGATGTCATGAAATTTGGTAGGTGGGTAGGTATTAACCTATCAAAGAAATAATTGGATATTGGACCCTCTGCTGTCAAGCTTGTGAATACTGTAGTCCAGTTTTGGGCAGCAGTTATTTAGGAATGTCTTTCTTTTGCACAGGTGTGACTTTGGAATGGTCCATTTTTTATAGAAACGGATATGAAGTGAAATATTCTGTATTTGCACGCAAGCAAATGTCAACCTTACTCAACCTTTGTCTGTGTATTGTGAGTCAATCTGCTTTTCTTTAAAAAGACCACCTCCACCTGTCCAAATAGATCGGATCTTATCGGTTTCCGGAGTTATCTCTTGTGCAGGTTTCTACATATATGGCTCCACTAGTAGCTAATAGACAAGCATGTGGTTTACATGTATATGTCACAGGGAAGACTGGAATCCAGGACAATCTGGAATTGTCCTAGGACAGACTGGAATTCTAGTCTGCCCTAGGGCAGACTGGAATTCTAGTCTCTCCTAGGACAATTCCAGATTCTCCTAGGACAGACTGGAATTCTAGTCTGCCCTAGGGCAGATTGGAATTCTACTAGGAATTGGGATCTGAATATTTGAATTCCAGTCTGTCCTAGGAGAATCTGGAATTGTCCTAGGAGAGACTAGAATTCCAGTCTGCCCTAGGGCAGACTAGAATTCCAGTTTGTCATTCCAGATTGTCCTGGATTCCAGTCTGCCCTGTGACATATACATGTAGTTAACAATAATAGGAATGGAGCAAGCATGCGGCAACTAGACAAAACAATTGTCACCAAATTGCACCCTACATGTATTATAAACATTCATGTACATGTATGTCTCTGTAATAGCATACAGCACTTACCCTATACCCCTGTGGTATAGCAGACAACTCTTCTTGAACCTGTGACAGTTGTGTACCCTGGATAACATCCTGACAAGTCTCCAGCTGTGGCACACCCATTCCATCTGTCATCTGTGAGTTACCATGTAGTGTGTGGCTCCCCCTGTTCATCAACTCTTCACCTGCAGCAACATTGTCTTTGTGTCCAGTACATGTATCTGTCTGCAGAGGTCCTCCTGGCATTTTTACATGTTCATCCACTTTAACATCATTGTTGCTTGCTGCAAACATTTCAGGCTGATCATGGCACCAGACATCTCTACCTTCAAGGCTGCTGTTACTTAGTACTGACTCACTCTTCCTCTCTATTTGATAATGAGGAACCAGTTCTGCTTGACCCTTATTGGACAAGTCGGAGCCCCTGTCAAGATAAACCTCCCCAGAGCTGGTAAAGCTGTTACCACCTGTCTGTACTGTACTGCAGGTGTTGTTACCATCTGTCTGTACTGTACTGCAGGTGTTGTTACCATCTGTCTGTACTGTACTGCAGGTGTTGTTACCATCTGTCTGTACTGTACTGCAGGTGTTGTTACCATCTGTCTGTACCGTACTGTAGGTGTTGTTACCATCTGTCTGTACTTTACTGCAGGTGTTGTTACCATCTGTCTGTACTGTACTGCAGGTGTTGTTACCATCTGTCTGTACTGTGTTAAAGAATCTTGATTGTCTGTGATGAAGGGCAGCTTCCAGCTCTGCCAGCTGCTCCTCCAGGGCATATTTCTGCGCTATGTCAGGTATGAGCACAGCAGCTGATATTGCCTGGAGCTGCTGTATGAACACAGAGAACCTCTGGTCTGTGACAGGAGACTCATGCGAGCCCTCCTCTGGCTCTGCAAGTGTTGAGGCAGCAGCCTTTGTGGTACAGGATTCATCCTTACTGCAGGACTGTGGATGGACTGTAGCACCATGTCCATTGTCTCCTATTGAAGCAGCTTGGTGAGGTCCACTCCACCACAGTTCATACAGAGTGGCCACATGATAAAATGCTGACAGACAACTCAAGACATATTTAAGAGTTGTAGAGTTGTCCTGTAACTTGACTTCTGCCTTCAAACACTCTTTCCCTGTCAACATCTGCTCCAGTTGTCTCAGGGAAAGAAGGCCTGGAAAAACATATACAAAGATGTTTCAATCAGTCTTCCTGAAGACCTTTTTCTCTGCCACAGCCTTTTGAGTTTCTAAAATTCAAAATATGGTGCGCAGCGCAACTGTGCAACCTAGTATTTCAAACCCTACTTAGTGAGTAGCTTACTACATTTACTTACTAGACAGTACTGTAACTTACAGTACTGTCTAGTAAATTAATGTGGTGAGCCTACTCTTGGATATAACTGGACATTGCCTTAGCAAAGGAAAATCAAAACATTGGGAAAGTTGTTTTCCTACCTTGGGGCAGAAGCATCTGTAGCAGACCTTTCATGATGTCGTACTGCCCCCTATCATGTGTTAGGTGTACTGCTGCTACAAAGTGTGTCACAGCCTTCAGTACATCACCACCTACCAGGTACAACAGGCCTGTAGTCACCTGACATGACACGACGGACAGTAACTGTGGTGCAAAAGAACACATTATGAAGTAAAAGAATCTGTTGAAGGACCCAACTACTGTATGTCATACAGATCTATACAGGACATGGATGGTTAAATTGGTCAATATGGACATTTGGGGAGACATACATGTACATGCAGCTCAGTGCAAGGAAGAGGATTGTGGGACATTCTGAAACTGAAATCATTTGAAAAACTTCAACATTTGGCCTTGACCTTTGTCCTTCTAAGACCCACATACCAAATATCCTCATAAACCATAAAGGCCTTCTGAAGTTATGTTGACTACAAACATGTAGAGAAACACACATAGACAGACAGACACACACAGACCAAAGTGGGTAAGTATCTCCAGTAACAATACTGGAAATAAAATGTATTTGTAAAACGAACACAGCAATTACTCTCTCTGAACATTAATGACTGTCACGTGATTATACCTTTGCAGTACTGCCTGGTTTGGTCCCTGTTGTGAGTGTGGCAGTGATCTGCTGACACAACTGGAGAATGTTGTCAGTAGTCTGGAGTCCACAGTGCTGGCACCACAGTTGTACAACATAGCCCAGGAACAACTGACCCTGGACCATGTAGGGGGACCAAGCACACAAGGGGTCCGACTCACTCTGGTACTGAAGAAACTCTGCAGACGGGGCAGAAAAACACACTCTACTGGTCAGAGTAAGAAGTGAGGATAAGGTTGGCCAGGAGGTGCTGTTGTTTCATGAGTGTGGCTGCAAGGATGAAGCTGGAATTAGCAGTTGTGATAAACAACAGTTTTAAGGGTATGTTCATGTATGTCTACAAGCTTGTTTTCTACATCATGCAGAATACATTTTATGTAGTTTTGCATTTCTTGCAATGGCTTCCACTGCATTTTTCATTTTACACTACAGTACAACTGTCAGAATTGTTTGTAACATCAGTTCACCTTTATTTGTCGGGTACCCACATGTATATTTGTTCCTTTTAAAAACAGGGTATTGGCGGGAGATATGCTTAATGGAACATTAGCAATACCCACAGAATTGCAACTTTGATAGACTCAAGTATTCACAACTCTGTTTAAAAAGTTGAAAGAACCATGCATTAGAAGACAACCAGGTCAAACAAGTCCATCCCTCGAGGACCAGTTTGAACCGATCATGGGAGGATACCGGTAGTTCTAAAGCATTGTTTGCTGGAATATCCGATAAAAAAATCATAAATGTGACATCAACTTCCAACTCAACACACTTATTCACAAGACAACCTCATAAAGTTAACTTTGCTGACCAGCAACTGTTACAGGACTCAAGTGTGATCAATTATGAAAAATGCCTTTTTCCTTAGCCTTACCTTCGGTGCTCTATACAATACCCAGACTTGGAAAAATGGGTCCATATTGATTTATATATAATGCAAGAAAATACAGTTTTATATTAAAAAACAACGCAACTCTTACAGTGATAAATGACACACCAGTAATGTACATGTATACTTCACCTGGTAGAGAAATGGGACTGTCCAATTCTCCCCAGCTGTAGGGACCCATCAACTGTGCCCAGTCTTGTGACAAACAGCCAATGTCATACAGACCATGAACAAGGACTTCATGTAGGCACAAATTCAATCTGTGGACCTGGACAACAAAAAAAGGACATACAGTATCTAATCATTATAAAGTTGTATCATCACCTGAACTTTACTTCCATCTTACCACAGGCTAGGAAACTTGAAACTACAATCTTACGACTAGAAGTTATAGAGATTTTTATTAATTATTTCTGAATGCAAGGTGCTTACCAACAAACTATTTTGCGTATGGAAATAGCATATAAAAGTCTCTATAATGTCAATCAAGGTACCGTCACAGATGAACTTTCACTCAAATACAACAATAAGAGTTACACAGATTGTCAGATAGAATGTCAAAGCTCTGTCTCCATGCGCATTTTCCCAGCACGTCGGCAGAACGTACTGCGCCTGCGCAAAACCCTGATTTGTCACGTTTTTCGTTGGATGTTTGGTCAACGTTGCATCAAAATTTTGCCTGTTGCAGATGATATATTTTCCTATACAACATCTGAAAACTACAGACAGGCTGTCAACCTTATATGCTCTAATACAACCTTATATGAAATGTTCTGCCAAAGTTCTATGCACAATACATTACGGGTTTTGCGCAGGTGCAGTACGTTCTGCCGGCGTGCACATTTTCCCCAGGTTAACTGAACATCTGAAGTCTTCAGGAAGGCATGTCTGACTGAGTTTCTCACCTGTAGTTGTTTGTGATTCTTGAGAAGATCTTGCCCTTCCAGCCATTTACACTGCAGCTGGCACTCATATGCATATCTACATGCCACTGAGGACAACTGGACTTCACTTCCTGCTGCAGCAGCTATTCTTGCAGCCACCCCGAGGGACTCCAGATCCCCTCTCCTGGCCAGGACAGCTACAGCATCACAAGGCTGCTGCATAGCCAGGTAGCTGGACAATAGGACACAAGCTTTGGTCAGTACAATGAACAAGACATCTTTCACAAGCAGCAGAATGAAAATCTTTTACATGCATTAATTACAGGACACTGGTTGTTTCCTTCATTTGTCATGTCAACTGATCAATATAAACTAGACAATGCTCTCCTTGAATAATGAACTTTGCTGATCATTGTCAAACTGTTGCCTTACGGGTGCATTACGTAACATTAGGATGATAATTTTCTAGCCATTTCTTTACAAAGTAAGTTGAACCAACCCTACTCCATTGCAAATAAGTGCCATTCAGGACATGGAGGCGCCAAAATATTACACCATACGTGTGTTTGAAAGTTGGAAACACATCTGTCAGCCATGTTTGTTTACGTTCTAGTGGTTTGTGGTGGCACCACAAACTGGGTGCGCCTCGTGTGGGCTGTTTTAGTGCCAACCATAAATGTCAGAAATGTGAAATAATTGTACAAATATGTTGAAAAGTGGAAGTAAATTACAATCACACGAAGCTTTTTTTCAATCAAAATATTTCTGGTGCAAAAAATGCTACATAATGTCCCTTTACCTGTACATGAGCTCATCAGTTCAAGAACATTTAAAGCTCCTTGATCAGATCATGCAACAGGTATATGTAGGGCTTTGGGCTAATACATGTATATATGCATGCATGTACAAATATATATTATGTTTTGATTTCCATTACTTATTATAATTGATTACTTTTCTGACTCAGGAATCAGCCTTTCCCACCATAGCTTTATAACAATCATATACATGATGCTTGGGATAATAAGTATCTCACAGTCTAACAGTAACCCTTTCCACATGCATTATTGGTGCAAAAGTTCTCACCACTTTGCTGCCTGCTCATAATGATCTTTCTGCAGCTCTGTGGCCCAGGCATCATACACGTCCAGGAGCACAGGATCTTGGGGAGGCAGACGGACTTTGGCAAGGGCAACAGCCTCTCTGAGGATATCAAGAGAACACATCCATTGATTGTCACATTTGATTTCAAGACAGATCTCATCTTAAACTTATTATAAAAAAAAGGAGATACAACATTGACAATAATGATATCACAAATGTTAACTTTCTTCTGTTAATTAAGGTCTAAATAAAAAAATGAAAGTGATCTTGAACCAGTTTAGCTCAATGAAGAGCTTACCTTCCACTGGTGGTAACAGACTCACTGCCGCACTAAGACAGATGTTATGTACAGTATTTACAGGTTCATTGTACTGGGGAAATTCCCCTACATGTAGCTCTTTTCAACAAGTACAATGAACAGTGGACCATCACTCCATGTCCTGTCCTAAGCACTGTGACCTTTCCAGTGGTGTGCATGTCGGGTCAGCAGAATTAGTTATGACATCATTGTGATGTCAGCCCGGTGACGTCAGTCCGACCATCGACTCTCGCCATGATGGCTACGCTGTGAAGAAACGCCTTCCTGAATCAGGCTGCATCCCTGCATTCCGATCTCTTATTCGCATCCTTGGCCACATATAATTAGTGGCATACATTGTACTTACCAGTAATGTCTACTTTGTTGTTGACATTCAATTTCTACAAATTGGCCAAACTGATGACAGGCTGACTTCAACAGCGCGCTGGAGAACTAATCTAACATCCAAACTATTTTCTTTAGTGGAAACTTCTGTCAGAGATTTAAATTGACTCAAATCAAACTTTATTAAGATCAACATGGCAGCCATGTACATGTACATGACATTGTACATCACAGTGTGATGTGTGAAAGTCCACACAATTCAGTGACTGATACTAATGTCTGAGTTATAAAAACACTAAAAAGACATTAACACCGATTAAAATTGAGGGACACTGAAACAACTGGATTGGCATCAGATTGGGCTGTACACTGGAAGCTGAGAAACAAAATGGTATAAAGTTGTCGCAAGGCAAAAGCTAAGTTCTACAGACACACATTTGAAGCATGCAAAGGAAATCCAAAAAAGACATGGAATACTATCAATGCCCTCCTTGGAAGGAAACATACCTGTGTGCAGGAAGATGGAAAACTTCTTAGCAAACCCCAGGACATAGCAGAGCATTTCGCAAAGTTCTAAGAAACCAAGGTTGCCAACCTTCACTCTGGTATGATGAAACATACAATGTATGCACTTCAATCTAGGGCAGGCATCCTTCATGCTTGACTCAGTTACAGTAAAGGACATGCACAAAACCTGTCAAAACTATCAGATGGCAAACCCAAGGTTATGGACAACAAGCTGCTGATGAATTGCTCAGACACATTGTATTAAAATGTATATCAGAGCCTTTGGCTCACATTAAAAACTTGTGCTTTGCAACAGGAACATTTCTAACAAAATGGAAACATGCCACGGTGATTCCACTTCTGAAAGACAGCAGCAAACCACTGTCCAGACAAAACTCTCATCTTGTACATTTGTAAGTCTCCTCCCAACTTGACTATAGCAAGCTATGTGAAATCAAAGTCAGTGAGCAGATTGTATTATAATTACTTTTCCCAAACAGGTCATCAGTCTGAAGCACAGTATTATAATGAGAACTTTATTCTACAGAAATACATGTAGTTCTGAACATGACAGAGTGGATGGAGAGTATGGACAAAGGTCCAGGGCTTGAAATCCTTTTTTCTGCATACATGCACTGGTGCAGGTAACACTTAAACAAGAGTTCCACGACCTCATACCTTCGCCAAATGGTGTATACCCTTCTGGTGGACAAATTATACATTTTTGGTAATTGATTTCGCAAATAAGAGCCTCATTTGCATGAATTATATCTGTTGATCATATTCTCCACCCAATGACAGTCTTTAAAGAGCGCTATTCTAACATCTCATAAATTATGCAAATAAGGTCATGACTTGAATAAATTATGTTGAATGATGTTCAGCTTCACTTAACTTCCAAATGCGGCAAGTATTAATTTCCAAGCAGTAATACCACAGTGACTATGATTTTATAGCAATTTCCCACTAATTCTGCAAATTAGGTGCTCATTTACATAATCAATATCTGCTAATAATCCCCTCGTTCTCAATTACATATGTCACAAGTGTTTCATAGTCCTATTATCGAACGAAGCAGATTTATTGAATTTCCTAATTAGTTATGCAAATTAGATCCTGATTTGCATAAATGTCAAGCATCACTTCCTCTACCTACATACCAAAAATCATGACAATCCGTTAACTGGTTCTTGAGTTATCCTTCTTAGAAGATTTTTTCAACAAACGATCCTGCAGTTCCAGGACAAGCCGCTAGGGGGCCCAAACTCATGTCACTTCTTCCCTAGCCCAAGACCTATCTACCATGCAAAATTCGTCACCCTAGCATGTCCAGATCATGAGATATCAAAACAGGAAGTTCAGCTGCAGTACCAACGAAAGCCGCCAGGGGGCCCAAAATCTAATCATTTCTAGGTCTCATGAAGACCTACCCACCTACCAAGTTTCATGACAATCCATCCATAGCTTCTTGAGTTATGCTGCACAAACAAACAAACAGACAGACAGACAGACAAACGCTACTGAAAACATAACCTTCTTGGCGAAGGTAATTACCTGCACCAGACAAATATTACCTGCACCACTCAGGATTTAGGACGTATGGATCATACTAAAAACTGTTCAGAATCCATTGCCATTATTTCTTTTACACTTCATACGTGAAGGTGCAATGCAGTCAATGCAGCAAATGAAATCCAGAATACATTTGTACACCTGACTGAGTGTATAAACTACATGACTGTATAGTATACAAAATGTAAACCCAGTACAAAGTCATGGACCAAGTGCAGGTAGACATCAGAAATACCTGCACAGCTCCAATTCAACCTGCACTAAGGTGTACATGTATCTACAAAAAAAGAGACATTCAAGTTTTTTCTTAATTATATTTCATGAAATCACATCTGACTGGTGCAACCACAAGATGGAGAGAAGACAATAAACCAACAAGTGAGTGAAAACAGGCTGTATAAACTTCCTAGTACACTTGACTTGTATTGATTTCTAACGAAGTCTACTCACCTGAACATTTTGTTGTTTTTCAGCAGAACAATAGCCTGGTGGACTTTGTGACAGGCCAGCAGGAAGGTGACAGCCTTGTAGAGCTGGTCTTGGTTACAGAGTTGTTGTGCATAGGCCTGGACAGTCTGTACCCAGACATCATGGCCAGCTGCAACACAACACTCCCTGGCTTTTACATGTCTTTATTTAATATTTATTTCTGTTTTCTTTAGCCAGGGTGGTCCCTCACAGTGGAAAACACTGCTTCACAGTGGGGCCCTGGAAGACATACATAACGGGTATGCCTAAATACCTCAACCGCCCTCAACCTCCCTCAACCTCCCTCAACCCCCCACTTCCTGGGCTAATTTGCAGTGAACATGTGCTAAGAACCCTTGTTTACACTCTGTATACATTGTCTATACGATTATAAATAAAAATCACATAGTAACGTCTAAGTGTTTGCGATGTTTTTCTAGTTATAACTTTTAATATATCATAAGTGGAGTTACCGTCTTTAGGGAGTGATACACCCCGCAAAATATCCGCCCTAAAGTATTGAGCGCTAAAATCCACCACCAGAAACATGATGTTTAAAGAGGTTTCACTCTATATCTGCTGAGTTTCCGTGCTGCACAAGCTTTTTCACTTTCCTTATTTTGACTTGAAACTTACGGCACGATGCGTTCTGGCGGCGCGACGTAAACAAACAAGATGGCGGA
Organism: Branchiostoma floridae x Branchiostoma japonicum; assembly: GCA_013266295.2. NCBI lineage: Eukaryota > Metazoa > Chordata > Leptocardii > Amphioxiformes > Branchiostomatidae > Branchiostoma > Branchiostoma floridae x Branchiostoma japonicum. The sequence continues at coordinate 19,347,309 of CM023830.1, read as the reverse complement.
CCCTGTTCCTCGGGCGTACGGCGCGCCGTAAAAAAACTGGTAAAACGCCAGAGTTACAGTGATTTTCCTATTTATAATTGCATAGGCAATGTATCCAGAGCGTTAAAAAGCGTTCTTAGCACATGTTCACTGCATACACTAGTAGGGCAAAAAAACGCTTTCCTAACGCAAACGGACAAATGCGTTTCCAGCCTATCGCTTCTCAGTAAGCATTGTTCTAAAAACTACGCTTAGCTATCGCTTCTTTACCGCTTCTCTATCGCTTCCTTATCGCTAATTTCTGTTATGATTTCCCTTTGTTTCAAAGACACCTTCCTTAATCAGCTGTGAAAACTCGCGCGTCTACGAGAACCACGCCCCGCACCACGTTCCCGGGCCGACCGGCGAGTGACACGCGGCCAGCCAAAGCCCTTTGAAGTGGCGCACGGCCACCAAACAGCGCGGAGTCGGCGGTTGCTTTCTCCACGTATGACTCTGTGTTTTCCTTGGCACGTCAAAGGAGCTTTCATCCGTCTCTTTGGCGAACAGGGAATTGCGTTGTTTTTAGAAATAGCGACAAATGTCGATTTTATCGCGATGCACTCGGTGCATGGCCCGTGAACTGATCATTTGCGCCAGTTTTGTAGAACCGCCGACGGTAATACTAGTACATAAACTTGACACCGGCATACAATACCATTATTAGTATCTCCGTCGACAACAAAGGATAATCCTGCCATGGAAGCGTTCTAGAAGCGATTGGTCCTTTCATTGTCCTCCCAAAAAGCGATAACCTGGCGATATTGTTGCGATCGCACGTAACATTTAAACTGTCCACGGAGACTATCCATTGTCGAGCAGAAAATGCAGTTTAAAGCCAAGTCTGAAGGTACGACAAGCTTACGGGTCTATAGGTTACCAGTACTAGATTAATCCGCGAAATAATGAATGTGTCAGATTTTGTAATACTAATAATCGGAAACAATATAGTGTGTTTTGTTAGGTTGCCGACACACTGTGCAACACGTCAGCCGCCGTCTTGTGATCTCGGTTACCATAGTTTCTCGTTCGTATTCGGCGCACATCGTCAACCAATCAATTTGCTTGGTCTCTTTCCGTCATACCACGATCTTGGTCGGGAAAGTTCGGTAGCGAGCTAACTATTTTCTTACGGGGAGGAATGACCACAGACACATTTTTCATATGTTGATATAACGTCCTTGGTATAAAGTTAATCAGTTATTGAACAAATATATCATTATAAATTGCATCCACCAAAACCATGTAGATAAACAGTGGTTTTTAAAAATAAGAATTTGAGGTCTTTTGGGGAATGGGAGTTTAAAATCACACACGCCTCTTGACAGACCATGTCTCCTCAGACACCACGGCGCCGGTCCTGTCAAAATTGATTGATGAACTATGAAGCAACCGTGGGTCGGCATCAGATCAAAGGCGACAACACAACTTTCGCTAATCTCGAGTGCTGGGAATTTCCAATTGCGGCAACAGGGCGGAGCCACCGATTGCTTTCGGCCAATCGTGGAGCTCTCATCAGTCTCCTTTGCGAGCGGGGAATTGCGTCATTTTGTAAGAAAACTCAAAACTGAGACAAATGTCGATTTATTCCACGGGAAATGGACTGCATTGAGTTTGAACTATCCGATTGTGCCAGTTTATATTACTAGTATTATTGATAGACCCACACACACATTGAAGCCCGTTTTTGTTAACTAATTAGTACCAACAAAGAATAATCTTGGAAGCGTTGTAGAAGCGATTGAAAGCGTTCTAGAAGCGATTCGTCGTCGCAAAAAAAGCGATTCCATGATAAATACAGTTGTGATTTAACTTATTCTGCGCTCCGAGCAGAGGTTTAGTAGCCTGGATGCCACCTGATTTGTAACGGCTACCCCGTTTCGGGGTAGCGAGTGCAAAGAGACCCGTTACAAAACGGGTGGCACCCAGGCTAGAGGTTTAGGCTTCGGCTCATTTTTGCTTTTAGGCGTTTTGATATTAGTCGTCGATAGCACTCAGTCAAGGTTCCAAAATCCCCCATTTTAAATAGAATAAGATATACTTTTGACAGATTATTAACTTTTCGTATGTTTTCTTTTATACCTACAGGTGCGTAGAATAACACTGCACGAGGAAGAACGAATGCCGACATGTTCTTCAAGAGTTTTTATCATTATAGTTTTTTTATCGCTACGTTATATATGGTATCCATACAGCCTTGTTCTCACTAACATACCCCCTTGTTCTACTAACATACTATCTTGATCCGACTAACATAGTCTTGAGATGGACACATTTGATCAAAATTTCGTCCTGTCGATTGAATTCTGCTTCGTTCTGTTGTTTGTTTCTATTTTTCGTTTCACCCATTGCCTTTGGTTGGTTTTGTGTTTATGCATTCTGTTGAAGTTTGTTCGTTCCATACTAATATTCTGTCAAAATTCAAAAAGGTTCGTCATTTCAAGGAGGTTTTAAATTTGCTTGGTCATTGAAAACATCTTTTAGTTTCATACAGAAACCGCAGTTTACCTTTTCTATAGATTACAAACCTACCACAGGTCCCAAGTAGATTTCATCCGTTGCCTGGTGCAGTCCAATGACGATGACTTACCTTTCTTTCTATAGAAGTTTACCGAAGAGTATTACAAAAATAACAATCGTTCGTTCATGAACGTGGGGATTGAAACTTTGTTGAATTTTGAACATATACTTGGGTTATTCAAACGTTAAAACAGGTTAACAATTGTTAGTAACAAAAAAAAGCATCATGTATTAGCAAAAAGTAATTTACGGTCAAACGAACATAAACCAGAACAAACAGAACTTGGCTAAAACTATCTTATAATCCTGGTATCACCAAGGAGGTTTTAAGGAGAACTCCTTGACATTGACAAGACTAAACGGTAGGAATAGGTTCCCTTCGGCGATCGATACCTGCGTACCTGTGAAAACAAAATGGAATATACGAGCGTTACGAGTGTCCTCAATATCTTTTGCTGTTGCAATGGTAAATTATTACGTTTGGCTGGAATCAAGGAGAAAGCTCCTTGCTGGATTTTTTGCACAAAAATTAGTTCTCTTTAAATGCTATCGTATTCAACTCTTGGGTAAGTTTTTAGACACGTTAACAATGAACATGGGGTCAACGAGCTAGGTCGGGTCAGACAGTGCCAGACACAGATGTGTATTGCAGTCTTGACACTGTTAACAAATTTGAGAATGACAGTCTGACTTGCTGTGCAAAGAAGAACTACACGATTTTTTTTCGAATTTCGGTTAAAAAAATGATCATGTAAAGCAGTAAGATCGTATATAAAATCGCACGAGTAAGATCGTGTATAAAATCGCACAAGTCTTCTAAATTCTAACTAAAGATGTCTGTTGTTGTTATGGTCTACCTTGATGGTCAACTAAAGTGCAACACTATTAGAAAACCCGTAATTTATTCATTATTGTTATGCACGGTCAAACACGCAGGGGCATTGTCGTGATGCAAATGCAACATCCCCTTTATTGTTTTGAATGTGAACAAGGAGGTTTATTCTAAATCCCCTTCGATGTGAATGAGCCGATGAATGATTTTGTTCTCGAACCTAAAAAAAATCCGATTGAACCCGAGACTTTGAAACGAAAACCTTTATATCCGTGGTTAGTTTGATCAAGGAGGTCCGCCTTCGTTTGATTTGGGTGGAGCTAAGATATACTTTTTGTCCGATCGTAACTCTCATTATTAGGTGGACCATGGAGTTATATGGGTGGACTAAAAAAAATGGATAAGACTTTCCGGACGCTTTTCCGAAAAAATACCAGTGCCACATAATTTTTTTCACAATCTAGAAGACTTTGAAGTTTTAGAGAAAAATTTAATGTCTTACCGCGGAGTTAAGGAAATGATGCATGGATGATGGAAGGACGAAAATCTGTCAGTTTAGAAAGGTACTAGTATCTAAATTTTCATTTAAAAATCTACTCAATTCGAAAGGGTTAGAACCTAAGATTTCCTTGTTCGAACTAAAGCTTGTGGACAATCCTGTGTTACACCATGGAGTTAAAAAAAAGATGGTTACACCAAGGAGGTTCAATCAAGAACCTCCTTGGTAATAGCAGGCTCTATGATTTTTTTCAACGCCTTTTGCGGCCGGCAAAAGAACCCCGTACGACATGATATGCCGCAGAAAGACCAAAAAATCGCATTATTATTATGAAGGTTCCCCAAACCCTAGTCATGGAGTCTAGTTAGCTTGGGGCTACGTAACAGTCAGTGTTCGGTGACGTCGACTTCGTCGCCATGATTTTTCAGCAGTGCAAATGATTTGGCCTCGTTTTAGAAATGTACGAGAGACACTGCACAGCTGCCTATTTCTAAAAAAATACGAATGTAATATTTACAAATAAACGGCTTTTTCTTGTTCTGTGTATTAAAGTGGCGGCGTGTATATAAGTTGTGTAACTTGAGTTCGCCGTCAATTTATCTTAAAATACTAATCATAATATCCGACCAAAGGAGGTTATACTAGTAGTTTATCCGACAAACTCCTTTTTAAACCTCCTTCGAGTCCTTGGTAGAACCATGGAGTTGGTAGAACCAAGGTAGAACATGGCGGCCCGAACATCGGAGGCTGCAAGCACTGAAGTTGTTATGCTCAAAATTGCCAACCCGGGTCCGGGCTGGGCAGTTTGCGGGAACGAAAAGTATTATATAGAAGACAACAAAGCGCAAAAAAAGTTTTAAAATTAATCCTAAGCACTGTTTGTGTACTAGTATTCTTGATCTGAATGGGTGCCTTTGTGATTCAAGCTAGTAATGACAATGCAAGCAATCGAAGTCATATGACTCCGTTGAAAACAAAACAATGTTAGTACTAGTAATTAACAACTTGAACAACTCGTATTGTTGTTTACTCAATGAGGTCTCTTGTGTTTACAACGTTGTGTCAAAGTTACGTTTATTTCGGGGTTTGGTAGGTAGCCCAAGGAGGTTTAAAATCAAAATTAGATTTTAAACCTCCTTGGGTAGCCTGATTATTCTGTAACATTACTAGCATGGCAAACCAAGGCCTCACTGTTGTAACACATAACAGCATATCATAACTAACATCAAAACATAAGGTAAGTTACATATATGTAAGTCAAGGAGGTTATAGTATACTTCCCTGTTAGTCAACATTGACAAAGCCCGATATCGGCATTCATCATGCATACTGCAGCATACACATGTTGCGTACGGATCCGGTACCGGTATTGGCACGATTTTCGTGTTTTCGAAATATTGTTACAGAATGTTGCATGTTGATCCCTTCCGTCCCAAGATCGAATGCCAGTATGAATAACAATAAGGAAGAAAGTAGCTGTACTACGACGCTACTCATGGTATTCGTACAGATCGGAGCTGTAGCTGCTAATTTATGGATTACACACCCGACGTCGGAATAAGTTCGTTTTTAAATATTTACGAGTACATGTAGTTTCTTCATGAAGCTCCGGATTCTTGATTTGTTCGACAACTTGACGCAGTTTCACGCCATGCACATCCTAGGAAAATTAATGGCAAATCCAAGCTGCCAAACACAAAACAGGCAGTGCTATAACGTCAATAAGCATGGAGGTAAGAAAATAGTAAACAAAGTTAACGTCACACCACGCCACGCCGGCTTTCTTTGTGTAATGCTTGTCAAAGGAGCCGCTCATGTCAATCAAATCCAACGGCGACCAGACCGGTCCATTGGCATCATTTACCAAAATTGTTAACCGATGGGGATTTAAAAAGATAAAATTAATTCTTAAACACCTTCTTGGTTGACCCCGAGCAGCATAGCCAATATGCACCAACTTTGATTGCAACAGTACGATACCGAATTGTTGCTATCAAAATAAAACCAACCCCCCTTGATCAAATCGTACACTCCAGTGTTCTGTATCTCACGCCGTAAATAGGGCATAAGCACGCCGCGCGAAGGACTTCATTGTAATGTTTGGAAGGCTGATAGCCAATTTCTTTAATATTCAACCCTAGAAAGTATAAATGGAATACGTTGTGAAAAATAGTAGAAATTTGGAGTCCAGCAAATTCACTGTCAGCAGCTACATGTACCATGGCCAAGCGGGCGACCTCTGTTTTAGTGTTTATGCACGTGCAGCCCGGTGGGAGGGACTTCGTAAACCAAGCGCTCGCCGTCATATTACTCGAAAATATGGTCGATGAAATAAAGCAAAATTGCACTTGTGGCTCGAAATAATCATGTGGATTGTGTTACAGCGCAATGTAATTGTTTGGGATGATTTTTGTTGAAGGTTCATCATTCATGTGAAAAGATTCTACGTAACTTCTGCCGAAATAAAACACATGCGCATGCGGCGCAGTTGCCTCGGTGCGGCGATGCGCTGTTCGTTTTTTGCTGTGTGCATGTGCACGGTATCGTAAAGTTGGTTAAAGTTTACGGTGCCGGTACTGTACGTATACCACTACTGCCTAGCTCCGTGCGCTAGTGTATGTTACATCACGGCTAGCCTCATTTGCGTGTCGATTTATCGGCCGCGGGGCCTGACATTTATGGCACTTGTGTCGGCAAAACAAAGGCCCGGGCCCGGGTTTCTGGCGACGCGCACTCGGCTCTGAGCAGCCCTGCAGAGCGTTCCCTTCGCGGCGCGGCGAGCGACCGTACACTGGGCGGGACTCAGTTAATTATCAAATACACACTAATTGGTTCTTAAGTAGCTATTGTTAAAAACAATGGGTAGTCTCCGTGGGTAGTCTCAACCTTAGGTGCGAAGAAAGGTTCGCAACAGGTTCGCAACAAGAACGCAACTCTATCGCTTCTCGGGAGGGCTAATCGCTTCTGGAACGCTACTGGAACGCCTCCTTTGTTGCAGATACGCATTTGTCCGTTTGCGTTAGGGAAGCGATTTTTGGCCCTACTAGTGATATTAGCCCAGGAAGTGGGGGGTTGAGGGCGGTTGAGGGGGGTTGAGGGCGGTTGAGGTATTTAGGCATACCGCATACATAACATCTTATATAAAAACACATCTATTAGGTTACACCAAGGTTACATGGTGTCTTGTGCAACATGTCTACCAAGTTTCTGACACCATTAAATGCTGGATTTACCACTTGCATGTACACCTTTGTGTATGTGAAATTGGAACTGAGTGCACTGTGCAACTTATCACCACTAAAAATATCCAGTAAAGACAAGAAAAGGTACAATGTAAAATAAACATTCCAAGTGTGTTATCCTTTTCATTACAGTGAGGGAGGCTGCCACAAAACGGCTTTAGTCTTTCCAGAACACAATTTACTCATAAAAGCCAGAGAACTCCCGCAATATTGGTCATGTGATGCAAAACTCATACCTCCCAACCAATGAGTAGAGATTATCTGAAATGAACCAATCAGACCTTAGAACTTGACATTATGTTTGCTAATGAGCAAAATGCTGCCAACTTACATAATTTATTATTATAGAAATGACAGTGGAGAAAATGTGTTTTGCAAGTGAATCTTCACCATGTGATCAGAATTTTGCTGGAGAAAACTGAAAGGAATACAAATGTACATGTAGGTTTTTTGCAGAGGGTTGCTTTAAAGGCAGACTCAAGAGCAGAGGACAGTGTTATTTCTAAAAGATCACATTTTTATTGATACAAAATCAACCAAATTTGTTACAGATCAACAAGGAATTGGGCTATTTATAATCCAGTAGCTGAGTAGTGCCCCTCCATACAGAACCATGTGTGGGGATGATGGGAATGGTGCTACCTAAGTATGGATTCCAATTGGATAATTGCTGAAGATCCAGGTCATTTTTCAGCTCAAAGCAAGAGGAAAACTTAGATGTTATGGTGGAAAATTGATGAAAAACTATTACTCACACATTACAAACCTTATTTTCAACATCACCCCTAGATTTCGTAACAGTTTCCACTTTTTTTTGAGACCACCATTTTTTATCTTGAGTAGAGGTTTCCATAGGAAGACTGCCAGAGATAAAGGTAACTTTTGGGGCAAACCAAATGGAAAACAAAGTTGCTAAGGTTCTGAATTGACAAACAAGTATCCAGAAATAAACACATTGCAAAAATAATTGTAAAGATCAACCCAAGACTTCTTAAGAGCTCCCACTTTGAAGTTTGTCCAATGGTTGTCCGAAATAATATGTTTTGCCTGGCTGTAATTGATCTGGAGGGTACTTGGGGGGTTAACAGAATATTTATGCTGTATAATATAACTGCTACCTAGTCCAATCTCAATGTCAAGTTGCCAATACAATTACTTTTTGGGATTGAGAAAAACAGTACCTACAGAACCAGAACAATTGCTTCTGCTCTTGAGTATGCCTTTAAGAAGAGACTTGGCTGCCTATTGATTATCTATTGAATTTTGAAACAGTCAGCTGGGTAGCCCCATTCAATTCTGTATGATGTAACTTCATGTGGGATGGTCCAAATCCTACTGTCTGGAGTTGGTGATTCACTCCAAGTCACCACAGTGTAGATTGATTGACAGGTCCATGTTGGCTACCTAAAACTGAAAAACACCCCTGACGACTCAAGTAACTTCCAGGTTTCTGTGCTACAAGCACGGCAATGATGCTTTCATCCAGGGAATACTCAAGCCACAAGTTTTTTGGGGGGGTTATCATTTGGGGAAGGGTGATTTCTTGGGGAGGGGGTATTTTTCTTGGGGGGAGGGGGAAAGGATACTTTCTGGTGGAGGGGGGTATTTTTGGGGGGATAAATTTTTGGGAGGGTAATTTTTAAAGGGGTTTAGGGGTTATTTTTTAATGTGGGTATTTTTGGGGGGGTTATGGGTTTTGCACAGGCACAGTACGTTCTGCCAACATCCCATGGCCAACTACATGAAATAATATTGCAGATGACTCACCTAGAGGTGCCATTGCTACTAACCAGTCTGTCAGCTGGCCGTGTTGGCGGGCCATCTGGAGGGCTCCCACGATGTCACCTTTCCAGACGGCTAGCTGCAGGCTGTGGTCCAGATGCCCGTTCTCTACATGGTTCAAACCTGAGGAAACAAGACGTGTGCTTTAATAATAATTTGTTTGCTGACATGGTATTTTTTGTGCTACAAAATTGCATGCAACCAATTTGTTTCTTGTATGAACAAAATGAGCAAAAGACGGTAACGGCTGTACTTTGATTAAAACTTACAAAAGTCAAGCCACCCTGTCCCAAAAACCTTGTGAGTGTGTTTTTGAGATGGTATGAAGGGATTTTCACTATTGGCATGAAGATAGTTCAGGTAAAAATGACCAGAATTGATGTTATTTAGGATAATTTGCATCATTAGTCAGAAACATATAAATCTAATAATTAGATCAAATCTCAAAATACTAAATTTGATGTAGTTAACACTGTATGGCCATACGAATGTAACGTTAAACATCACGGTTGGACCACATAATGTTCTTCTATTCATGCCTGACAAACTTCTCAACAAATGACGTTTCTGTTTCCTAATCTGACAATTGCAAAGACTATTTATAGATCGTTTCGCAAATACTCTTCTTATGTGCAAGCCCACACACTGCTTGTTCTTACAAATCGGAGTCTCTACCCTGACATCCCTGACATATATATTCTCTCTCTTTCTCTAATATATAAAAAATATATTATATATAATAACAGAGAAAGAGAGCTTAACTTACTTTCCTCTCTGAAGGTTGTGTACAGACTTCTTCTGTCAGAGAAAAGACCAAGGCCATCCAAACCTCCACTGCCAGCAGCCAAGGCTCCACCAGCCCTGTCTGAAGATAACAGGACATGGCTAAAGATTATCATGAAAGTTCATCTGTGTTGGTAGTTACATGTTTAAAGTTCAAACTTTTGTTCCAACACAAAGGATTGTTCTTACCTAGAGCTTTCGACCTGTCACTCTGATCTTCCAAATAGAGTCACCTGAACATTCCATTTCGCTTACACTGTAAGAACACTGGGCACAGAACAAGACTAGCAGAGTGGAATTCCCTGCCTGTAGAGATGGTAACTGCCCCAACACTCGAGTCTTTCAGAGACAAGTTGAGCCACCTACAGTAGACTACAAAGCAGACTGACCAAAACCACACCACTTCATTATTCCCTGAATATCAACGAATCACCCCCAGTAACAGCACTCCAACAAGCGTGGCAAAGACATCAATATGTTGATGGTGGCCACCCAATCACTAAGAAGAAGAAGAAGACTACATGTACTTCCTGAGAGGGGTGAAGAGGCTATTTACATTGGGCCTTTGACGCAGTGTTGATGTCACACTTCAGAGAAGCCACTGACCAGTCTGAGAGTGACTGGTGGAAAGCTCAAGGTCAGAACAATCCTTTGTGGAACAAAGTTTTAACTTTAAACATGGCTGAAGATTCTTTCACTTAATTTGACACAGTAGTATCAATATGTACTAATCTGACAATGAGATCCACAACCCCCTAGTAGGCTACCTTAGCCAAGTGCATATGATGTTCACCTTTATGACTGACACAAAGGTTTCTCATCTATCATGCAAATACCAGAGTTGTCAACCAAGGATTGAGGTGTTCAAAATCGTAAAGTGGAACTCGCTGCCACCAAGTACAGTAGGACTAGATAGTTTTAAACAATGTTTAGAGTTAGACATTCAAAGGTTAGGTGTAACAAGTCATTTGATGCCACTGCGCCGCGTGTCTGCGAAGCTGGTGTGTTACGCTGAAGGTAGGTTATACCGGCTATTTGGATACAGAAATAATGTCCTCATTTGCATAATTTCATTTAATATATATATGATGATTTTCTCTACCCAAATAACACAAATTATCAAGAATATGAAGGTCTTATATGTCTTAACAAAAAGGCTACTGCAGCATTTTCACAAATATTATGCAAATGATCTCTGATTTGCATACTTTATACCTAATAACCTTTAAGTAACATCGAAACGCTGTATGAAATTCCTGTCATTTGCCACTATGTTATTACAGTTTTTCTCATCAATTATGCAAGATGCAAATAAGTGCTCTTAGTTATAATTACATGTACACTTGTCACATGTTTGAAAGTCCTATCTGGTCTGTCCCTGTTTCCTTCAATGCAATATTTTAAAGTCCATAATCCATCCTGGATGTCAGATCATTGTCAAATTTCAGTATCAATTAAAACAAACCGTTCGGATTTTCGAAATACAACTGTAGAAAAACTCTCCCCTTACCCAAAAAAAATACATCTGGGATGACACTTCATATGAAAAATTCCAAGAAACCCTGCAACTACCTCATATACAAGACAAAATTCAGCAGTTCCTGTCAAATCCATACTTGCATTATCAACCCGAAAAGGCTGTCGAAGATTTCAACTCTATCATAAAGACATCAGCTGACATATCTCTAAAATCAATTCGCATCAATAAACATAAAAAGAAACCTCAGAACAAACCTTGGTACGACCAACAGTGTAGGGACATGAAATCTAGAATTAGGGTCCTTTCCGCCGAGGTAAGAAAATACCCCTGGCGTCAGGACATAAGACAATCCTACATAATAAAGTAAAAGAATATAAGAAACTAATAAAAAAGACCAAGAAATATCATTGCCAACGACAGATGACACATTTAGCCAAACTATCTAAGGTAGAGCCGAAATCCTTCTGGAAAGAGCTCAATAAGCTGAGACACCAAGAAAACGGGAATAGGAACGAAACAGGGAACACGATAACCTCGGCAGAATGGCTGGACCATTTTAAGACGCTAAATAGCAACATAACTACCAACCATAAGGAAAGAGAAAACGCAGACAACATCATTAAAAATCTTGAATGTGAAACAGAAAAGCCCCTAGATTTTGAAATCACAGAAGGAGAAATACAAGAAGGTTTGCGAAACCTTAAATGTAGGAAGACTTGCGGCTCAGATTCTATTATCAATGAAATGATGAAATACAGTGCTCCGCAACTCATACTACCATTAAAAAAACTGTTCAACTTGATACTAAACTCTGGAAAATTTCCACAACAATGGAGCCAAAGCATTCTTGTACCTATCTTTAAAAGCGGTAACCCCTCAAACCCAACCAACTACAGAGGGATAGCTATATCCAGCTGTGTTGGAAAATTGTTTACGTATATATTAAACAAACGGCTTCAGATTTTTCTCGAAAATAATAATATATTGTCACCTTACCAATCTGGGTTTAGGGCCGATTTCAGAACAAGTGATAATATTTTTGTGCTAAAAACCCTTATCGATCAACAAATTTCTACACCCGGAGGTAAATTATATACATGTTTCGTAGATTTTAGGAAGGCCTTTGATTCCGTCTGGAGAAATGGGTTGTTTTACAAATTACTATCAACAGGGGTAGGGGGGAACTTCTTCAAATCCATACAGTCAATGTACTCAAATGTAGAATATTGTGTCAAAATGTCAAACGGTCTCTCGCCCTACTTTCAATCAACCTGTGGTGTACGTCAAGGTTGCAGTTTAAGTCCTCTGTTGTTTAACTTATAATATATAAATGACTTTCCAGCTCTACTAAACACACCATCATGCGACCCCATCTTTCTAAAAGACACCGCTATCAACAGTTTATTATGGGCGGATGACCTTGTACTTGTATCCAAATCTGAAGCTGGACTCAAAGAATGCCTGCGAATACTCGACCAATTTTGTTCCTTGTGGAAGTTATCAATAAACAAAGACAAAACCAAAGTTATGATATTTTCAAAACACGGGCGGTTGAACAAAAACAAACACCAACCATATGAAATACAGGGCCAAAACATAGAAATTACTAACCACTATACATATCTAGGAGTAGATGTAACCCCGTCAGGGTCATTTAATAGAGCTATAAAACAACTAAGATTAAAAGCCTTACGGGCTTCATTCAAACTGAAATCACTTTTATCATCTAACTCCAACTCTTCCATCCCGCTTGCCCTCGACCTGTTTAACACTTTAGTAAAACCAATTTTGCTGTACTGTAGTGAAGTCATAGGAACAAATGCACAATGTAGAGACCTGATCCTGAAAGGAATAGAAGAATGTCCCAACGAAAATATCAGAGAAAAAGTAACTAACATTCTTGGTCCAGTTTTGGCACCAGATGTTGTCATCCTTAGAACTACTCGAATAGGGAAGAAACTTGACCCTGTATCTCCTCGCCCCGTTCTCGTTCGATTTAAAAGATATAGAGATACATGTAAACTTAATATAATAATATACTGCTCAGAAATATTAGAAAACATAACATTGGAACAACCAACGATCTGTTATGAAATTCCTGACCTAGAGTATGTTCTGTTAAATTTCTACAAAATACTTCTCCATGTTCCAAAGAGCTCTGTCAATTCCGCTGTAAGGGGGGAGCTAGGAACCTTACCACTGTACATAGATACTCAGACACAAATGATCAAATACTGGCTTAGGCTAACCAATTTATCCAATGACAGAATTGTAAAGAAGGCATATTATGCTGCTGTCGAACTAGATCATGACTGGACAGTCCACATACAGGACTAACTGTGCAGACACGGCTTCCAAAATGTCTGGCTAAACCCAAGGGTCAATGTCAACCAGTTTGGAAGCATATTCAAACAACGTTTACAAGATACATTTCTAGTTGGCTGGTGGCAGGAAATAAGAAAATTCAATAAACTTCATACTTATTCTAAAATTAAAAAACATTTCGGCTTGGAAAAGTATCTATCATCAATTCAAAACGAATCTTTTACGACAAACATAACAAAAATGAGGATAAGTTCACACGGCCTGGAAATCGAAAAGGGCCGTCATTATAATACACCTGCCGACCAGAGATTGTGTCCGACATGCAAGGAGGGTATTGAAGACGAATTCCACTTTATGATGTCATGTCCAACATATGAAGAAAACAGACAAAAGTTGATGCAATCCATAGCTTCCAAAACGAATGTTACGCTACCTCACTCAAAATCAGACATCTTAAATATTATACTCCTTTCATGTCCTACTCAGATATCAGTTTACGTTGGAAAATTCATTTACACAATGTATGAATCACTACAAAAGCGACACCATATTGTAAATAGCTGACATATTCCCTGAATTACAAAATGTAATAATACTCTTCCTAAGAAAACACAATAGATTAGCTTTAGTATCATTATGGACTAGCCCGATAGAATCATATTTTAGTACTAGTTTGTGTATGTACCTTTGTTGTTTCTTTGCCATACATTGTACCAGCTACAATTGTTGAGCAATAAAGTTGATTTGATTTGATTTATCATGTAATGAAGTTGATCTATAAAATTTCACAATTAATTATGCAAGTAATCTCCTTGTTTGCATAATCAGCTTCTATACAGTTAACAGTTTAACAGTTTAATTATGTCAATAATCACTTGTCCTATTCACATTACCAAAAATCATGATGACCCGTCAACCCCTTCTTGAATTATTCTCTAACTTTCAAAGTCTCAAACAAAATTGGTGGTAGAATTAGAAAGCTGCTGGGGGTCCAACTCTATACCACTTCTTAACAAGCCCAAGTCTACCATCAAACGTTAAAAGATCATGACCATAGCATGTCCAGATCTGAACAAGAGATATCAAAACAGAACGTTCTGCTGCAGTATCATAGAAAGCTGCCAGGATGTCCTAAGACAAACTTGAACATTTTGCCAACAGCTACCCACATACCAAATACATGTATCATATGGATCCATTCACAGCTTCTCCACAAATCCTCAAACACACCAACAAACAGCATCGAAAACATAACCTTCTTGGTGAAGATGGTGATAATAAGTGCGCTTTTAGGAATTGCTGGATCTTCATTAAAAAAAACACATTATCAATATTTCTGTATCAGGTTAGATCTAGTTAATAGACAGATTCACTCCGGTGCTTAGCCAGTGGTATGAATGCTACCGGGGTATCAGGCTACATACACTGTACATTTGTACATGTATCCAAACTTTGCCTTCCTATTTTCAATTTTGGGACTTTTTTGATAGCTCAATGAAATCAATTTCCATGGCCTAGTCTATGGAAGAGACCAGACTCCTAATATTGTTGTTTAGTGCATGAGACACAGAATACGTGTTAGCTTGTATGCTTGTAATAGTTGAATCAAAACAAGAATACAATATACAAAGTGTCAAATGTATATTGAAATTTGACCAGTCAGCTAGCAGTTTTGGGTTAGTAAACTGCTTTGATCTGGATTTGACTGGATTCAAGCAGCCAGATTTGACAAACCCTACTATGAAGGTAATGTGGCTTAGCCAGCTAAGCCCCTATCCTAGTATGGACAGGGCCTTCAGTGTTTGATGGTATTCTAAAACTGTCACTTGTACTGCAAATACATGTAGCTACAATGTATAAAAGGGTTTCAGAAGTCTTGGAGACTGCCTGGCTCCAGAAATGATATGACAAAATGAAGTCGAAAATGAAAAGGAAGAACTCTATTGGTGTCCTTAGCAGCAAGAATGTCCTTGGGGTTAAACTTCCTTGAGATTGCTTATAGAGGACTTAGTCTAGCATTCATTGCAGTTATGAAGTAAGTCAGAACATTGCACTATAACACCTCTCTACAACAAACAGGGGCTCCACTGTGACTTCACAAGTTCAATAGTGGTAAGAAGTCAGATGTGTGAACTCACCATACATCAGATCTGCCAGTGTGAGGCAGTCCTGTTGAAGGTGACACTTGGCACGGTTGTCCATGTTAGCTGAGAGAGGAAATAGTGAGCGCCCCTTCTTTTTCTTGCGATGAACTCTCGGATCTACATGGAAGGCAAGATGCCCATTGGCAGAGATAACAATGACATCACTCAGTACTGACTAAACAACCTTTTTTCCTGTTTTTAGATATACACCTGTATTTGGTTAAAGATACAAAATGTAAAATAGAAAGGCCGACATTTGCTTGGGAGCAAGTACAGCATACTTCACTCCATCTCCCTCCCCATTCCAAAATGGACTGTTCCATATCAGCCTTTTCCATGTAGTGTTCTCCAGTATCAAGTGTTTCAATACCCCCAGACAGTGCAACTTAGTAACAATCGTTCTCAAAACCCCCATACTGTGCTTTTCTGTAACAAGTGTTCTTTAAAGCCCGCATGAAGTTCTTTTCAGTAACAAGTATTCTCAAAGCCAACATGTAGTGCTTTTCACTTCTGAATCAGTATTAAGAGTTTTCAAAACCCAAATGGGTGTAGTGCTCAAAACCTGTATACAGTGCTTTACAGTAAAAGTGTTCAGTCAACAGTGCTTCAAGGATCATCCCATTAATAGTACAAATTTTTGCACTTTTGAGAATATAATAGTACATTGTTCATGTTAGATGAATATCTTAACTGCTGAGATATCCTTTTAGCAGCAAAATTGTGTTGTTCACAGGGATAGAAAAAAGCTTAAAATTGAAATACCACATTGTCTATTAGTTTTCTGTGATTTACATGTAGCTGCATGTACATGTAACATGAAATCAAAAGTACTTGTGACACCATTGACACCAAAATACACCACTTTCTGATTACATTTGGTCATTATAAGTATCCTTTAATGAACATAGACACAGGCACACTAACTCACTATCGGGTTTAGCTTCTAAGGAACATAGCGTTTTAATGAACATAAACATTTGCACAAAATATACACCCTTCTGATGTTATTGAAAATAAAAACTTGCAAATCACACTTCCAGCTCTTCATTCCTTCTGACAGGTAATCAAACCAAATTCCTTCAATGACATCACAGTGAACACAGCAGCAGTGTGGAACCTGGCAATGTGGCTTGCAAAAAATGTTTTGAGAAGCAAACAGACCAAATATTATTATAATAATATACTAGTATTACATATCATCTTGCAATTGTTTGACAGTGTTTGGCAAGATGGGTTGTTCACTAAGTCAAATCTGAGTGTGGTATTGCAGGAAATTT
Organism: Branchiostoma floridae x Branchiostoma japonicum; assembly: GCA_013266295.2. NCBI lineage: Eukaryota > Metazoa > Chordata > Leptocardii > Amphioxiformes > Branchiostomatidae > Branchiostoma > Branchiostoma floridae x Branchiostoma japonicum. Next base: position 19,330,407 of record CM023830.1, on the reverse strand, counting down.
CTTAAATACTAGAATTGTAAAATCTATGTATGGAGAAGCGAATTATAACAGTTGTTGAACCGCATTCTTATAAAATACTGGACTACATGTAGCTCTTTACAATACATGTAGCTCTCCTAGCTAGTTGAGCAGCTCAGGCTATTTGCTGAACCAATTGTATAAATAAATAAATAAGATACCCAAATCAGCCTGCAGGCAGCTTTTCCAATGAATTGACAAACTCTTTTACAATGAATTTAACTCTTTTCCATCAGTATGTGGAATAAGGCAGTGATGCAATCTGACTTACGCCTTTGTTTATATCTCAGTGCTTTGATGCTATGAAAAGTGATGCTGCAGTGACTGTCTTAAATTCTTTATCATGGACAGATGACCTTACTCTGGTATCTGAAAAGCAAGGGCTACAGCACTGCATTGATGACTGTCTAGTAAGGTATTGTAAGAAATCGAAACTGTCAATGTTTCACAAACTAAATGTAGTTGTCTTCAGCAAAGGTTCTATGAAGAAATTAAAACAGAAATAGAAGTTGCAGACAGCTATACAAACCTCGGCATTAATTTCACATCTTTGAGTAAATTCAAAACTGCCAGAAAATATTGCAATAACAGCACTTTTCCAACTCAAAGCTTTGTTATACTCTAACAAAAATATTTTACTCAATCTAGTACTGTTTAGTAGATTAGTTTCTTAGTATGTTTGTTATAAAGCAGTAGTGCCATGTGTTGTACCTTGTACAACTGTTGTGCAATGAAGTTTATCATATGTAATCACAATAAAGCACACTATTTGTTTCTCAAAACAATGTTTTTTGCTAGGCCAAGATCCCAGGTTCCAAACTGGCTGCCGTATTCACTGTGATGTCATGAAGGAATTTAACAATTACCTGGTGACAGGAATCAAGAACTGGAAGTATGATTTGTACGGTTCAACATTCCTTAACATCAGATGGGAGTATATTTTGCATAGACATCAGTGTTCAGTCAATTCTTATGGCTGAATGTAATCAGGAAAAACATTAAGGGAGCACACCTCAGTTTATTTTGCATTTCCATTTGAGTCTGCACACCCTCAAGTCTGGCGACCGCCTCTTCCAGGGAATAATGCAGAAGCAAAAGAACTGTTTATTGGATGGAATGATTGGCACGAGGTGTTGCAAACTCACTTACACAACACCACAAAGCTCAATCTGGGGCAAACAGATGCATCACTTGCACCACTGAAGAGTACCCGGAAGTAAGGCTCCAGGCTACCAAAAAAACACCTGGTCCACTTCTTAAACTTTTCAGCCATGTTAGTATTCTAATGTCATTTTGCAGCAGATATAATATATGAAATGTGAAATCAAACTTTGATCTTCAAAACCCTTTTGTTACTTTAATATTACTGCACACTACCATGGACCCCGGTCGTGGCAGAAATGGGGGTGTGCACCGTTAATGTGACATTACTAATATTGACATATTCCCACCTCTCCCTTCAGCTGCTGACTCTGCAACAGCTGATGCATTATCACCAGTTGTTTGTAATGGCACTATGCCCTCCACAGTGAGTGCCGTCTGGTTAGCCTGACCCTTCAGCTGACCGTCAGCAGCAGTGGTTTGGTGCCGTGGCTCACAGTGGGACTGCTGAGGCACACCTTCTGTACAGTCTTCCTGTCTCCTCCCCATCAGCTGGGCTCGCTTCTCCTCCAGCAGCTGTAGCAGTTCCTCCGAGTTGGGAATGGTGGCATTTCCCATTTCTTCCTCAGATATAACATGACCTGGTGTTTCACTGCTGAGGTCTGTACCACGCTGCTCCAGTCCCCTGGTAAGATCTGGCTGTTTCAGGTCCCGTGGGACTTGTTTATGAAGCTGTGTTCCCCTGTTCTTTGCTTTTCCCTTAGACTTGGGCTTCCTTCCTGGTGGTTTGTGATCTAAATATGAGAAGTTTGATGAAACACACATTAGCTAGCTGGTACTTCATTCATATCACTGTAAGGCCACAGCAAGTAATATTTATGGATGACATCAGCGCGCGCATTGATTTTCGCCTGATTTCAGGAAAACAAACAAGAAATTTTGTTGCCCTGCGACGATGGTCAACATGCCAAAAAAGGGCAAATATGTTGTGAACGGCAAGACAAGGCTAATCTATTCTTTTATTTTTACTTTGATACAATGTTGTATTTTATTCATTTTATATGTGATGTTGCATAGTTTTTCAAAGTTGTTTCAGAGACAAATCGGTGTAACAGTTGGCACAATATAGGTAGAGTATGGCTTCCAGACAGTTCGGTTTATGAGTCACTCTGTCAATGATTGAGCCCTCTGTTCTACCTGGTAGGCAGTCTCTAAACTCAGAGACCACCAGCAAACTTGAGGCGCAATTCCTTGTGTTTGATGGCAAGTGTTGACAGTCTAGGGTGTTCCATTACAAATGAATACCCAGTGTAGTATCTACCTTGAAGATGGTACAGCAAGCTCTTTTTTTGTTCTATTTGATAGAGACACATCTGCAAGGACAGGTAATACTGTAATTCAATACAGCGGTGAAAGACGTGTTGGGTATGATATCAGGTTTTGCTGCCTAAATTCTTGTTCAACGAGGTTTACGATCTCAAAATCTGAAAATGTAGGAATCTTGTTTTTTTGGCCTGCCTTGTTTTTTTTTCGCCCTCTCGCATTGATTTTGGAGTCTCCGGAGGATGTCATCCATAAAATTTACTTGCTATGGCCTAAGAAGAATTGGTCCATTGCTAACAATATACAGTACCAACATCGTAAGCGTTAACGTAAATTACGATCTGCGTAATCGTAAGCACGCCGAAACTACGATCGTAATCACGGCGTAATTACGTTCCGGGAATGGGGGGGAACAGCCACCGGAACAGCCGGAAATACTGTAGACAGTATGCAGAATATTCATTTTCTGCCACCATGTACACGGAATATTCATGAGAACTTCATTAATTATTAATCAAATAACCCGATTTACGGCAGAAATTGGAAGGCGCGCCCGACCGACAGAGGCTGCAACGCATGCTCAACGTAATTTAGACTAATTTTTTTTACGTAAATCGAGCCGATCTTTGGGGTAAAAAAAAGCAGTTACATCACACACCTAAAGTCATGCCCGGAGGCTAATTGCAAGTACCATTTCAAAGAAAAGGTTTAGATTAATTTGCAGGACATCATTAATGATTTTTAATGCGCGATTAATGATTGTTTGAACGTAGAAACGCGCGCTCCACCAGCCTTTCGAGTAAAAATATCGTGAAAGACCTGAAAAATGTCGTAACTATCCGGGTCAAAACAAGTCAGCTACCGGCGAAAATCACCTCCACTTTACATTTTGGGACTGCAACTTTCGTGTAGATACCGTGTTAGACCTTGAAAATAATAATTAAAGTTGGTGCGCCGGCATTTACCCCGCAAAATACAACGTTATTGGCAATTTCTTTACCTTGTTTTCAACCGGCACGGCCCAAAAATGAATTGCGTAATACATGCTAATGGGCGGTATTACACGCGCAAACTGAAGTTCTGCCACGAGGCCGTTGGCCGTCGCCCCCAACCTTTGCCGTGCCGACTTGCTGTCAATTCGACGACAGGATCGCGTGGCCTTTTATATTTAAGTGCTTTGAAATGAACAAGTGTGTTGTTTACATTTTTCAATAATAATCAATTAAGGCATGAGTACCGAAAAACCCCTGTACTTCCGATATTTTTTATAATTATTTTTTTCTTAATTTTACGCCACACCATGCAAAACTTGTCTGCAACATTCACAGACTGGCCGTCGCCTCGTGTCAGAGAATGACATAACGCAGGAGTGTGTCACTTAACTTTTTCCCACGCCTTCTGTCGGCCTACATGGCCGGCCGCGCCCTCCCGAAATTTGGTTTATTTTTGTCAAATCTGTAATCATCGCGTAACCGCATGGAAATTACGATGCTAGTATTTTTGCTTATGAAAGTTTGAAAATTTGAAGCTAACCAAGGACGACCTTGCCTCTGGGATCTACATAATATACAGGTAGGTAGGCGTATTTATCGTGATCGTGAGAGTTTTTGCTGGTGATTAAATGAAATTATTAATAGCTACAAAAAGGGCGAGACAAAAATTGATCACGATAAAACATTTTTGCTGTTATAAAGTGTTTCTTTTGTTGACCTTTTTTGGTACGTAAATCGAAAATTGTATTACTAGTATGAAAATGGCAATGTGACGAGTTCCTGGAAATCAAATTGCAGTTATTTGATACCATTTTCTACATGTTGAAGCTAGGCTTTCCCCATAAAACCTTTAGAAAATGCCAATTCTACAAATCTGTCCGTCGCCAAAGCACTGAATATCGGTATAAATGCCGCATCCAGTCTCTCCCTTCACCGTCGGGGAGCCCGAATAATGTAGTTACTGTAGTGATGATCAACGTGTTCAAGTCGGCAAGATAGGAGAGAATAACAACGCTGAAAAATCCTTAGTTCTCGATTAAACTTCAAGAAGCATGGCTTATACTATGATTATTATCTATCTCTTCTTTGTCTTAATTTCTTTATAATTACAGTACGAATCTGAGTACAGTACTATGTTTTCTAGGAACGTCCTTGGGGCGCTGCATGCACGTGTATGCTTGTCGGCACCCAAGCTGCGTAACAAAATATTCTTGGGGTCAACGACCTCACGTGCGTCGCTTTGAAATCGGCTTAGAATTATTTATGGATCCAACCTACAAATTTATCATTTCAGAGTGCTGAATGTAAGTAAGGACAGAATGCAATCTTCACACAAAAATATAGTTTTTGACATAATTCTATATTTGTATATATTGATGAGAACACAACTCGCTCCTGATCCCGACAGGACTCTGCGCTGGCGCGAGCGAGCCTGTTGCTCCAAGTGCCATGCATCTGTCGTAAAATCAACTGTTGTAAAATCAAGGCGCTAATCAGTTCTTACCGTACAGACTCGCCGGCTCATTATCGACCTCATTAGCTATAATGAGCTGCCGGTACCGAATCTATTGTCGACCGAAAAGCGTAATCACGGAGTAATCACGATCGTAGTTACGTTGTGTGTACGTTTTGTCTTTGCCGTAATTACGTTAAAGTTTACGATGCGGGTACTGTACTAATGAATGTTAGGATAGTATCATAATCTGTATCTGTATAGCCTGTATAACCGCCTTCGGTGTAACACATCAAGTCAGTTTACTCACCAACAGGTGGCTCTTTATGTTCCTGCTGAGATAGGTTCCATGACTGAACAGAGAAGTCGTCCCCTCCACTGTACACCATGTCCACATCAGTGGGACTCCACTGCACAGACAACACTCTTCCCTGGTGGCCTCGGAAGTTGGACACGGCCTTTTCTTTGGTCATATCCCACACCTTCAAAATAACAGCACTTTTACTTGAAGTTCACATATTCAAGAAACATAACAATCACATGTTCCAGATAAAATTTTACCTGCCACCTGGAAAGTACAGAACATGCACTGTACAATTCTGATTTGTGTTTGAGTTTCGTCTAAGCCATCAATGATAAAACTTATATTGAAAGGTAACATTAGCAAAGCAAATGCATTTTTTTTTTTAATGTTCACATGGCCTAACCTAACAAACTGCTGCTCTTTTTATTCTTACTCAAATACATTCATAATTAGACATGGTGACCAGCCCCTCCAACTCTGGCCTGCAACCTGCAGCATAATGTAACAAAACACCACAGGGTGTCTGCTACAGTACCAGCTGTCTGGTCCAGGTCATTGACCTTATGCATTTGGAGAAGAAGAAATAGAGCAAAAACAATATGTTTTCCTTCTCCAAAGGTAAACATGATGAATGAAATGCAAACATACATGTACGACTATGACTAATTAATGTTTGCATGATAATGTTCCCTTCAAGTTGACTGTAGAGAACACCTAGACTATTATGACATGTACAAGTCAGGTGTCCTGACCTGAGCAGTGTGATCATATGAGGCAGACACCAGCCAGCCTGGACGATGAGGACTCCAGGACAAATCCACCACTTTTGCTTTGTGGCCTTCAGCCTGACGGAACGGTTCTGAGAAGACCACTGGGACATCTGGATGAGTATCAGCTCCTGCAAAGATACATGTATAAGTTACTACATGTATTAGGCCAAAAAAAAACAGCACAATGTCAAGCATCAGGCAATACTGCAGCATATAGGGAAGTATAAATTTGTGTATTCAAAGTATACACATGGTGCAATTTAAAAATAATAAAAAATGACTATTGTTTTATTATAATTGTTTTTTTTAATAGTGAACCTGTCCAGTAACATTAACACCTAGTTCCAGTACACAGTAAACCAGTCACACTTGCCCTGATGAAGATGACAGACGGTCATTGAAACATCAATCGGCTCTTGTTAAACAAGTGGTTGTGAATAAAGAACTTTGCGATTCAATCACTCACCAACCTGGTGAAATCCAATCAGTACATTATGGGCCATACATACAACGTATATATGTGTGTAAATTAAAGTGACTGACCAATCACAGCCAGGAGGTTGTGAATATGCACATCTGATTGGTTGGATGCAGATGCCAGCCAGTAGCCATAGTGAGCTGGGATATCAGGGGATGAGGGGTGCCAGCAGAGCTTGTTGATTGGCCTATGGTGAGTCCGAATGATGCAGGTGCGGCGAAGGTTTGGACTGACCATAATCTCAACTGACCTGAAAAGGAGTGTTTTGAAGACTTACATGACGTAGTAACAGTAGGGCTGTGTATCTACATGTACAGGTTTAGGTACTGTATAGCTGCACCTGAATAATTCAACAAAATAATCTGTAGTCACACACTATATACTGTACTTGAGTGCAATTTTATTCAGGTACAGTACTGGTACATTGACATTTCGATATTTTGGAGTGTACTGAAAATATTTCTCAGTATTGTACATGTACATGTATGTACTGGTACAGAGCCCTATTAGGATATGGAAGTATGCTGTATCCCTAGGAACAATTTCATTACATTTTGAATTTGGAATAAATTCCTTAGCCCCTGGCTTGTAAGTGAGCTAAGCATTACCCATAGGCTACACATGTACATGTACTTCAAGACCACTTTATTTACTCTTTAAGTTAGTCTCCCCACCCTTCACATCCAAACTGACAATTGTGAGACAGCTGACATACCCATCCTCATGACCAATGGCCACATACTGCCCGTCTTCTCTCCATGTAATCTCTGTTGCGGGAGGCAGTTTGTGCTGTGGTAAAGTAGTGACAATAGGATTTACATTGTAAGACATAAATGGGAAATATTACTGAAAGGAAAGACACAATGTTTCTGGTACAGGTTTCAAATTCCTAAAAGGGACAAATCTTGTTGATGAATCTGGATGAGGCTATATAGCTTAGTACAAAACACCATTTTCATAGGAGAGCTGTTCAATATAGATTTCCACTGACCCACTTCCAGTTATTGTAGGTCGAAGTGGAAATTCAAAAGGTACATGTATAATACTACATAACTCAATATATTACATGCTGATTTTCATTTCGGAACTTGTTCCAGTAATGTTGGCAAAATGTCCTGTCATTGACTTCAAGTAGTCACTATCAAGACTAACTTCATGCATGCTTGCTGAACCCCAGGGAAGGCCTGGTGGAGGCTAGAATCAAATGATAGTCAGACATAAAAACTTAGCTGAAACACACAGAAGAGCTACATGTACATGTATGTGGAACAATACTTAGCAATATTTCAGTGCTGACTAAGTTGATGATAGATGACTTTTACTGACTTGGATTTGATTGGTAGTTTTGATGATGTCCCAGATATTGAGGGCTGGTTGCGGAGTCTTGTTGAAAGAGTGTTGGTAGATCACACCCTCTCCTCCACAACTGTACAGCGCCAGGGATGGGCTGCCTGCTCAAGTCAACACATCAGTCATCATCTCAACAGTCACTAGTACTAGTACTAGTTTTCATCTTCTTCATCTTCCAATTCTAGATCATAAGGACTGTTCACATCTCATCTAAAGGTTGTAAGTTTCATTGTTCACAGAACTCTTAGAAAGGAACAGTTAAGTCCATTGAAAAAAAGTATGAGGGCTTAACTACATTTCTTCTGTTACCTCATACTCCATGTCGTATTTTTTCTGTAGTTTGGAAAAACTCTCTGCAAGTATCTAAGCTGACAGTGTACGAAATACTTTTTTTAGCCAGGTTGCCCAGTGGCAACCTAGCTAGGATGAAAGCTAGGTTGCCCATCAAAATTCCAGGTTGCCCGCAATTTAAGCTATTCTACATTATGATTAACTTTGTTAGAATGCAATGTGCATTTATACATTTCTGACACAGAGTTGTTTCCCCCGTGAGCTCTTCCATGGGAACTTCTCAATAAACAGTTCCCAATGGGTCATCCTTACCTCAAAATTTAGGTAGTGCACTGAGCTACCTGGGTGTAGAAATAGGTTGCACCAAGCAAAATATGGTTGCGCAGAGCAACTGGGCAACCTAGTATTTCGTACACTGGTTGATGACCCTTACTTAATAAGTTTCAAATGAAAAGTACATGAGCTTCGCCATCCCCTCAGCCCAACTTAGGAGCCATACTGCGAAACCTACTCTCTAAGCAGAGGCCTTTATATTGGGCTTTCATTCTTGATCAGGTATCTTATTTTTGCCAGCCAAATGGATACTGCCCTGCCAATTTGATACTGTCTTGCTAATTCGACATAATTGTCTTGCTATCACCAACATTTCTTGGAGATTACGGAGATCTGCATCTAATGAGTAATATCTAAAAAAAATGAGTAATATCTAAAAAAAATGTGTCCATTTTAAAATTTGTAGAAGTTGTTTTTTTCTGGTTAACTGCTGCAATAGTCAACTTTGTTTGGAGGTTGTTGACAAAAGCACTGAAAGGAAGACCATAAGTTAAGATTACTGATGAGTCTGTAAGATGTTCAGGCACAGATACAAGATCTGGACCTGTTCATTAATATTTATACCTGAAGTTCCCTTTCCTAAAAGTCTTGTGCTGTACAAAAATACAGGCATTGGAACTGGAGCAACCTGAAATTTGGCTATAGACAACCTGTCTTTAAAAAGTTTGTTTGAACTCTGCCTTGATAATATTTTTTACATGGTTTGAATGTCTGTTTTTTTTCTTAAGTCCAGAAGTTCAATCTCACCAAGGTGTGTTCTTATATACATGTACATGTACGCTAGAACAAGAATTGTAAACTGCAAACCTTCACAAGCTCCTAGCTATTTAGACTTTAATATGTTGCTACAGTCTACAAGGCTAAAATATTATTTTCAATACTGAGGCTCAGTTTTTTTGTCTGGATAATGATAACAGTAGTCTACCTGACACTGCAATGGTTGGCCCCCAGGACAGGGAATAGACGGTCTTCTTGTGACACGTACTTGACATGGTAGGTTGTCTGCAATGAGATAGACATCGTGTACCATCTTTAGATCTGAAGTAAAGATCTTTCCGCATAACCACAGTCAATTTCATTATACTGTACATGTAAATGACTTAGCAACTTGGTCAAAGTAAAATGTACATGTACAGTATACTGTTGTTACTAAGCTGAGGCAGGTTAGTTGTGTAGACTTCCAACCAACTTTAACCTGGTGCTCACTCCTATTTCCTGACAGTGACGTGTACTGAACCAGCATGACCAGCATGAGAAACAAATTACCCACTCTACCTCCATACCATTACCAAATTATAGGTTAAAAATGAAGAAGTTGAAACCATTAACAAAATGGCAGAAAAAGCAGGAGAAGAAGAAGAAATATGAGAACCAGTTCTGGTCAACTCCCCTCTTCTTGAGTACAGGCCTAGGAATACCTACTTTGTGTGCAGCACATCGTACAGTCCCACTGAACCATCATCGCTGCCAAATCCCAGAACCCCTTCCTTTGTTGGATGCCAGGACAACTAGAGGTACAGGAGATGTCAACATCAGGGAAATGCACAGGGATCTTTTCTCTTATTTGGGCTTGGTATAAGTAGCAAGAGTGTAATCTTCCTGCCTATATATACCTACATAATACATGTACATGTATACATTTCTACTTGTTCTGGGCATGATAAACTTCACAGGTAACTCCAATTTCAGTATTGTAATTATAATATTGTTTATCAGACTTCCTCAAGAAACTGTTGGGACTGAATGAAAAACTTCAGTTCTAATGACTGAAGAACAAGACTTGTACTTCAACCTTTCATATGCATGAGAAACAACTCATGGTATTTACCTAACTGATGTACATATGCCTTCCTTTGTTCCTCATATATAATTTGTATTTTGGTGAAGACCAATTGAGTGCGATCTATACTTACTGCAGTCACCTTTCCCTTAATGCACTGCCAGAATCCCAAACAGTCAAAAGGTGAAGCACTCTGGGTGTTCCATACACGGATCATGCCGTCTCCTACTCCTATGGCCAACTGTCCTGGAGTCAGGGGGGAGAAAGCCATGGCATAGACAAACCCGCCTAACGTTGGGAGGCTCCATTGGGGTTTCTTACGACTCAAGTCCCACAGTATAATCTGGAAGACAGGGACACACTTTATAAACTACTGCATGATGAAAAAAAAACAGACATTTTGGTGACGTTGTAATGGTGGTAAAGACACAAAGTAGATTGACATACTGTAGTTAGTTCATTTATTGTCATGGGGAGTTATTTTTGATTCACAGTATCACTGACAAGGCCCCATTTCCACTGGATGGACAATGTTGAGTGATCATTGAGTGATTGTTTAATGCCCAAAAAGGGCCAGATTGGGTATGCAGGTATACATGTTGGTGAGACATTAATGTACTAATTTATTAAATGCAAGTTATGCAAATAAGGACAACATGTCATCTATGGCAGGTGTAATATACTTAGATACCAAACAGTGTAATTTGCATAGTATTGTTAAATATATGAAAATGCCGAAACTCCTTAAGAGTGAAGTTAATTAAAGGTATAGATCACCATGCATAGACTGTTAAATTAAATGTGGAAGTCATTTGCATAAAATTCAGAAAAGCTCTAAAATTTCATGGAGGTATGAGGTCCCCAAACTCTAGTTTTATCTTGAAATTGTCAAGTAATTTGTTTAGAATGAATATTGTTAATTAAAGAGGTTGAAGAAACAAAACACATTTTTGTTGCTGAAGGGATATCCTTCTATCCCATATACAGAACTGTTATTTTGCTTTTGAATTATTCCTAGAATAGTTGAGGGTGTGCAGCCTCGAATGGAACTGAAAAATAAACTGGGGAGTGCCCTCTTGAGGTGATCAAAAACTTGTTTTTTCCTAGAACTATCGTAGAGTGGAACTCGCTGCCAACAAGAACATGGCCTTTGAAACTGTACCATAACCGATGTTTGGACACCCTTTTTGTGTCTTGAAAAGTTCGACTAGAAAGAAAACCAAAAACCTTCCATGACTTTTGTGTGCTGTCAAGATACAATGCAAAACACTACCATTAACTTAAAGACCTCATTACACGGAAAAAAGTACATGTAGATAAAAGACATATGAATATCAAATATACATACCATATCATGTAGTAGCTTGAAATTGTTTTTAATCATGGTGACTGAGAAACTAAGTTTGTATACAGCCTTCCAAAAGTGCACTTTTGGAGACTCTCTGGCAAGCTTCCCAATCGCCTGCCTCTGCAATTTTTTTTCATCTCATGTTTTATTTTTGCATTTCTGTGCTTTTTTCTCATGTTCTGGTGCAAATGTCTGCCGGGACTGGCTTGTTCTGACTTTTCTGAGGTGGGGCATTGAAATTTCGAATGTAACAGGAGAACCGTGTATATTTATTGTAAACGTGTCTGTTAGCCAGGTAATACTAGTTATGTCAACTACAATCAGATACCGGTAAGGTCGTATTTTGGCGTCATGAGCACTTTAAATGAAATATTTATGTCTGTACAGTTTTAATCATAGTTGGCTGTTGAAAGATCTAGGTTTGCTTTTTAATACCAATAGACAGTAAGTATAACTTCAGGCTTTTTGGACAAACTTTGCTAAGGCAGCATCCTTAATTCGCAGTGTTACATGTAGATCAAGTGCAAGTAAAATGTAAACTGGGTTTGCTATGCACCAACCTACATGTACCCAGGAAGAATTCCTGTGGTCTTGTTTCAGGCGTGGGGGGGGGAAGGTTCTGACTTCCCTCAAAGTACAAAAACATACCTGACAAATATAACTACAAAATTAATATAGCACAGAAATTCCATGACCTCCATGGATACAACCTACATGTACACTTACCTGTCTGTCCATGGAGGTGGTGATGACTTGGTTCTGCACTGCAGTGATACTGAAGACCACCCGCGAGTGACCCTGTCCTTCACTTTGCTCCAGGACCTGCCACTTTTGATTCCTCAGGTCCCACACTAAAATGTCTCCACTGAAAAGCATGAGATAAAGAACATGTTACACATGCATTACATACATGCACAGCCTTATCATAATATATACATGTAGCACTGTTTCACATACGTACATGGCATCGTGCACTGAAATGTACAACACATCACATGCATACTTAGTAATACATTGTACTATGTGCACGCAAGCAAGTGCCCCCGTCTCACGCCCTTCCCACTATCCGCTATGCCCCAAGATACACAGACCCTCTAGGCCGCTGTGTAACAAGATACACAGGCTCCCTTGGTCTGCTCACCAAGGATAGTTTGGAGAGACGTGAGTCGGGGATGGGCTATTATTCACCTGCACAACTGTAAACTCTCTGCCCACTGCCTCACCAGTCTGTTTCCCCATGTATTACAATTAGGAACATTTGAGTTGAACACACCAACCTATAGCTAGCCCTGTTTGTCAGCACAGCTTCCCCTTGTCCTTACCCATGTGAACTGGAGATGAGGTGTTGAGGCTGTTCCTTTCTCCAGGACAGAGCCACCCACATCCTCCTCCCTCCGTCCTCCCCTCCCCTGTGGCGTCTGGACCCATGAGGTTTGGCTGGGAGCTTCAGTGTGTGCACACAGCGTGCAGTACTGGTGTTCCACACACGAATGGTTCCATCCTTACTTCCTGAAGCAAGCAACTTGCCATGTTCTTTATCTGCAATGCTTTCTGCAAAGTGGGAATAAAATTCACTGAAAGTCTACAATGTACATGCCCATGAAATTACTGTTACTTTTGACATTGGAGACTTAGAGGTTTCGAACAAAATTCTCAAACCAGACAATGGCCCGAACACTATATTTGCCTAGCAGTACTGCAATGGTTTTTGGCAAGAATAATCCCTCCAGCAGTTGGGCCACACCAATTTAATTTGTTGCTTCTAAGTTTTTTTCAGAAAAAAATTGGAGCAACAGGGAAAAAAAAAATTCCAAAAAGTGGGACAGTTCTTCCATGTTTTTGCTGTTGTGGAAGAGGTGCAGTTTGGAGAAATGAATGCCTGGGTATAGTAAAAAATAAACAACATGTCATTGAGCTTACATTATGTCAATGTTCATTATATGGTGCATATATATACAAGTAGAAAATATACCGATTGTATTTTGAAGTGTGTACAAGTAGAAAATATACCAGTTGTATTTTGAATACCGATAATTGTATTTTGAATGAAAAAACTTGAATTAAAAATGAAACAAAACTTTTTGATATCACAAAAATTTTGATTCCTGTCTATCCTTCAGTTTGCCTAAAATTAATAAAACTAAATGTTTTATTTGTTTTTAAGCCCGTACCTGCGTATTATTTCTGACTGGGGCAATGCGCATGTGCGATGACCTTGTAGGGGTCATGCAGCTCTTTGTTATGGCATCATAGAGGAAGACTTAGTATCCAGTCCATTTTTGTGGGCAAATTCTGCCTTTTTAGCGGTTTTGAAACTTAAAAACCTACACCAGAGGAAAAATAAAGCCACGCAGCTTATTTCCATGGGTGTTTTCTCTAAGTATATAATGGACCAGACATTTTTCTGCCGCGTTGCCGAAATTTTGACAAGGCTTTCCGTGGCAGCCATGTGGTCAGGGGATTTTCCACACTTCGTTCGTAAATATATTAGCTCATAAGGCCACACCAATTTAATTTGTTGGTTCTCCGATTTTTTCAGAAAAAATATGAAGCGACAGGGCGAAAAAAATAAAAAATAAATGAATGAATGAATGAATCTTTATTGCATATTCCTGCCCATATGGGCTAAATGCACAAATTGACCAAGTGTGGTCTAGAGGATATACAACAAGGAGTATTGTACATTGAAAATGCTACGTTCTACTGCTAAATACTAAAAGTCTGAAATTATAGCTGTATACTACTTATCACCTATTGCTAATAACCGTTTCTTCTCTCTTTTTGAAACAACTGGAAACATAGCTGCATATTTTTTCCAATATACAATCATTCCTGCAAGACATCAGGTATTTGAAAGTGGCCTGTTTTGACATTTTCTTACATAGCTTGTCTAATTTTAAAGTGTTGAATAGCGATTGGCGTTCATTTTCATATAAGGTACAGTCAAGTAAAAAATGTGTCTCATTTTCAATACATAAATTATTACAGAATTCGCAAGTTCTATCTTTCACAGGGGTACGGCTATGCCTACCAGATTCTATATGTAAAGTATGGTCACTAATACGAAGTTTACACATGGCTCTGCGATGTTCGAAGTTTGCGATGTTTAAATAAGTTTCTCTTTCATAGATCTCTTTGAATGTTTTGTATGTCCTTAGTTTGTTTCCTTGGTTTTCTCTTCAATAAAAACAGGCCTGGGCATCCTATTATAGCCCCAAATGCTACGATAGGAGCCACGAAGTCAACATAAAAGGCTGGGTCAAAATTTAAACAATAAATTTTGCACTTTTAATCAAACCTCTGCATTGAGAGATGGAAAAACTGTAACAACTGGGAAGAAAAGGACTTTCTTCAACTGTTGGGGACAAAATGTGAGCATTTTTGAGCTGATTCAGAACCAGAATTTTTTTTTTTTTTTTGAAAATCAGAAAAAAATGAAGAGGCGAATCCGAGAACCAACAAATTAAATTGGTGTGGCCTAAAGTTATCTTCTGAGCCGTGGGCTGCAATTCACAAAGTAACCAGGCAGTTAGCGTTGTTAACTTGATTTTTAAACGCCAACGAGGTGATGGATATTCAACGAATGCTATCATTGTAGCGCCGTGCTGCAAAGTTATGGCGTCATGTTGAGTATCGCCCTTTCACCGTCTCACAGACAATGCCGACAGCAAAATCGACGCTAGTCAGCCCCCAAAACAGCGAATTTTCACGAATTGTAGCAAAATGGTCTAGAATAATAGGAAAGAAACACCCTAAATTCGGAAAGCAGTATAGCAATGCTGCAAATAATAGCAGTATACCTGTGCTGAGCCGTTGTTCCATCGTCTGGGGAGGTTTGCGATTTTTCTACTCTGGATTTTTTTTTTTTTAAATGCCAAAAAAATTGGAGCGGCGATTCCGAGAAGCAACAAAATAAATTGGTATGGCCTTAAAGAGGGAGGGCCAAATTGTTCCATGTGTTTGGTCTTTCACAGTTAATCAGATACAAAAATGTACAATGTACGTGTGGCATATATTTTTGGAATATTTACCATACCATCAATAACAATTTGTCATCATGCCATTTTATGGTGATCAAACCTTCATGTCATTAACAGGCAAACATACATGTTGTACATGTTTGTAGGTAGGTGACATTTTGACTAAATTAATGAAATTTCATTATTTTGGTGGTTGTACATTGTATTTAACGTTGGTGTACCTTTATCCGTCACTTTCTCTCAGCGGCAGACATGTGATGCCAATTTCTAAAAATAGGAACCATTATTTTTTGTCCTGTTATATGTTGACACCATAGAGTACCTTGGTCCTTTTTGCTGAAAATGTTTCACTGTCTCCCTGATCCCGCTGATTGAGAAAATCACGTACTAAATCATACACGGCCGAGTCGTGTTTATGACAGGCGTGTTCTAGGGAGATGAACCTTCATCCGTCACTAAAATACACACCATGACTTTCTCTGTATTATTTACCTTTAGACAACATCTGTTATTTTTCCCCGGTGGGTAATGAGTGTCCGAAATACAAAGATGTCTCACGATCAAAAAAACACAGCAAAACGATTGTAACAGTGTTGACAACGCCCGTTTTTTTCCGCGGCTTGATATAACAGCTATGACGTTAAATTTACTTCTGGCGTTCCATCACTTCTCCGTTCACATAACGTTGTTACTGTAACAGTAGTATGAATGTTGGTACTAGCAAAAAATCCGGAAAACTTCACAGAATCGCCGTCCAGCACATGGTTACCACCCTGCAGCCGCCGTTACTGATATGCATGTGGGTCAAAGTTGACACGGCGGGTCTATGATGCCGGGGGGAATGGTGCAGCTCAGAGCATCTCCCTTGTGAGAATCGGTGACGACAATGTTCGTTCTAGCTATGGAAAAGTCACAACTATAAATACAATAAAGATGCTTAATTCTTATCTAAGTAAAATGTATTGATTCTTGAGTTAAAGTCTGCTGCTAATTTGCTTCACCCATGCAAAGGCTATTGGTGTCGTCGTCAGACTTTCTCAAGGTTCAAGGGGCCCGAGTGCAAAACTGGGAGACAACACGGCGAGACAACACGGCGAACCACGATGTTGGTGTTTATGCAATGAAATGAAGTGCCATCTTTTGTTATAGGATTGTAGGTTTTCTTTTATAGGATATCAACTATTTCCGTAAATTTGGTAGTCTATATTTCACATTCTCGCCCGGCGTCTCCTAGATAGTGGTATCGTCGATAAACTGTTATCTCTGGATGTCTCCACTTCAAGAACGGGGGGCGTTGGGTAACCAAAATGGCGGCGTTCCATTTTACGTTGGAAGAACGGAAAATAGTCGCAATAACATGGCGTTTTTTATCGATAAATCACAGCAAGAGACCAGACGCAGGTTAGCAAAAGGAACTTTATTAAGCATTCTTGTTCACCATTTTGTAAAACTGAACATACGTTTTGTATTTGCCTGCTAATCCTCTGAAGAAGTACGCGGCATCTCCCTCCCACGACGTAGTTAGGCTGTCGTAATAAAGGACGATAGTCAGCGGAGCTCGTACACTTCGAATGCATGTGTGTTAAGTCCATCGCGAGCTTGTCTTCAACTCTCGTGTGTCTAATGTGTGCATACCTAAAGGGATAACGTATGTTGCATCGATGCATGTCTTGTTTTTAGAAGTGACGGATAAAGGTACCCGTGACGGATAAAGGTACACCAGCCTTACATTTTGATCACTTTGGAATAAGCCTTTTTGCATCCCCTGGTACATGTACTTCTTTCAAAATGATGCCAATTAAAGTTAACTTGACCATATGTTTGTTATATTATATTTTTACCATCAGTGGAAGTTCCATTCTCATCATCCTCATCAGCTGCCATCCAGACGACAGACTGCACGTCGTCGGTGTGCCCCTGCAGACGGCACACCGTCCTCCCCTGTCCCTGCAGCTCCAGCAGCAGCACTGGGCCTGACTTCAGCCTGCAACAGTCAACAACAGATCCCCAGTCTGCCCAGTATGGAGCACTTTCACAGCAGGTCAAAATACTTGTTCATTTGAAGCAGGACGTACATGTGTAACAGGAACAGTGAGTTGGGACTACCAGTCCGAGAAAATAACAAGCGTTTGTAGAACCTAAACTGCCATGAAATGATTAATGGCAAATGAAATTGTAAATTTTTGTGGAATTACTTGAATTTCAATAGTCCGATGTTCCCCTCTACTTACCTTGCAAATGTCATGATTTTCAAATGAAAATCAGCCATTATAAATATGGTATTTTCTCCGTAATGATGCAAATGAGGTCATTTGAATTAAATATTCCAGGTTCTTTTATCTATTGATGACCATTATCCAAACCAGTTGTAGAAGTTGTAATACGTTGTTGCGATACATACCCTGCTGCCAGAAGGTACGGCTGATGTGAAGAACATGCCAAACTGATAATGTGCCCTTTGAGATCAGGACAGAAGGTTTGGACATCTCCAGTCTGGAAATGCCACTTCACAATCCAGCCCTCCTGGTCAGCTGACACAATGGTGCTCTGCTCTGCTGGGGACCACAACAGGGCTGTCACCGGGCTCTGCAACCAACAGTCAGTGGAGGATAACAACAAATTAACTACTTCCAAAATAATTTCATCAGGTTGGTACAACATAGGATATTGGGATTTTCTTTTTCGCAACAAGAGATTCTCTCCCCTTGCTTACAGCAGACACCTTCCTCAGAGCTTCTGAACTAGGACGAGGCCAAGGGGGATACAAACTTTAACAGCCACGTTTGGGACTGTGTTCTCACCGCAAAAGCACCACCTACAACATACATCGGCTACATATAGTGGTGAGAAGCAGTACTCCAGTCAGAGGCTCTGAGGAAGGTGTCTGATAGACATAAAAATGTAAGCAAGGTGAGAGATTTCTGGGTGTGAAAAAGAAAATCTCAATATCAAATTAATTACAGTCTGAAAGACTACATTGTAGTACATTCATCTCATACTACATTGTCTTTGTTAGGTAGATTAGTCTCATGGTGTGTTTATATAGCAATAGATGCCATACTTTGTACCTTATACAATTGTTGTGCCATTAAGTTTATTTATTCAACAATGTGTCAACAGGGTTATTTATTTATCCTATCACAATGAAAGCAGTACACATACTGTAACATGCTAGACAAGTGACACTTTCTAATTCATCCTTTTCCTATTCCTAGGATGCATGGGCTTTAGCTGCAGGGGGTCATTTTTCGTGTGCTGTCAAATTACAGTGCAGAACTACCGTTAGATGAAATATATATATATACATGTACAATGTATGTCTGTACAGCTTTAATCACAGATACATGTATATGGCTGTTACAAGATCTCACCTTGGTTTTGATGGGTGGAGGGTCAGATGTACAGTAACAAAAGGCATTTGCATACACATAGAACATGTCAGACTTAGGACCCCTCCAGTTATATGTTACTGTCTGTCAGTAGAAACAACTATTTCTTGATATAATTCAACACATGCTGTAGTCACAATCTGCCTGCTCTTACTGAGACTTACTAAGGACATTGACGACATTCATAAGACTGCTGTGATTGATCATGAGCTACTCAGACTCAATATTGACATACATGTACATTTGTAGCTGCAGTGCCCTACAAGAAACACAGCTTCCTGACAGTGGTCTCTTAAGGAGGATTGCTACACCTTCTTCTGGCAAGGGAAAGCAAGAGAAGAATCCAGAGCACATAGGGTTGGCTTTGCCATTAGGAACACTATGCTGCACATGCTAAAACCACCATCAGGTGGCACAGAAAGATGCACCTTACGCCTGCATGCATGAAGGCCCTGTCAATCTTCCTTTTACCACAGCCTGAGTGTAACAGACACCTTCTTCCAGAACAGCTACCCACAAAGCATCCTGGTGCCCTTAGGAAAGGCACTTCACTCAGGTGTAAATGAGTACATGTACCTAGCTTTGGTTAGGGACGTCCCTCAGATATGACATAAAATGGATGTCCCGTGTTAAACTATGGGGAAAGCCATGCCTCACACGTTAAAGAACCCACCACACCTTTCGAAAAAGAGTAGGGGTTTGCCCTAGTGTGCAATGGTCCAAGTACTACTAACTGGGAGTTCTTGGTGATTCACTTCAAATCACCCGGATGGAGGCCTGGTGAACCACCGTCTCGTATCAGCCACATGGTGATTTACATCATCACCAGGACTCCAGGAAGAATGGTGTGAATTGACACAGTACACTAAGGGAGATCCTTACCAACCAAACCAAACCTGGTGACACCCCAACACTGGCTCCAGACTCTAACTACATTTGTAAAACAAGAATTCGGAGACCTCATATCTCCATGAAATATGGTTTCCTCAAGACAAAAAACATATTTGATGTGAAAGTCCAATCCTTTGGCAATGTTTCATTTCAATGTTATCATAAATTATGCAAATGACCTCTGCATTAACATAATATATGCATGGTGTTGTAAACTATTAACTAACTTACACATGTCACAAGTATGAAATTCCCATCATTACACTAAGGAATCAGAATTTTTAGATTAATTATGCAAATGTGGTCCATATTTGCATACTTGGTATCTGTTGATATTCTACCTGCGATAGATAATACACATTACATGTATGAAAGTCCTATTATGGTCTCGGACCGGAGTTTTTTTTTACGATTTTGTGTCCGGCGGACACCCCCAGGCCGAAGGGCTACGATTCCGCCAAGAAAAGTAGGCCGGAAAATCTTATTATACCAGTGAACAGAGGTTTTCAGCCGGCTTCCGATAGGTATTTGGGTAGAGTCTTTATTTTGGGTAGAAACTGTTGTGAAATGTAAATTTTGGACCCGAAAAATATCGTTTTTTTACACTTTTTTCAGCGGCGCTGCTGAGAAAAAACGAATTTTTCCTGGGTAACGGCTTATATGACGAAAAATCTCACTACTTCATGTTTCTGAAAAACGAAAAAAAAACATAGGTTGTTGTGATAAGTTTTCCGCAATCTCCAGTGGCGCAAATCCCTTGAAAATGCATATAGAACGCAGCTATTTGGGTCATCAGGTGACAAAACCGCATCACCCTTGCTTGCGGACTAATACCAAAAACGCTTCGCTGGCCGTCCGACTTTACCACGCCCGAAAATACTACAAACCACGGGGTTTTCGGTAAATACGAAAACTATTTGATTATCTATAACGATCACCGAGCAAGGGGGAGCCAAACTTAGCGTGACAACCACCCAGATCCGGCGATTTACTGACGCACTATTTGGAACCCTGGTCAGATTTGAACTCCGACCCGGAACCTTAATTAGAATATTTTCTCATAAAAATAATTTTTATTCTTCGAAAACATTATATCTACCATATATCCAACTTTGGTTAGTCTGCGATGATTACTTTTGCCGCGGCAGAGGTTTAAAGTCATGTGAAAAGTACCGTGTTCTGAGGCTATCTTGCCAAGACGCGGACTCCAGGCAACGTTATAACATGGAGCAATTAAAAAGTATCGTTTTTTCAGTCATCACTTCTCTCCAAACAGTTAAAACGGAAAGGATAATCTGCCCGGGCCCTTGGCTACGGACATGTGTGCTGTTTTAGTCGTTTTGGTGCTGCAAACTTGCAGAAACAGCCCCTGGGAAAACGGCATGGGGTTGCTTTTTTGCTTCGTCGCTTTAAACTAAAATGAAAAATAGGTCAGATTTTGACCTTGAAAGATAGACCAGAGTTCGCACATTCCGAATCAAACGCGTCCGACATCAAACTCTTCACTATTTCGCCTTGAATGGCCCATTAAGTACGAAAACGCTACTAAACTAAAAGTGTGTGAAAGACTGGATTCTTACGCGGGTAAAAACACAACCTAGCTAGGTGATATTGTCCAAGCTAGGAGCGAGCAATTATAACAAGCGCTACAGAAATATTAGGCTATCACTACACACCACCCAAAGAAAAGAAGATCGCGACAGTAAGGAGCCCTGAACCGAAATTCGGAAAACCAGGTTTTGCCTTAATTTTAACTTAAATTTTGGTGTCAAATCTTCATTTAAGTTATTATAAATGGACAGACATCGCCGAAATCATACTTAAGTCAAATTCCGAGTCGACTCACATCAAACGACCCAGAAAGTGAATTCATGATGTTGTGATTGGGCCGGAGGACCCATCACGGAGAATTATGATATACTCCTCCGCCAGAACTTCTGACGTCACTTCCGCCCACACGAATAGAGGCGGGAAAAAAGACTCTGTGCAGTGAGTCGAGTTTCTCGTCCTTCGTTCTTATCTTTGCCCCTCCTTTCGGGCGTCACACTTCAGTAGTCGACG
Organism: Branchiostoma floridae x Branchiostoma japonicum; assembly: GCA_013266295.2. Taxonomy (NCBI): domain Eukaryota; kingdom Metazoa; phylum Chordata; class Leptocardii; order Amphioxiformes; family Branchiostomatidae; genus Branchiostoma; species Branchiostoma floridae x Branchiostoma japonicum. The sequence continues at coordinate 19,308,545 of CM023830.1, read as the reverse complement.
CGGACACCTTCGACAGTAGTCTTACATCGTCATGGACGCCGCGGGGAAGAGAAAAACGCGTCCGCCAGCCAAGTTTCAAGACTACTTCGCGAAGCACATGGTATCCACACCGATTGACCGGGACGTTCCCCCCACTTCGTTGTTCGACCGAAAGGATCCGACCGCAGCCGCAGCTCAACTTACCTTGATGCAACAGGAATTGCTCAACGTCACTCAAGACTTGGAGCGCTTACAGTTAGAACTTGAGCACCTCGGTAACCAGCAACAGGGGGCAACTGGTATTTCTCGTCAGAATCAACCCCTTGATAATGGTGTCAAGGGCATTGGCATCGAACGCGTCCGGGCTTCTGGTTCCGGGGTCGTGGGTCACCGGACAGAATCTGCTCAAGACAGCGCAAGCAGGCCGTCGTTGCAGGACATTCGTGCCATCAACAGGCTGGCAGGGGTGGACCCTTTGCTTAAGTACGACACTCAAGGCTTGCTGCCTCCTCCACGCACAGTAAAACGGGAAGACAGTCATCCAGCTGTTCCAGAAGAGCTCACAGCCTTCACCGTTGAGCGCACCCCCCTCCCACGCTTCGAGAGATCAGACGCACCTTTCCATAAATTCCAAGAACAGCCAATCTACATGCATCGACAGCAAGAGTCCCGAGGTAAGCCAAAGATGGTTAGTGGTTCGCAGCGGAAGATACATGATATGATCGTAAAGGAGATAGCCTGGCCGCACGAATTCGTGTTCTCTAGCTGTCAGCCTGTAACGCCGGACAATATGTCGTGGGACCAGTTGATGGCGGGGGAGTTGGCAATTATATTCGATAGAGCGACGCCACCAAAAGAGAGAAGCAATCGAGCTGCAATCCTCCAGAGTTTGCTACTAGACATTCCTACATTCACATTCTCTGGAATTCGTGCATTCTACAAGACGTGGTTGTTGCATGCAGAGCGGGGAAGGTTCGACGTTGAAGCCGATGACATCATGCCAACATTTATAAAACTGAAGCAGCAATACCTCAGGCTGCCAAGGGTGGATGCACAGGCATTCACACAAGGTTCCAAGCCGACCAAGTTCTCTGGGGGTTCCAACACTTGTGATCAGTTCCAAGTTTCTGCATGCTCACATCCCAGCGATCACAAAAACACATCCGGCACGATTCTCCTGCATCAGTGCAGGTACTGCACCACGTACAGACCAGACGTACCGTTACGACACCCTGCTTCCGAGTGTACGTACAACGACAAAGCAAAGAGGGATGAGTACAACAAGTGCAGCAATTCCGCCTTCTGACTACAGAAAGTAGCAGCAGCTTCGTAGACATAGGACACTCTTCTCAGCTCAATTTGCATCAACATAACAGCCAGTATCACTTTTCATTTCTACAACTCCACAAGATAGTGACAGTGAGAAGCACTTCCAGCAGCTTTCCTCAGCGACTGATTGCCTGTCATAGCGGACTTCTTCGTTCCAGACAGCCAGTCCCGCGTACGGCGTTTCTCCATGACACTCCCAGCAGCTTTCCTCAGCAACAGCGCGCCCGTCATAGCGGACTTCTCGTTCCCGATGGCCAGTCCCGCGTACAGCGTTCTCCATGACACTCCCAGCAGCTTTCCTCGGCGACCGCGTGCCCGTCATAGCGGACTTCTTCGTTCCCGATGGCCAGTCCCTTGGATCAGCGTTCTCCATGACACTCCCGTCAGCTTTCCTCGGCGACTGCGTGCACGTCATAGCGGACTTCTTCATTCCCGATGGCCAGTCCCGTGTACAGCGTTCTCCACAGCACTCCCAGCAGCTTTCCTCGGCAACTGCGTGCACGTCATAGCAGAGTTCTTCTTTCCGATAGCCGGTCCCATGTACATCGTTCTCCATGACACTCGGCAGCTTTCCTCGGCGACTGTGAGCCCGTGAGTTTTCTTCCCAATGGCTCGTCCCGTGCACAGCGTTCTCCAAGACACTTCCAGTGGCTTTCCTTCGGCGACTGCGAGCCCGTCACAGCGGAGTTCCTTCCCGATGGCTCGTCCCGTGTACATCTAACCCTTGCCGAACGGCTTAGACTTCCCGCAGCTATGAGAGGTCTTAACCTTTGACGCATCTCCTCTCTAAAAACAAAACACTACACGTACCTCTATCAGGTTTGGGCACCCTCACTTCGTTCGGCTTGGCCGTTGAAGTCTTTACATGAGCAGAACAGACTCAGACTCTCATCAGTAAAGCCATCTTGTGCCCAAACCTGTCTGTCATTCCTGAGTATAAGCGTAATTATGTTGTGATTGGGCCGGAGGACCCATCACGGAGAATTATGATATACTCCTCCGCCAGAACTTCTGACGTCACTTCCGCCCACACGAATAGAGGCGGGAAAAAAGACTCTGTGCAGTGACCACCACCCGCCCAAGCAGCAATTAGTCAATCCGATTCCATGACAGAACTCTTTAGTCTCATTCATTCTTTATTAGTCCCCGGACTCAAGCCTCTCGGCTACGCACACAGACTGTGCTACTTTAGTTTTCAGGCATGTTATACTGTAGCTTAGTGGCCTTGCGCCTTTTCTCGCACCTAGTTAGTTACTGTAGTTTTAGTCAGCCTCTATGAGTTTATAGGAGCATTCTTCTTCTGCACAATGTAGGATTATAGTCCTCGTAGCATATTAGTCTTATTAAGTTTACAAAATTCTTGCACTGCAACAACTTGAGCAACTCTTCGAATGCTCGTTCGCCTTAGTCTTGCGTATATGTAGTAATTGTAAGGCAATGTCAATATATGTGCCTTTCGCACAGTTTACTCGCAACATTCATCATCATCGTAGAGTTGTACTCGAAATTTTTGGTAGTTTCCTATAGAAGGGCGCATTAATTATGTAACAGTTTTCAAGTTGACACTAGTGTATCCAATTTGCCAAGTTCCGTCGCTTGGCCGTTGATGTCTTTACATGAGCAGAACAGACTCAGACTGATCAGTAAAGCCATCTTGTGCCCAAACCTGTCTGTCATTCCTGAGTATAAGCGTAATTTAAGAACAGTTTTCCGCACAGGAACGATCGAAGTTGCCTATACGTAGTGTCGGGGGGGGGGGGGGTTGTAAAAAGGGGGAGGGGGCCGCCAAGGGCCTGGGCATGAATATACTAACTTTTGAACTGAAAAAGGCAGAACGATGTCGTTTTTTCAAGACAATCTTACAACTTTTGCCGAAATAAGGAAAATCCATCGAAATGACGTCATCGATGACGTCATTTTTGGCGCATGCGCCGTCCCTTTTAAGGTCTCGGACCGGAGTTTTTTTTACGATTTTGTGTTCGGCAGACACCCCCAGGCCGAAGTTCTACGATTCCGCCAAGAAAAGTAGGCCGGAAAATCTTATTATACCAGTGAACAGAGGTTTTCAGCCGGCTTCCGATAGGTATTTGGGTATCGTCTGCTGACTTTTCATTTTGGGTAGAAACTGTTGTGAAATGAAAATTTTGGACCCGAAAAATACCGTTTTTTTTACACTTTTTTCAGCGGAGCTGCTGAGAAAAAACGAATTTTCCTGGGTAACGGCTTATATGACGAAAAAGCTCACTACTTCCTGTTTCTGAAAAACGAAAAAAAAACATAGGTTGTTGTGATAAGTTTTCCGCAATCTCCGGTGGCGCAAATCCCTTGAAAATGCATATAGAACGCAGCTATTTGGGTCATCAGGCGACAAAACCGCATCACCCTTGCTTGCGGACTAATACCAAAAACGCTTCGCTGGCCATCCGACTTTACCACGCCCGAAAATACTACAAACCACGGGGTTTTCGGTAAATACGAAAACTATTTGATTATCTATAACGATCACCGAGCAAGGGGGAGCCAAACTTAGCGTGACAACCACCCAGATCCGGCGATTTACTGACGCACTATTTGGAACCCTGGTCAGATTTGAACTCCGACCCGGAACCTTATGTAAAACACTGGAATTACAGAATTTCATCATCATTATGCAAATTAAGTCCTCATTTGCATAATTTGCATCTAATTATGTACATCTCTGTGTAAGCTACCTACATGCCAAAAATCATGATAATACGTTGCTCCTTTCTGGACTTAAAGATTTCCCCACCCACCCCCCTGCAGTTCCAGCACAAGCTGCTAGGGGGATCAAACCCACACCACTTATTCCTGACAGGAAAAGCTATCTGCCACCAAAAAAATCAAGACCATATAGCATGTTCAGGACAAAAGATTTAAAAAAACGGACGTTCTACTGCAGTACCAAGGTCAGCCACCAGGAGGCCCAGATTTGACCTTGACTTTTGTCTTCGTAAGACCTACCTACATTTTGTACATAGTTTTACCAAATATCATCACCATCCTTAAAGGTGTTCTTAAGTTATGCTCACCAGTAATTGGCGGAAACACACACACACAGACACACACACACACACACACACACACACACAGATAGACCTAAAACAATATCTCCATTTTTCATGGAGATAATGACGGTTACACGGGTGCGCCTATCACAAGTCAAGCAAAATTCCAGGCCTGCGTGTAGATAATGAGCTACAGAACAAAGTCATAGACTGACATGAGTGGTGAAAAAAATAAGTTCCATATCCTGCTGGCTCATTGGAAAGCTGGATGCTAAACCCACTGTAGAAGAGTTGAACAAAGTCATAGACTACATGCCAAGCTGGAAAGCACCAGAGGAAGACAATATTCCAGTGGAGGTCAAATCAAGTGTGGCCAACCTGCCTTGTTAAACATGACTTACTATATATATCTTTGCTGGAAGGAGGGCAAAGTACTAGTACTAGTAGCAGGGGTTTTCCTAGAAAGAATTTGCATGAGGGAGCAGACCACTAGCTTGGCAAGGGAGTGATGAAAATTTTTACAGGAGTAACACTGTGAGTTTGTAATGCTAGGATGAATTATTATCATGTTTTCTTTTTATATTTTCAACGTAAAAAGATCATTTTGTGTACTAAGTATGTAGCCACTTAGGGTTCAATCTGAAATTTGACATGAGGGTGCTGGCTGGTTACATGAGGGAGCAGCGCCCTTATTCCCTGGTTTAGAAAAACCCCTGCTAGTAGTACCTCAGTCAATTGCGCAACTCTAAGATCATTAATTACTCTGTACAAAAACAACTTGTTTTTGCAGATCGCAGTGATTGCAACAGCTACAGTGGTGTCTCCCTACTAAAGCATGGGGCAAGATGTTCCCAAGCCACCTACATGTAGCTGCTATCACCATAGGCTAGGTGACAGATCACTTCACTTATCTCAGCTCAACTGTCATTCATAATCCATCAACAAATATCAATGCATAAATTAGCTAAAATACCAACATTTTTTCATTCCTTTAGTTTGCACAACTGTACCATATTCCGGGTATGGAGGCAGGTGAGTGAGCCAATATCCCACACCTGTATCACACCTGTTCTAAATCTGTACTAAGTACTGGTGCCCTGTGTTGTTCCTGAGTATGGAGGCAGGTGAGTGAGTCTGTATCCCACACCTGTATCACACCTGTACTACGTACCCTGTGTTGTTCCTGAGTATGGAGGCAGGTGAGAGAGTCTGTATCCCACACCTGTATCACACCATTGTCCCCACTGGTCACACAGAGTCTCTCTTGGCCTGGATGATGACTGAAGACACATCCTGTTACCCGTGCACAGGCACAGAGTAGATAGCCTACACAACATAACAGAGCAGATATTAGTGGTGGAATACATGTAGTAAATGAACTTCCCATTGGATAAATGGCATTGTGTGGTGTAGTGGTACTTGACCCAGAACAAATCCACCTACATACCCCTACATTGTGCCCTAAGGAAAGGCAATTTACACGACTTTCCTCACTTCACTCAGGTGAAAACGAGTACCTACCTACCTAGTTAAGAACATCACAGGGCTCGAATGTTTCTCATTGATAATGCAAATACCTAATTTGCATAAATCATGTCTGACGACCATATTCTCCACCAAAATAACACCAAAGTTGTCCAATGGCATCTATCATTTCCTCCTAGATTTTGCAAATGAGATCCTGATTTGCATAAGTTATGGATCTTTCATGTTTGTTTCACATATCTTGAAAGTTCATCTGTGTTGGTAGAAGTCATTATGACACAAGTTTAAACTGTAATTTCCAACACAAGAAATTGGACTTACCCAAATTTTCGACTGTACAACTCCAGTCTTTGTCCAATTTCTTGTGTTGGAAATTACAGTTTAAACTAATGTGTCATAATGTTTGTTTCACATTCATAATTGGGGGGGGGGGGGTGAGGAGCTGTGGCGGTCCCTGGTGGGTCAAAAGAGAACCAATACTGATGACAGAAAAGGGAGGTCATGGGTCATAGGTTAATGAGCCTATATGCTTGCCACTTCCTGTTCTGCCTGTGCCAAGTTTATGCGTCTTTTCTGTTTTTGATGACTGCCTACAAAAAGGCTGAAGGCCAGGATAGGGGCTCAGCCTGGGGAATTGAGAAGACCCATTGTCTGGGTAGATGTGTTGCCTGGGTTAGGCACAGCCGCCCTTCCTACATGTAGATATGTACCGTTAAGTGTTGGCAGGTGCCACCCATCCCACCAAATGTATAGTCACCCTATGCTATTAATTCTACGATTGTTCTAGGGAAAAATGAGTTTTTGAACACCTCAGTCCTTGGTTGATAGCTCTGGTACTTGAAGGCATGACTTATTTACTAAAACAACCTACAACTGTTTTTCTGTCCCAAACAAGTCCTCTTTTTACCATTACGCGACTTGCTCCAAAACGACTGTTTCAAATCTAAACTGTCATGGCAGTTCGCTCGTCAACCCCCAAAGAAGCGTCGAATTCAAACAGATTTTTCACTCGTCTGTTGTCGGAGCGTCCGAACTGGGAAAACGTTGTGTGTGTTCAGCCGAACCGGTACCCACCCTTAGAGCTTACCGTTATCAACACAAAAACTTTGTCCATTCCTGTGGGTATTTATAGGCACATGCAACAATGATTTTTCCAACTAGTCCGGAATTAGGGGTAGGTCAGAATTAGGGCACCCCGTTACGTTACTGTTGTCAAATTAGCACTTTGACAGTGCAGAGTTTGATTTGATTTGATTTATTAAACTGCATAAAAGATATACAGCCAAGACTACCCAACTAGCGGGAGGCTATATTATAAAGGGCTAGCCCTGGTAACTGGACAATAAACAAATATTTTTTTAATTTTATTTACTGGAATTGTGACATAACAATACAGAGTGTGCACTAGGCAGCAAGTTTGCTGATAGCGTGCACACCCAACACATACAGCTCATATGACATAAGAACAACAATAAATAGTTAAAACAAGATACATACCTGAGTAACATTATCTAATAAATCACACATGCAATTAATAATCAATTTTATAACTGTACAACAAATAAATGGTGTGGCTCAGTTGGAAGAAGCACAGAATCTAAATATATATATAAACAAGTAAAATCGGCGATTTTGTACCTCCGGGTTTGTTGTAATTTCTTTTTGTATATGTTGTTTGTTATATATAGTTGATAGTGTTAATGAAAGGTGTGTCGGGTAATGGTTGGGCGTTGGCATTGTAACTGGTAGTAAAGTGTTTCTGATGTAGCATGGTGAGATATGGAACATAACTGTTGATCGGTTTGTGTTATTTTGTAGTGTGAGTAGCTTGTTATGTTATGCGTCCTTCGTTGTTTGGTCAAAACTAGCTATAAACTTTAAAGGCCATATCGTTGTAAACCTTGTAACTGATGGCCACAAAACCTCCGTCTGACGGCGGTGTTATGTTACAGTTGTTGCTATAACTGGCAACGTCCGACTGACGCTAGACTGACTGCTAATTACATCTAAGCTGACTGACGGCTAATTACATCTAAGCTGACTGACGGCTAATTACATCTAAACTGACGATGTTGTGTATATAACGGTCATGATGGTGTACATATAACAGATGACTGTCTATAACATTCAACTCACATCATACCGCGATAAAAAAACTAACGGAATACTATACCTACCTAAACCCTTTTTAAACACGAAAAATAAAAATGTATAGCATAACTTTAATAAACAAAAACCAAACCATATTACATACAAAAAATTAAAACAACATTCGGTTACAGAATACGCTATATTCGATAACTACTAACAATACAACGCAACCATTAAAAATAACGTTAAATACATGTAGTACTAGTCCAACACTTCTGACAGCTCCGCACGATAATGTCAAAAGCTAACATTTGAAACAATAAACCACCGACCCATTTTCATCTGCAACCTACAAACTTATGAAAGCCGCAAGGAACACGGAACGAAACACAGAATGACAACCAGAACATTAAAACCAAACGTTAAAAATAACGTGTAATACAGTAGCTAACCACTGCCGTCAACTGCGCCAAGTTGCATCTGATCGCGTACATCTGAAACAACTAATCTCCGACCCCGTCCCGCGCCTACGATCTGACTAAAACCTAATTTCTTTTTATCGGAACCACACACCCCTCTGTCAGACGCCTGATAAAAATGGACGCACCCGGCTATACCTTAACAACAGCCAAGTAATTACCGCATAACCATTTTCAGACAAAAGGGGGTGTCCAGGGGCCTCCAAAAGGTTTCATTTCCACGCTAGAAAACACATATACAACGAAAAAAAGGAACGTGCCACAACTGCAGCCTAACAGCAAAACGTATACCGAGTCCCACAACAATCCGTCCACCCAACCGCGAGATATAGCTGCGAACATGAAAATGACGACCAGTCGCTCTACCCTTCCGCGGAAGGATACCTCCTTCCCCGGAGGTAATAAACAAATAACAATATGAACAAGAATTCGGAGACCTCATATCTCCATGAAATATGGTTTCCTCAAGACAAATAACATATTTGATGTGAAAGTCCAATCCTTTGGCAATGTTTCATTTCAATATGTTATCATAAATTATGCAAATGACCTCTACATTAACATAATATATGCATGGTGTTGTAAACTATTAACTAACTTACACATGTCACAAGTATGAAATTCCCATGATTGCACTAAGGAATCAGAATTTTTAGATTAATTATGCAAATTAGGTCCATATTTGAATAATTGGTATCTGTTGATATTCTACCTGCCATAGATTATACACATTACATGTATGAAAGTCCTATCATGTAAAACACTGGAATTTCAGAATTTCCTCATTAATTATGCAAATTAAGTCTTCATTTGCATAATTTGCATCTAATTATGTACATCTCTGTGTAAGCTACCTACATGCCAAAAATCATGATAATACGTTGCTCCTTTCTGGACTTATCTGCTCTTAAAGATTTCGCCAGCCACCCCCCCTGCAGTTCCAGAACAAGCTGCTAGGGGGACCAAACCCACACCACTTATTCCTGACAGGAAAAGCTATCTGCCACCAAAAAATCAAAACCATAACATGTTCAGGACAAAAGATACAAAAAACGGAAGTTCTGCTGCAGTACCAAGGTCAGCCACCAGGAGGCCTAGATTTGACCTTGACCTTTGTCTTCCTAACACCTACCTACATACCAAATATCATCACCATCCATAAATGCGTTATGCTGATCACAAAATTGTGGAAACACACACAGACAGACACACAGACACACACACAGACACGCCAAAAACAATATCTCCATTTTTCATGGAGATAAATAGCAACGGTTTCGTAGTGAGGAGTCATTCTAAATAAAATAATTTCAGTGGTGGTCCCTCTGTTATTAGTCTGAAAGTATTTTGGCCTGAACACCATGCTGCGTTCTGAACCTTACCTGTAACAGATGGGATTGTCTTTGTCACATCTAGAAGGTAGACAGAATTCTTGGCGCAAAATGCAAACACGCCTTTGGTGGCATCAGCTACACCGCCGAAAAACCAATTTGGAGAGGGGGGCAGCATGACAACACCCTCCCTCACACTGTTCATGGAGCGCGCCATCTTGGCACAATAATTAAAAGGCATCCGATTGTGAGTCTTGCATTACGATCCATATATGCCCCCTAAATGCCACCTTAAGAGGAAACAAGCTTCCTATTTAAAGCAAATTTTCTATAAAATACTATTTTGTTTTTGACAAGCGATAATTGATCCCAAACAACGACAGTGTAATGTATAATATATTCTACTCTACTCTACTCTTATGCGAATATGGTGCTTCATATTTACAGCTGATTGCTATTCGGTTGAAACCATTTACTCCTAGGGGTGAAATATCTTTAAAAGCTCACCGTGTGACAATCTTCCGTAGAGTTTTTTCCTAAAATTAAATATAACAATATTTAAGACTTCATAATATCATACAAAATATCATTTTAACGCAGTAAGAGCTTCTAATACTTCATCTTGATGATAAATACACACCCCCCACTTCTATCTTAATGAGTCAGTCCATAACAAAATGGCAGACAAGCAGGAACAGCATTGGGTATCGAACATTTGAGATCGTACAGTGAGTCAGCGTAATAGAACAAAACAAGCGTTGTTTTTCAAGATACCAGTAGAGCCACTCGTGTACGAAGAAGGATGCGACGAGGAGTGAAAGGATCTTCGGCGTCTTCAAAGATCGTAAGTGCTGCCTTTTTTCAATGAGGAGATGAACATGAACCCACCTTTTTGCTTATCAAAATTTAAAAAAATATTTTATGAACTGTACCTCTCTAATCATGGGACTAGTGACTAGTCGTGAGTCTTTGCTGACTAAACGCAGTTTGACTTCATTTCTGACGTAGCAGAACAGTCGGCAGTTCGGTAAGAGGGGTTTTACTGTTATTCATTAAGCACCGAGGAGCTACAGCATATTGAAACGGTCAGGCTATTTACAGTAATGCAGAGTATACGTACATGTAAGGTATCAGGACATTTCGTTGTTTGTTATCGTTTTCAGTTTCAAAGGGGCTAATCATAATATAAAAACAAACATATACAATCACATCCGTCATACACTATTACAATGATAGAACGTTTGTTTTAGCAGGGTCTGAGTCACTAATATACCGACAGTATCTATAGACGATCTATATACAGTATAAGGACAGTATATAGGCATATCCTATGTAATGAACTTGCTTACATGCATATATTTCATAACCCATTTGCCTATATTTCGGTAGATTTCATGACAATCCAGCCATAGGTTCTTGAGGTATTGTGCTAAACTACATCCAAACATACATACAGTACCGCTCGTGTTATAGTTATATTTCACTCTGTACGATACTCCATAGCTATGTAGGATGAAAGGAAAAATTTTTCACACATACATATCAAATTTTATATTTCACTCCATACCATAGAAAAGGGTGAAATATATTGCTTTTGCTCATGTTTCTCCTCCTCTTCCTCCGCCTTCTTCTCCTGCCATTTTGTTAAATGGATTCAACTTCTTCATTTTTGGGCCAAATGACCTGAAATTTGGTATATGGAGGTACATGTAGAGTAGACAAATACCCCCAGGTTTACGCACGTACGCAGGAGTTGAACACCTTGCCACGGGTTTTGAAGGGTAGGTGCCTGGAAGTTAGGATGGCCATGAGCTTCGCAGCATCTGGCAGTGGCAGCAAGCTCACATCCACCACCAGCACGGAGTATGTCCCCAATCTGATGAAGAAATCCATTGAGGACACCTGTTCTGGTGTAGTTACACACCCTCGTCAGTCAAGACGGCACCCAGCCAAAATCTTAAACGATTTAAATTTCGCTGACGACATCGCTCTGCTTGAGGCATCCATACCTAAGGCACAGTCACAACTAACTGCTACTGCAGGACAACAACTAGGTCTTGTCATAAGTGTTCCTAAAACCGAATACATGACCATCAACTGCAATCCACAGCCGCCACTGGAAGTGTATGGTCAGCCCATCAAACATGTAACAGACTTTAGATATCTAGGATCAATGATGGCATCCAGTAAGAACGACCTGGCCAGGCGGAGGGCGCTCGCTTGGACCGCTTTCTGGAAACTTCAAAAGATCTGGAGAAACCCAACGTTCCCCATAGCAGTGTACAAAATACTTTTTTGAGCCAGGTTGCCCAGTGGCAACCTAGGATGAAAGCTAGGTTGCCCATCAAAATTCCAGCTTGCCCCAAATTTAAACTCTTCTACATTATGATTAACTTTGTTAGAATGTACATTGTAATGTGCATGTATACATTTCTGACGCAGAGTTGTTTCCAGTACCTGAAGTGATGAGCTCTTCCATGGGAACTTTTCAATAAACAGTTCCCAATGGAAGAAAGGGGCCACAAAATTTAGGTAGTGCACTGAGCTACCTGGGTGTAAAATAGGTTGCACCAAGCAAAATATAGTTGCACGATGCAACTGGGCAACCTAGTATTTCGCACGCTGCATAGTCACTAAGATCAAGTTTTTCAATGTCACCTGTGTGTCGGTGCTCTAACGTATGGTTGCGAAACCTGGGTGCTATCGCGTGACATGGAGTACAAGATAAACTCATTTGCTACATCTTGCCTCAGGATCATGTTGAACATCAAACGTATAGACCATGTAAGCAACTGTGAAATATACAAAGCCACAAACACACAACCTCTGATCATCAGAGTGAGGCAGCGGCAACTGCGCTTTATTGGACATGCCCTGAGGATGCCAGTTGAGGAGCCACTCAGGTCTTACGCCCTCTACGTCCCACCCCATGGCAGAAGGCGTCCCGGACGCCAGAGGACGAGCTACCTGACTTACATCTAGAACATGCTGGGGGACACGAAAGGTGACCTGAGCTCTGACAACATTGCTGCACTGGCTGCTGACCGGCGGTCGTGGAATGGACTTGTGATCGACTGCTGCGCAGCCAACCGATGATGATGATGTCCCCAAGGTAACAGAAGCTGGCTTCCACATCCAGTGCCACCGTCCACTGTGACTTGTGTTGTTTGGCCTGGCTTTACCACGACATCTTGGGCAGATGTAATTCTGTATGACAGACAGACTACCCCTCATGCCATGTAGCATTTATTGTGGACCTAGAAATCACATTCAGTGCACAACACCTTGCTTCTTGAGGGAGTTGTAGACCTCAAACTTTGCCCTTTTCTCAGCCACAGCCTCGTCAACATGATCGTCCCACCACCAAGTCTCTTGTTTCTACTCATGGTTCTTTGTGCCGCCACTTTTACAAGTAGAGTCCTCAGCCACAATTCTTCCATCTCCAGACCAGGGTCATTGGCTGTAGCTGCCTCAACCATCAACATGAAAGTCTCATGGTACTCCCTAGCAACATCACCTGTCAGTGTCGTGCAACTTCTAAGTCCTCAGCCAAAGTGTGAACTTGCACTTATGGACTGCAGGGGTGTGTTACAAAATCACACACTAACAGCTGGTGTTGCCGAGCACACTGCTCTGTCAGGCTCTCCAGGAATGACTTTTATGTCGGTGACAGCCTTTCTGAAACTCTGGCAGAACAGCATTTGTTGAAAGGGCAAACAAAATAAACTTCTGGCTCTTCCAGACTTTCACTTGCCTATTTCCTGCCTCCTATATACTGTAGGAGGATGAGATCACATACTCTGATGCATGGCTACATTTTGTACATTTGAGACTGGGGAGGGGGGGGGGGGGTACACTACAGCCCGGCAGTACAGGATGATCCTTTCTATCTCCAATATGTATCAAGAAAATACACGTAATTGTAGATAATCAATAACTCTGCTGAGCTCGCTGTCCATAGCCACCCTGTCAAACCTGTCAAGTGATAATAATAAGAACAAATGCTGTATTCCATCAGAAGTATCAGTCCAAACTTTCCTGCTATAGAACCCAAAATAGTGGATTTTGGATGACTTTAGATGATTGTCATCAAATAATACTTTACTCACAGTCTTCTGATAGAAGTAAAAATTTTTTAGAGTTTTTCTTCATGTTTTATTCCAGCTTATACAGGGAACTACATTAAATTTTGTACAATCATGTATGTGATAACTGTGTGTTTTTATTGTTTGTCCGGGTTTATGTATGGAATAAAGAAATATTTATATGTTTCAATGTTGCAGATTGTCCGGGTACAGTCACCGTCTGGGACTACAAGAATATCTGTAAGCAGTAACGAGACAGTTCCCAAGTTCTTACAGCAGGTACATGGTCCATTTTCCTTGTTTCCTTTTTTAATTTCAGTTAAAGGAATTGTTTTGACTTGTCTGCCTGTTTCTGAAAGGCATTTTCTGTATGTGCTGCCAGAGGGGCTGCTAGCTCAGATTGCATTGTTATCATTGAGTGCAGTGAAAATGACACACAAGTAAAGTGAAGATTTTTGTACAACTATTTCCTGAGGTTGAAGAGGAACTGTCCCTTGGACATGATACATGGAAACTGTACCAGAACAGGGACCGCTCCGGAGAACTGAAACCAGGCAGCAGAAAAACACTTCATAGCACCAACATCAGGTATTGTTGGATGATTAATATCGTGTTTAACTTCTCATTTCATACACTCCATGTACAGCATCAAGCAACAATCATGTGATACAGTACAAAGTATGTAAACAGCAGGGCTCAAAATACTGACTCGTAATTTTTGACTGTGGGTGCACTGGTGCAACTTGATATTTATGTAGGGTTACAAATGTAAAGCCACTATTGTACACTAGTAGTACATGTACACTGTTCAGAGCTCGAAATACCCAGGTGCAATGTGCAAAATGCACGCGATTTTCAAGATTTGCACGTAAAAATATTTTGAATGTGCAATTTTGCACCTAGAAAATACAGATATATCATGTTTGCACTCTGTATCTCCGAAGAAGTCGCCATCGCGCTGGGCGCACGGCAGCCATATTGACATTATTGTTTTCCTAAATGAACATCCTGGGAACGAGCTCTGCTCTCGTCCCCGGGTGAAGTCATGTGACACGAAAGCATTACGTAGCCGATTTACCAAATATGGCAAGACGTGCGAAAACTATTGCGCGACGCGGACGAAATATAATTTTGCACGTAAATTTTTTAAATTGCACCCAAAATTTTTGCTAACGTGCAATTTTGCACGTACCAGAAAAAAAGTATTTTGAGCACTGCTATTGTACACTAGTAGTACATGTACAAATGTACACTATTGTACACTAGTAGTACATGTACACAGCACGTTCTTGGCATTCAAGTGTTAGAAATAACCTTTGTTGTATTACTTGTCTA
The DNA here is from genome assembly GCA_013266295.2 of Branchiostoma floridae x Branchiostoma japonicum. NCBI lineage: Eukaryota > Metazoa > Chordata > Leptocardii > Amphioxiformes > Branchiostomatidae > Branchiostoma > Branchiostoma floridae x Branchiostoma japonicum. Next base: position 19,293,405 of record CM023830.1, on the reverse strand, counting down.
ACATTAGATATACATGTAGAAAGGCTTGCTCAACACTTGTACATGGTACAATGTACGTGTGTACAGCAACAATGATAAAGCAATTAATACAATGATACTAGTCTATTCTATGACTAATGGCATATTAATAAGTTACAATACAGTTTCTCTTTTGTAAAGCGCTACATATGTATTGGCCTAAGTACATAGATACATGTATGGAGTCGGGGCATGACATAATTAGATTGAAAATGTCTGTGTTTCTCTTTGGCTTACTACACATGTAGATTTACATTGAGATCATATTCATCAATTTTTGTCTACATGTATGTACAGTATTGACTGGACAAGTCGTTAGAACATGATATTCATCTTCAACACTATTTTGACATGACTTACAATGTACATCGTCTCTGGTTGGCTGGTATATTGTTATACCGATCTTTTTATATTTCCAAGCAGTGTGAACTGATTCTTCATTTGGTTTGTTAACTATAAAAGCTTTATTACAAATTGATGATAATTTTCCATTTTGAAGTCAGTTTTTACTTGACTGAGCTAAGTGTTTAGTCTATTGCAACTCCAACCAGAGAGAAACGTGTTCGTTGAATGTGTTACCAAAGTGTAGGCATCAACGGCAGGTTGTGAAGGTGTTATTTCCCATGTTTACTGTAGACATGGGGACATGCTGTATCTGGTACCATCATCAGGACTGGACACGACTGACTCAGCAGTAAACCAGGACATCGTCGTTAATGACGTGGAGGAAGAGGAAGTGGACGTCTTCTTATCCAAACAGGATGGTCGTATTGCTAGGGAGAGAGACGAGCAGTTGTGAGTCTTTTTCACTTCACATGTTGCACTGACACAGTATATGATATTTGAAATCTTTGTCCTGTTGCATCACATTTTTCCTGAAAAAATCTGAGAACCAACAAAGAAAACTGCATATCTCGGCTGTTCTTTTATCACCAGCATTATTTCTAATCATTGGAAAGCCTGTTTATTGTGAATATGATACCCCATATGGAGGCGACAAAACCGCATCACCCTTGCTCCCGGACTAATACCAAAAACGCTTTGCTGGCCATCCAACCTTACCATGCCCGAAAATACTACAAACCAGGGTTTTTCCGTAAGGCCACAGCAAGTAAATTTTATGGATGACATCCTCCCCAGACTCCAAATTTAATGCAAGAGGGCAAAAAAAAAACAAGGCAGGCCAAAAAAAACAAGATTCCTACATTTTTAAATTTTGAGATCGCAAACCTTGTTAAACAAGAATTGTGGCGACAAAACATGATATCACAACCAACAGGCCTTTTATTCCTATATCTAACAGTATTACCTGTCCTTGTACATGTGTATGAATCTCAATTAAGAAGAACAATAATTGTAGAAAAGAGTTTGTACTATCATAGGTAGCTACTACACTGGGTTTTTGTTTGCAATGGAACAACTTAAACTGTCAACGGTTGCCATCAAACGTAAGTAATTGTGCCTCATTAAGTTTGTTGGATCCCTGATCATGATGGTCTCTGAGATTAGACACTGCCTACCGGAAATTGGGGCTCAATACGTACTGACAGAGTTCATTCATAAACTGAACTGTCCAGAAAGCCATACTCTACTTGTATTGTGCCAACTATTACAATCTACATCTATCTACATCTATACTATACTGAGCAAGACCCCTCGCGGGGCATAATGCTCAGGGGAAGCGGTCAAGCCCCATTGTGACCGGTGGTGGTGGTGGTGTGACAGAAGAAAAATTCAGTGCATGAAAGTGAATAATAAAAATGAAAAGCAACAAACAGGTGCTGTGTCTATGTACATGTCACAAATGGGGACAGCTCCTGCTTAATTCGTGGTACTGCTGGGAAAGCCGTAATAGTCAGCTATCCCAGCTTTGAAGTGCTCTGTAGATTCGGCCCTGACAAGTTTTTCTGGTAGGGCATTCCACTCAATGATTGTTTTGGGGAAAAAACTGCCTCTGAATGTTTCAGTTCTACATTGTAGTGTATTAAAACGTAACTGGTGGCCTCTGGTGTTGTTGGTGTTTCTTGTGAGAATAGTGTGGATAGGTATGGCGATATGATTATTAACAGCCTTGTACAGGAGGGTGAGACGTTGTTGTTGTCTTGTCTGCGTTGGCCACCCAAGGGACTGCTGTAATGAAGTGTTGCTAGTTGTATATTTGTAGTTTCCGGAGACAAATCTAGCAGCTCAATAACAACTTTGAAAAAGTAAATTACTAAATAAAAGCTTTCAATCTTTGTACAAATGGTTTTGATTCATTGGCAACATCACTTATAACACTATGAAAGTAAAAGTGAAATACTAAAAAAATCAGAGCCTTGCCTTGCCCATGGCCGTTTATGACATATTTTTGGCATGTTGACCACAGTCAGTTGGCATCAAAATTTCTTGTTTTTTTCCCCGAAATCAGGTGAAAATCAATGCGCGCGCTGATGTCATCCATAAAAATTACTTGCTATGGCCTAAATACGAAAACTATTTGATTATCTATAACGATCACCGAGCAAGTGTGACAACCACCCAGATCCGGCGATTTACTGCCGCACTATTTGGATATCTGGTCAGATTTAAACTCCAACCCAGAACCTTATAGGTCACTGGCCAGGTATTATGTCACCATAACCACCTTTGGGCCGGTCAGTAACCCTTAATTACTCTCCTTTCAGATGTCATCATGGACCCAAAGGAAAATGTGTTCACTGTACCTCTCTTGAGGTGAGTTGAAATTATTGTGTTGAAATTATTTGACAGGCAGTATGACAGGTACTGAGATGACTTGTGGTAGCATGTGGGTCTATTTGCCTTCGTCAAGAAGGGTATGTTTTCATGGGCGTTCGTGTGTGCGTGAGTCTGTCAACAGTATAACTCGAGAAGGCTTAAATGGATTGTCTTCATATTTGGTAGGTGGGTAGGTCTTGATGAGGTCTAGAAGTGATAGGAATATGGGCCCCCTGGCGGCTCGTTATAGTACTGCAGCGGTACTTCCGGTTTTGAAATATGGTGATCTGGACGAGCTAGGGTCATGATTTTTGGATGGTAAGTAGCTCTTGTGCTCGGGAAGAAGTGACATAAGTTTGGGCCCCCTAGCGGCTTGCTCTGGAACTGCAGGAGCATTTGTATGAAAATGTTCAAAGTAGGATAACTCAATAACCGGTCGACGGATCATCCTGATATTTGGTGTGTAGGTAGCTTAAGTGATGCTTGACATAATTAGATGACAATTATGCAAATTATGAATTAATTTGCATAATAAATGAAGCAATTCTATAATTCAGTTACCTTCCATGATACTCTACCTTCATTGTGACACATGGGCAACAGGCTGTCCCAGAGGGAGAAAGTCCCAGAGGGGATATTCATTAAGCAGTCCATGTAGCTGCAGGCGGTGTTGCCTTACATTTCCTGCACAGATGTTTTTTCCCTTGCCCAGTGCACGATTGCAGACTGCATCGGCAGGGGTAGTTTTCACAATCCAACTTCCATATTTAGGGGGACTAATATATCACTTCTACCTTCTTAAGTTATATAACGATAACATCCTTTGACGAAGGCATGAGATCGTTGACCTCTAGTTCCTTTTTATTATCTTTTCTGTCTACCTTCATTTTTGCTGAAATCTGAAAACCACAAAATGAAATTTGTGTGGCCTTGGATACAACACGTACATGTATGTGCTGACCTAGGTTTTATAGCCGTTCATGTGCTAACAATGTATAATTCTTTATAACTTGTTAACTTTAGGTAAAAAAAAGAATCTTTGGGGCTACTTTGCACAACATACATGTACATGTATTTCTTGGAAGAACTTTCTTGCTTGTAAATGTGCAACCACTTGTTCTTGCTTTCATTGGCAAGGCTAACATGCATGATGATGTGCATGATAGTTGATACATGGACTTGGTTTCCCTCAAGATACATGCTGTAATTTGGTGTTATTATTATAGGAAAGGTGGGAAGAAATTTTGCCCATGTACAGAAATAAATCTTTGTGTTCCACAGCCCTACGATGAGGAGTATCTCCAGAAGTCTGAAATCAAGCATATGTCTTTCCACGCTCATCTGAAAAAACTGATGGGAGGAGTAGACAAGTATGTAGTTCCACTTCATTGTCTGTTTAACCCATGTCCCATTCTTCCCTATTTGCAGTAGGATACAAGTGGGACAGGTAGCAAAGTTCTTTTTATTCAAATCTGCCTCATTTAGCTTAAACCTGAATTGTGTCGTGATCTGTTCAACCTCCCGAGTTGCAGCTGATTTATGGAACACCTAGTTTGGCTGGCTTTTGCGTGAACATACATACGTTAAATCTTAGGGGTACTGTATCTGAAGTTCACATACCTTGGAAAGTACTGATGCTGCAGTAGAAGTCTTTAAATTCCACCTTTTTTTTTTTATTCGGTGGTATTATGGTTAGAGGTGGTGTTACAAGTATGAGAGTAGATGTTACCATACATGTATATTGTGCAAAACAGGGTACTAGTATCATCTACATGTCCTTTGGGTCATGTCTGCATGCCAAGATGTATGATGCAAAAGGCAGTTCCCATGGGCCATAAGGAACCACATCAGTTCAGTATGATCCTTCAGTATTTTTCCATAGTCAAGTCAAAACAATAAGTTACCTGAAAGTGCCATACCTGACACACATTTGGTTTAACTATTCCAACATTCAAAGTTAAGTTCATGTTTTCTGTCTCAGGGGAAAATTTGTGGCGCTTGAGAACATGAGTGTGAAGATTCGCCCAGGCTGTACTGAGCACCCACCATGGCCAGGAGGTATCTGCACCAAATGTCAACCAAGTGCAGTCACTCTGAACAGACAGGTAAGTCCCAGGGGAAGGTTGGGATGTCACATGTGCACTACTACAGGTCAGAGACAGGACAAGTGAGGAGACAGGACGTACTGTGTGTGTCACAGATGTACTAGTGAGGAGACAGGACATACCGGTACTGTGTGTGTCACAGATGTACTAGTGAGGAGACAGGACATACTGTGTGTGTCACAGATGTACTAGTGAGGAGACAGGACATACTGTGTGTGTCACAGATGTACTAGTGAGGAGACAGGACATACCGGTACTGTGTGTGTCACAGATGTACTAGTGAGGAGACAGGACATACTGTGTGTGTCACAGATGTACTAGTGAGGAGACAGGACATACCGGTACTGTGTGTGTCACAGATGTACTAGTGAGGAGACAGGACATACCGGTACTGTGTGTGTCACAGATGTACTAGTGAGGAGACAGGACATACTGTGTGTGTCACAGATGTACTAGTGAGGAGACAGGACATACAGTACAGATCGCGGGATAAGCATCATCGGGATTCGGGATTTTGCGGGAGAGCCTGCGGGATTTTGCGGGAGAGCCTGCGGGAGTTTGCGGGATATCCCGCGGGAGTTTTCGGGATACCCCGCGGGAGTTATCGGGATATTCCGCGGTATTCTTTCGGGACGCCAATCGTGTCCCGCGTACCGCGGAACAGAGAGAACTTGGTGCGAGACACTGCGGGTTCTGGAGACCGCCGGTGCTGCGGCGCCGTGCCACATTTTTTTCCGTCGTGTCGGGCGCTCTGTTCAGCCTTTTAATGTAGCCCCCTGACGCGACACCCGCGCACGAAAGTAACGTTATATGTAACAGATAACAGATTGTTCCTCACATGGTCAAAGTTGACTTACTACAATTTTTACAAAGTTATTGTGTAGCACGAAGGACGCAATTATCATCCCACTGCGCTGCACTTGCGCGGTATTGTCGGGCACTGCGGCGATCCATTGTTTTGTTTTCGCCCTGCTGCGCGCCATTTGGCACGAAAACCCACGGCCTGCATGCAAATGAGGCAGATTGTGACGTCATGCGCCCCGACGCTGGCCGAGAACTAACCGAGTTACCAGCGAAGTGCAAGCGGTTTCCGCAGATTTCCATATTTGGGACGGCGCTATCGACGAAAGGAAGGAAGATACAGTATACTAGTATCATGTATCACGGCGCCGCTGGATTTGATTGACAAGTGCGGCACCTTTGACAATCAGTCTCAAAGGAAGGCCGGCGTGGCGTGGTGTGACGTTCTGAACTACTTTACTTAGCAAGGAGGTTCGATCCTTGCTCTCTACCTGTTCTGTTTTTTAATGCTTGGATTTGCCAAGGTTGGCTTTACCATTAACTTTCATAGAATATGCAATCTTTGTGGAACTATATCAAGTTGTCTAGCTAACTAACGAACTTCATGAACAAACTAGTAGAAAATAAAATGAACTTATTCTAACGTCGGGTGTAAAAAAAAAAATCTGCGATCTGTATGAATACCATGAATAGCGTCGTAGCACAGTACTTTTCATCTTTACTTAATATTGATTCAGGCATTCGATCCGAAAACGGAAGGAATCAACATGCAACATTCTCTGATTCAAACATGTATTTCTAAAACAAAAATTTCGTTTCATGTTGGTAATGACTTCAATTGTTTGCTTGGCGGATAGAACTGTCTTGAGGGAGAGAGTCAACTCGGTCCGGGCAAGCCGCCCGACATGATGATGAATGACAAAGGCACGCATTCATATCAATGATATATATTGTCAAACAGTGCTCATGATTATTATTAGGTTTCGGGAGAAAGTCAAGAAACACTTTCGGGACACAGCAACAAATGCATACTACAACCTGGTGTCAGCCATCCGTCGTAGGAGACTCCGGTAGCTGGGCCACATTCTCCGCATGGATCCCTCCAGAGTGGTCAGTCGTACCCTGAAAACCTACGTGTGCAGAGGAGACAACCCACCTGATCGGATCTATGATAATGTACTGTGCTGTGAACACTAGTCTTACCTTATATAGCTTAGCTAACTCGATGATACCATGTCCATTGTTTACACTTGCCCAAAAGTTAAATAAGATAGCATTTGAAGAGGTCTAATCTTTCTGCCAAAATTCCATCCAGCAAAGCGTTATAATTTACGATTACAACAGCAAATTTAAAGGCATAGAAGATACTCGTAACGCTCATATATTCCTTCTTTTTTTTTACAGATATGCAGATATCGATCGTCGGCGGAAAGCTGTTGCTTCCGTTTGGTTTCGTCAAGGAGGCCTCTTCTTGGTCTTGCCATTAGGATTTAAAAATTGTTCTGGCCAAGTTCTTTTTGTTCTGGTTCATGTTTCGTTTGATTTATTTCTTGATAACACAAATGGTACGCATGGCAATTATTGTTTGTTTAACTTACTAACGTTTGTTAGCATGTTTTAACGTTTGAACAACCCAAGTACTAATATACTAAACTTCTATAGAAACTTGAGAAAGAAAGGTAAGTCATCGTCGACATTAAACTGCACCGCACCGGACAACGAAATTACTCTACCTCGAGCCTGCGGTAGGTTTGTAATCTATAGAAAAAGTCAACTGTATGAAACCTTGATGAAAGTAGATGATTTCAGTGACGAAATTTTCTTTTAATTCTGACAGTAAACTAGTATAAAAACTGCAGGGCGTCTAATTAATTTTCTGTGCCAAGTTGTTTGACGGTAGTGCCCTATTTTTTTAACGATTGTATGAGTCTTATGTTACAATCAGGTATGGAAATATACATGTAACGTTATCATTTGTTGTTCGTCCATCGGTGTCGATGAAGACCAAGACTTCGTGTTACATCCTGTGTGTGAGTCCGTAGGTGACTAATGAGTCCGATCTTCGCACGAAAGTGTCGGCCACAGATCACATGTATACTTAGTAAGTTGAAAAAACATTATTTGCCTTATGTTATCTAAAACACGAATAGACTTCAAATTCAACAGAATGTAATAACACAAAACCAGTCAATGGCAACGGATGAAAGAACAATAGAAACAAACAACAGTACGAACCAGAATTCGATCGACTAAACGAAATTTCGTTCGAATGTGTCAATCTTAGAAGATATGTTAGTAGGAACAACAGGGTGTGTTAGTACGAACAAGGGGTATGTTAGTAGGAACAAGACTATGGATACCGTGAGTAACGTAATGCTAAAAACTATTATAATAATGATAAAAACTCTTGAAGAACATGTCGGCATTCAGTATTCTTCCTCGTCCAGTGTTCTTTTACGCACCTGTATGTTTAAAAGAAAACATACAAAAAAGTTAATAATCTGTCAAAAATATATCTTATTCTATTCAAAAATGGGGGATTTTGTGACTATGGCTGAGTTAAAGGTACAGCGTTATGGTTACTTCAATGATACTTTCCAAACTAGGATTATCAAAGATTACTATACATGCAGTATTCTGTTCGTGTCTAGTCAAGCGGAGATCGGCAGAGCAACGAAGGGCAAAGAGGACGCACGGCATGTGCAACAGGTTTGGGCAGTCTGGCTGGCGACAGCGACCGTCTTCTATTCTTTGATTATTTTACATCATGTTATAATAATAATAATAATAATGTTTTGCATTGTGTTATTGATTGGATATTCGCGATATATATCTAGCACACTTTGGAGTTTAAACTGAGCGCAGACTCATAAAGTTTGATGAAATTGATAGGTCCAAACCCGTTTAAATTGCCATAGAAAATAATACTAGTAGTTCCCTGTAAATCTTTTTTTTTTCATCTGAAAGTGGCCGCGACCTTAGAAAAATATAAGGCGTGAACTCTTGTTGGTAGAATAATTTCATGTACCCCTCAGCGTGACGCTGTCGGTGAAAATGTCCAGCGACAGCTCTACCGACTTTAGATCTGAAACTCCGACCGCCCTTTCGGCATGTTCGGCGTTTGTGTCGGGGTCCATCAATCAATTTTGACAGGACAGGCGCCGCGGAGCGGAGTCTCGTGAGCAGTATCTGAAGCCTTTCAAATCTTGTCGGTGGGCGGGTTCCCGTCTGTGCGCTATGATTGGCGAGCCGCGACGTGCCGACACAAGTAGCTGCCTGCCTGCTGCCTACGTGTCGTTGCCATGGGAACCACCCAGCAGCGTGGCAGGCGAAGTCTATCAAATTCCTGGTCGGCATAAACAAAGAACCATTGCTTTGCAACGTTCTCTTACTTATTATATATATTAGTTGATCTCTCTTTCGCAAGTCCGTGCGTCAACCGGCCCCACTTACCTGTTTAACATGGAGAAAAAAAAGAAGAACGTCTCGAGTGGCGCACGGCACGACAGTAGAGCATGGCATGGGACCGATAACATCAAAAGCAGCAGCGGGCGGTCAGGAACGCACGGCAGGCTCCTCACGTACCAAGGAGGTTATTGTAGTACAAGGTTATATTATTTTTTATTGTTCTAAAAATTAAGCCACAAGATTTTTCGATATCCAAAAATACGTTTGATAAAAAAAAATTCATTTGTTCTACTACTAGACATATATTTTCACGCATTAATAGAATCAAACACGTGCCGCTTCGCCGGTTCGTCAAAAAAAAAACAAGACGGCGCCGGCGCTTTCCCGGATCGAAAACGCCCGCGCACGACTTCATTAGTCTCACACCGAAGTTATGGTTGCGGGAGACGATCAACGTACCGAAAAAAATCCCGCGGGATATTCCGCAAACTCCCGCATGCTATCCCGCAAACTCCCGCATGGTACCCCGCAAAAATCCCGCGGTATTTCCCGATAACTCCCGCGGGATATCCCGATAACTCCCGCGGGATTTCCCGCGGGACTTGATGCTTATCCCGCGATCTGTACTGTACCGGTACTGTGTGTGTCACAGATGTACTAGTGAGGAGACAGGACATACCGGTACTGTGTGTGTCACAGATGTACTAGTGAGGAGACAGATTATACTGTGTGTGTCACAGATGTACTAGTGAGGAGACAGGACATACTGTGTGTGTCACAGATGTACTAGTGAGGAGACAGGACATACTGTGTGTGTCACAGATGTACTAGTGAGGAGACAGGACATACTGTGTGTGTCACAGATGTACTAGTGAGGAGACAGGACATACCGGTACTGTGTGTGTCACAGATGTACTAGTGAGGAGACAGATTATACTGTGTGTGTCACAGATGTACTAGTGAGGAGACAGGACATACTGTGTGTGTGACAGATGTACTAGTGAGGAGACAGGACATACTGTGTGTGTCACAGATGTACTAGTGAGGAGACAGGACATACTGTGTGTGTCACAGATGTACTAGTGAGGAGACAGGACATACTGTGTGTGTCACAGATGTACTAGTGAGGAGACAGGACATACTGTGTGTGTCACAGATTTACTAGTGAGGACACAGGATATACTGTGTGTGTCACAGATGTACTAGTGAGGAGACAGATTATACTGTGTGTGTGACAGATGTACTAGTGAGGAGACAGGACATACTGTGTGTGTCACAGATGTACTAGTGAGGAGACAGGACATACTGTGTGTGTCACAGATGTACTAGTGGGGAGACAGGACATACTGTGTGTGTCACAGATGTACTAGTGAGGAGACAGGGCATACTGTGTGTGTCACAGATGTACTAGTGAGGAGACAGGACATACTGTGTGTGTCACAGATGTACTAGTGAGGAGACAGGACATACTGTGTGTGTCACAGATGTACTAGTGGGGAGACAGGACATACTGTGTGTGTCACAGATGTACTAGTGAGGAGACAGGACATACTGTGTGTGTCACAGATGTATTAGTGGGGAGACAGGACATACTGTGTGTGTGACAGATGTAGTGAGGAGACAGGACATACTGTGTGTATCACAGATGTACTAGTGAGGAGACAGATTATACTGTGTGTGTCACAGATGTACTAGTGAGGAGACAGGACATACTGTGTGTGTCACAGATGTACTAGTGGGGAGACAGGACATACTGTGTGTGTGACAGATGTACTAGTGAGGAGACAGGACATACTGTGTGTATCACAGATGTACTAGTGAGGAGACAGATTATACTGTGTGTGTCACAGATGTACTAGTGAGGAGACAGGACATACTGTGTGTGTGACAGATGTACTAGTGAGGAGACAGGACATACTGTGTGTGTCACAGATGTACTAGTGAGGAGACAGGACATACTGTGTGTGTCACAGATGTACTAGTGAGGAGACAGGACATACTGTGTGTGTCACAGATGTACTAGTGAGGAGACAGGACATACTGTGTGTGTCACAGATGTACTAGTGAGGAGACAGGACATACTGTGTGTGTCACAGATGTACTAGTGAGGAGACAGGACATACTGTGTGTGTGACAGATGTACTAGTGAGGAGACAGGACATACTGTGTGTGTGACAGATGTACTAGTGAGGAGATAGGACATACGGTGTGTGTCACAGATGTACTAGTGAGGAGACAGGACATACTGTGTGTGTCACAGATGTACTAGTGGGGAGACAGGACATACTGTGTGTGTCACAGGATGTACTAGTGAGGAGACAGGACATACTGTGTGTGTCACAGATGTACTAGTGAGGAGACAGGACATACTGTGTGTGTCACAGATGTACTAGTGAGGAGACAGGACATACTGTGTGTGTCACAGATGTACTAGTGAGGAGACAGGACATACTGTGTGTGTCACAGATGTACTAGTGAGGAGACAGGACATACTGTGTGTGTCACAGATGTACTAGTGGGGAGACAGGACATACTGTGTGTGTGACAGATGTAGTGAGGAGACAGGACATACTGTGTGTGTCACAGATGTACTAGTGAGGAGTCAGGACATACTGTGTGTGTCACAGATGTACTAGTGAGGAGACAGGACATACTGTGTGTGTCACAGATGTACTAGTGAGGAGACAGGACATACTGTGTGTGTCACAGATGTACTAGTGAGGAGACAGGACATACTGTGTGTGTCACAGATGTACTAGTGAGGAGACAGGACATACGGTGTGTGTCACAGATGTACTAGTGAGGAGACAAGACATACTGTGTGTGTCACAGATGTACTAGTGAGGAGACAGATTATACTGTGTGTGTGACAGATGTACTAGTGAGGAGACAGGACATACTTTGTGTGTCACAGATGTACTAGTGAGGAGACAGGACATACTGTGTGTGTCACAGATGTACTAGTGAGGAGACAGGACATACTGTGTGTGTCACAGATGTACTAGTGAGGAGACAGGACATACTGTGTGTGTCACAGATGTACTAGTGAGGAGACAGGACATACTGTGTGTGTCACAGATTTACTAGTGAGGACACAGGACATACTGTGTGTGTCACAGATTTACTAGTGAGGACACAGGATATACTGTGTGTGTCACAGATGTACTAGTGAGGAGACAGGACATACTGTGTGTGTGACAGATGTACTAGTGAGGAGACAGGACATACTGTGTGTGTCACAGATGTACTAGTGAGGAGACAGGACATACTGTGTGTGTCACAGATGTACATGTACTAGTGAGGAGACAGGACATACTGTGTGTGTCACAGATGTACTAGTGGGGAGACAGGACATACTGTGTGTGTGACAGATGTACTAGCAGCGCTCGTGACTGCGCCTGGTTTAGGCGCATATGCGCCCGGAAATTGCGAGCGTGCGACTAGATTTGAAATCACAGGCGCACGGTCCTCCTAGAAAAAATCAAGTTACGTTTAATCATTTTTCAAAATAAGGGCTTCCAAACCCAGGTAAAGCTACAAATTTTGTGGTAACAATGACCCATTTTCCATTAGGAAATGTTCATAGAGAAGTTTCATCCGTAGTCAACTTGTTTTAATGCGCCTATAAGCACAAAATTTCATCCAAAACGCACGGCAATCAGCCGAGACGAAAATAATGGCGGCCATCTTGGATTCTTGGGAGAGAATATGCAACGCCCTCTAGCGACACCAGTGAGAACTGCAGGGTAACAGACATCGGTAGAGAGCCGATAATGACACAAATTAAATCTAGCACCGCGTTTCCGCCTCCATTTTATCTTTTGGGCAAAGAAATCAATCACTTCTTAATTACTGTACCAGGCTGAAAAATATTTTTTCTTAAATTGTATACATGAACTGTAACGTTATAATAGTTTGTTGTTTACTACTGACTCTGTAATAATAACAGTTATATACTAGTAATTTTGCATGTGTTTTTCAAATCGCATGTAAAATGTATGCCAACATGTAATTTTGTATACATGTATGACATGGGTCTAAGTCCAGCAGATGTAGATTAGACTGCAAGTGACATACCTCAATGGCCTGTAAGAATGCATTTTAAAATGAATGTTGTTGCCAATTTGGTCATTTTCCCGGGGGTACGTTTATTCCGGGGGGGAGGCTGTTTTTTTAGATTTTGAAATTTTTCTGGGGGGTACTTTCATTCCGAAGGGGTATGTTTATTTCGGAAATGAGAGTAATATTTTTCGGCAGCTTTATAATTACCGTTTCTTCTTGGTATCTCTATTTCACACAATTTTCTCATGTTCAATCAAGGAGGTTTGACCTTTTTGGATCAATGTAGTAAATAAAAGGATACATTTCTCTATACATGCAAATCGCAGCAAGTATTATTTTACCTTTGCCTGCAGTGTAGTACCCTGAACACAGTATTCGACATTTCGTGCAAGGTCCTGCAAATTACGTCACTAGGATTATTTTTTCTGGTGGTGCGCCTAGATTTTTGCTGGTGCGCCCAAACATTTTGGGTTGGGAGCACAGTGCTCCTATGTCAAAAAGTTAGTCTGGAGCCCTGACTAGTGAGGAGACAAGACATACTGTGTGTGTCACAGATGTACTAGTGAGGAGACAGGACATACTGTGTGTGTCACAGACGTACAACTATACCAGTAAGGACACAGATTATACTGTGTGTGTCACAGATGTACTGAGTGAGAGTGAGTGAGTGAGTGAGTGACTGACTGACTAAGTAACTGACTGACTGACTACGTTACTGACTGACTGACTGACTGACTACTTTTAGTCATAAGATATCTATGTTTTGCAGAAATATCGTCATGTGGACAACATCATGTTTGAAAACCACACCATAGTGGATCGGTTCCTGGACTACTGGAGGAAGACAGGAAACCAGCGTATGGGGTTCTTGTATGGAAAATACGAGCACCACAAAGACGTACCACTGGGGATAAGGGCTACTGTGGCAGCGATCTATGAACCTCCGCAGGTTGGTAATGGGGCAATACATGTACCTGGGGTCGTGTGGCATAACAGCAGGGTGTTCGACTCCAAGTCACCAAGTCTCTCTTCTGTACAGAAAGCCAAGTAAAGTGCAGGTTTTTAACCTACTGTCCTCGGTGCTTTCAGTGTCATCCTCAGAGTCCTCCTCCTTACATGTATCATGACTGAACTGAACACAGCCAAGGGTATGCAGCCCCAATTCGAGGCTGGTGGATAGTCTCATGTTATTGTAGACTATCCCATAATGACCTTTAAGTTACCTAACAGATGACGCCACGGGTGTCATGTTTGATCCTCCAGCTGCCTTACATGTAAAACCAACTCAAACTACATTTAGCAGATTTCACTATGGTTTCTCAATAGTAATCATTAAAAAATTGATGTCACCACTTGCATGGGAATGACACAGTCATCATAGGCAGGGATTGGGCGGTGTGCAAGCTGGAGAGAGATAGCTGGCTGAGGCCGGTTGCTTTATGCCTGTATCTTCGGGGAAAATTTTCGGGACTGAAAAAAAATGGTCGTGATGGCCAGCTTGTAGAGACGGTTGCTTGGGCAATTTTTACTGTACCCCACAAGCCACTGCAATCATGGCAAAGAAGAATGAAATGTGCTCATAGTGTTTTTTGACGAACTAAAGTTAACACAGCTTGCGTGTAAAAGCGAGAAAGCTGGAGTGTTATCTATTTACATGTTGTAGACCTCTCCAACTGTTTGTATGGTTCCTCAGGTTGGAACAGCTAACAGTTTGCAGCTTCTGGAGGACAGGAATGCTGAAGTAGTGGATGACATTGCAAGGAAGCTTGGACTCAGGAAGGTCAGTTATAGCCTGGTTACCAAACCTGTTCTAGCAGCCAAGTGTCTCTTTATTCGCAGAGAGGGCAAAACAGACTCGGCAGCTAAAATAGGTGTGGTATCCAGGTTACAGTTATCAGTGTCTTCTTCATGACAAAAATGTTACAGCTATGATTTGCTTGATTTTGCTGTTCATGTCCACTTAAGTATTAGTGATGTACATTATGTACATATATCCAATAAATTTTTCAATTTGCAGGTTGGATGGATTTTTACTGACTTGGTGGCTGATGATTCTGGCAAAGGAACTGTCAAGAACTTCAGGAATGCGGTCTGTACTATTGCATTGTAAAACTATTCATTTCTACCATGTCACGATGATATGTGTAGCAAAAACCTGTTCTGTTTTACCCTTGGGTCAATGGGGCACCACCATGTTGATTTGTCATGTCATGTGTCAGCCATCTTGGAACTATCAGCTAACGAGTTCGATATCAGTCTATGAATCATAGACTGACTTGGCCCAACCAATTACAAGTCATTTTAGGGAAAGTCATGACGTACCAATCACTGAGTTTACCAATTGTAGAATTATCCATTATCAATACAAATAAAATGGATTTTCAGTACACCTGAAACATTTACTCTCATAATTCCGCCATGTCTTTGGCAATTTATCACGTGATACCAATTTAGGAAACGAGCAACCCATATTTTTTCCTAGTTACTGTCCATGTTATAGATAACCTTTGCCACCTATATATGCTTTATGTTTTTGTTATTGACTCTCTAGTCCTGCTGATAACAGAATTTTGCAATTTCAAGACACTGCCAAAATGCACTGAGAATGGGTTTAGTCAGAAGAAGGTCACATAAAGCTGCCAGGAAGAGACATATCTTGCCGATGTACAATGTACAAATGTATACCTCTATACAACAGCTATTGTTCTTTTCTTGGCTGGTAGAGTGTGCCCGAAATACAAGATGTCTGGGCATACAAAAAATCACAGGACACAGGTGTACAAACTGTTAAGACTTTCCATTTCATTTATGGCCTGTGGTGGTACATGTACATACATGTATACATGTATGTTCTTCCCACATGGCTCTTGTCTGTCCTGACAAGGGACCATAAACTTTTGTCAAAAATCGTAGAAGGCATGCTTCCCTATGCTTTCTCAAGAATGTCTTGAACACCTTGATATCTGAAGTGTACATACCTCAGAAATGACTGATGCTGTATTTAGTAGATCTCATTAAATTCCTAAGTTTTTTTATTTGGCAGTAATATGGTTAGTTGTGGTATTTCATGTATGATAGTACATGTCAAAATTCTCCTAGTTACATGTACTATGTTGTCTGAAAAGTGTGAACATAACACTATATATTGGTACATGTAGGTACCTGATGTCGGTATGGGGTTCTCAGGCCCCGTTCATGTTCAAAATTCAAATGAGTTTAAATCAATTCCGTAGACAATTGGATTTCAGTCAATTTGAATTTTGCATTCACATCCCAAACTTACAATCACACTCAAATCAGCTTACATGTAGATGCTTGTTAAACATCATAGGTGAGTAATGCTATTCTTCACAAAATAACAGAATAACCATGCCCTAGGTTTTCTTACCTTTGGCAAGGAGGTTTTCAGGAGTTTCTGTGTTTTTTTGTTTGTGAAGAGTCCAACCCAAACCCTAGTAGGGCCCAGGATCCCTCTAACTGAGGGGGGAAATGCGTGTAAAGTGCCTTTCCCAAGGGCACAATGTCTGGGTGCATGTCTGGGTACAGCCCTGGGGATTGAACCTGGGTCCCCTTGCTTGATAGTCAGGTGTTCTACCACTACACCACACAGACGCCACTACTATACAGTAGAATATCAGCTTTTGATATCTCATGATAGAACATGTGACATACATGTATGTAACTGAGAACAAGAAGAACTTTGACAGATATGAATAATACAAATGAATGATTTGCATAATCAGTGGGAAATTAACTTATAATTCCATAGTGGTACATGTAAATGTGGGAATTTCATACTTGCAGCTTTTGGGAGTTAAGTGGAGGTAAACATCGTTAAACATAACTTAATGCAAATCTGTCTGATGACTAGCATGTCAATGTAAGTCACAGATGGACTTGGAGGTAAATCTGTGCTGATCAGATCAAATTAGTTTGAAATGGTTGATCAACATCAAACAAGCACCTTGTTGTGTCCATCTTCAAGATAAAACTGTTGAATCATGTGACTCCTGTAACATATGATTTGCTGTTGACAGGATTCAGTCTTCCTCAGTGCAGAAGAGTGTATCATGGCAGGGGAGTTTCAGAACCAACATCCAAACTGTACAAAGCTCTCTCCAGATGGTACTTTTGGCTCCAAATTTGTCACTGTGGTGGCTTCAGGTAAGTCTAATTGATATGTGCCAATTGAAAGCCTTTTGATAATGTTTGTGCTGTTCATAGTACATGAACTTCCAAATGTATTTTACCATCTTCCTAAAGGCTCCTTCATACTTATTCCAAACCAGCAGGAGTCAAGCAGAACCAGGTGGAATGAAAAATGGGCAAAATCGCATCACATTCGGGAAACCATTATGATAATAGTAACTGTTACAATGTATATCCCCTTCACACTTGAGGCAGAGTGAGCCGGAATGCCTGTCTGTCTGTTTGTTTGTTTGTTTGTTTGTTTGTGAACAGCATAACTCAAGAAGCTTTATATGCATTGTCATGAAACTTGGTAGGTGGGTAGGTCTTGATGAGACCTAGAAATGATTAGATTTTGGGCCTCCTGGCGGCTTTCGTTGGTACTGCAGCAGTTTTGATATCTCGTGATCTGGACATGCCATTGTCACGAATTTTGGGTGGTAGATAGCTCTTGTGCTAGGGAAGAAGTGACATGAGTTTTGGCCCCCTAGCAGCTTGTTCTGGAACTGCAGGGCAGCTTGTTTAAAAATCTTTGAGGGAGAATAACTCAAGTACCAGCTGACGAATTGTCATGATTTTTAGTACGTAGTCAGCTTAAGTGATGCTTGACATAATTAAATAACAATTATGCAAATCGGGCTAATTTGCATAATTACGAAATTCTATAAATCTGCGGTGTTGCATAAGGTCTCGGGCCGGAGTTTTTTTTCGATTTTTGTGTCCGGCTATAATTCCGCCAAGAAAAGTAGGCCGGAAAATCTTATTATACCAGTGAACAGAGGTTTCCAGCTGGCTTCCGATAAGTATTTGGGTATCGTCTGCTGACTTTTCATTTTGGGTAGAAACTGTTGTGAAATGTAAATTTTGGACCCGAAAAATACCGGTTTTTTTTACACTTTTTTCAGCGGAGCTGCTGAGAAAAAACGAATTTTCCCTGGGTAACGGCCTATATGACGAAAAAGCTCACTACTTCCTGTTTCTGAAAAACGAAAAAAAAAGGTTGTTGACAAATGTGATAAGTTTTCCGCAATCTCCGGTGGCGCAAATCCGTTGAAAATGCATATAGAACGCAGCTATTTGGGTCATCAGGCGACAAAACCGCATCACCCTTGCTTGCGGACTAATACCAAAAACGCTTCGCTGGCCGTCCGACTTTACCATGCCCGAAAATACTACAAACCACGGGTTTTTCAGTAAATACGAAAACTATATGATTATCTAAAACAATCACCGAGCAAGGGGGAGCCAAACTTAGCGTGACAATCACCCAGATCCGGCGATTTACTGACGCACTATTTGGAACCCTGGTCAGATTTGAACTCCGACCCGGAACCTTAATAGGACTACGGACCACTTGTGACATGTAATTGAGAACTAGAGGAACATCTGAAGATATAGATTATGTACATGAGGACCTAATTTGCATAATTAATGGCAAATTGCTTTAATTTCATAGTGCTAACTGCTGGGAGTTTCACACTTGCCACATTTGGATGTTAAGTGTAGGTGAACGTTTTTTAATTTTGTGAACATTTCATTTTTTAAATAGTTCAGATGTTGCAATTCAAGTTGTCATTTCATTTTTTAACATACCAAATATCATCACCATCCATAAAGGCGTTCTTAAGTTATGCTCACCAGTAATTGGCGGAAACACAGACACACACACACACACACAGACAGACACACACACACACAGACAGACAGACCCAAAACAATATCTCCATTTTTCATGGAGATAAATAGTTCAGATGTTGCAATTCAAGTTGTCCTCAACTGTAGGTTTGAAATCAGTGGCTGTCTTGAGGAAATATTTAACAGTTACAGACACACACTTGTACATGTACATTGTACATGTATGAAGTGCACTATTGAAGGCATGCTCCTTCATCTATCCCACCACATGTATGCCTGGAAAGGAAGACTGCCTTACAGTATGGTTCTATTGTGACCTTCTGCAGGTGATGAAAGTCATCAGATCCACTTTGAGGGTTACCAGGTGTCCAACCAGTGCATGGCTCTGGTGAGGGATGACTGCCTGGTGCCCACCAAGGATGCCCCTGAGCTGGGATATATCAAGGAGTCCACCCCAGAACAGTACGTGCCTGACGTCTTCTACAAGGTCAGTTCAACAGAGTTGGTACAAATAAGGTATAAGGTTGGCCAATAGACAATCTGGTTTCGTTAAATTTAAAAAAGGAGAACATGAAGACTTTTTGTGTAATGACACTGTCCAAGATGTACAGAGGTGAACAGGATCACTCAAAAATGATTGCGTAAATGCTGTTGATGCTCTGAAAAAAATCATGATACCTAGCGTCATCCAACATTGTGGTGTTAACTGATATTTTCTCTATAGGAGAAGGACTCTTATGGCAACTTGGTGACATTACTGGCCCGTCCCCTGCCAGTGGAATATCTTCTAGTACAGGTAAGTTCTAACTTCCCCACTAGTATAGGTAAGACTCATGGAGCTCTAGTTCTACATGTACATGTAACTAGTACAGGTAAGATGTACCCAATAAATCTAGTTCTAACTAGTACAGGTAAGAATTACCCAATAAATCTAGTTCTAACTAGTACAGGTAAGAATTACCCAATAAATCTAGTTCTAACTAGTACAGGTAAGAATTACCCAATAAATCTAGTTCTAACTAGTACAAGTAAGATGTACCCAATAAATCTAGTTCTAACTAGTACAGGTAAGATGTACCCAATAAATCTAGTTCTAACTAGTACAGGTAAGAATTACCCAATAAATCTAGTTCTAACTAGTACAGGTAAGAATTACCAAATAAATCTAGTTCTAACACAGGTAAGAATTACCCAATAAATCTTAGTTCTAACTAGTACAGGTAAGAATTACCCAATAAATCTAGTTCTAACTAGTACAGGTAAGAATTACCCAATAAATCTAGTTCTAACTAGTACAGGTAAGAATTACCCAATAAATCTAGTTCTAACTAGTACAGGTAAGACGTACCCAATAAATCTAGTTCTAACTAGTACAGGTAAGAATTACCCAATAAATCTAGTTCTAACTAGTACAGGTAAGATGTACCCAATAAATCTAGTTCTAACTAGTACAGGTAAGATGTACCCAATAAATCTAGTTCTAACTAGTACAGGTAAGAATTACCCAATAAATCTAGTTCTAACTAGTACAGGTAAGAATTACCCAATAAATCTAGTTCTAACTAGTACAGGTAAGAATTACCCAATAAATCTAGTTCTAACTAGTACAGGTAAGAATTACCAAATAAATCTAGTTCTAACTAGTACAGGTAAGAATTACCCAATAAATCTAGTTTTAACTAGTACAGGTAAGACTTACCCAATAGAAATCTAGTTCTAACTAGTACAGGTAAGAATTACCCAATAAAAATCTAGTTCTAACTAGTACAGGTAAGACTTATCCAATAAAAATCTAGTTCTAACTAGTACAGGTAAGACTTACCCAATAAAAATCTAGTTCTAACTAGTACAGGTAAGACTTATCCAATAAAAATCTAGTTCTAACTAGTACAGGTAAGACTTATCCAATAAAAATCTAGTTCTAACTAGTACAGGTAGGACTTACCCAATAAAAATCTAGTTCTAACTAGTACAGGTAAGACTTACCCAATAAAAATCTAGTTCTAACTAGTACAGGTAAGACTTACCCAATAAAAATCTAGTTCTAACTAGTACAGGTAAGACTTATCCAATAAAAATCTAGTTCTAACTAGTACAGGTAAGACTTATCCAATAAAAATCTAGTTCTAACTAGTACAGGTAAGACTTATCCAATAAAAATCTAGTTCTAACTAGTACAGGTAAGACTCACTCATGGAGTTCTGGCTTTCCTACATGTAGGTGACAGGTGATGTTTACTCTCTATGGTAAATGACAGAATGACAAGTCATCCTAATGTAACAGGACAACTCACTAGATTCTGTTTCTTCACAACAAACTTCTGTTATTCAGCTAATATATGTACATTGTAATTCGTCATTCCACACACTTGATATTTCAAGTAAGTAGACTGTTTTTTGAGGATAAACATGATAAAATTTGTATTACATCCTAACATACATAACAGAGGGTGCCCTAACATCACACGCGCCCTACATGTAACTTTGGACAGATTTTTTACTGATCTTATTATGTATAATGAGTTCAGTGCGTGAAAAATGCTATGTTAGGGCACCTCCCGTTAGATGTACAATGAACACTTGTATATTTCAGGTTACTACAGGTTTTCCTGTTGACCCTGTGTCTACCTTCAACATCAGGGTAGACAAGCCCTTCCCTATTGAGAACAGAGCAGATATTGGTGACATACAGGTTCGTCATTTATGTTCACAAGCTAAAGTGAAAGCTTCATATCTATTACTTTATTACAAATGTACCTTCACCAAGAAGGTTATATTTGGTGTGTGTGTGTGTGTGTGTGTGTGTGTGTGTGTGTGTGTGTGTGTGTGTACAATGTATGTGGTTTAGCACAATAACTCAAGAAGTTAAGGATAGATTGTCATGAAACTTGTATGTGGGTCTTGATGAGACATCGAGATGAGTACATTTTGGTCCCCCTGTTGGTTGTTATGGTACTGCAGTGGAACTTCCATTTTTGGTATCTTGTGATCTGGACACACTAGGGTCACAGATTTCGGGTGGCTGATAGCTCTTGTGACATGAGTTTGGGCCCCCTAGCAGCTTGTTCTGATACTGTAGGGACATTTGTTTAATGGTGCACACACTAATTCTTCCACAACAGGGGTCTGTGGCAGTGTGCGGTAAAAAAGTGACAAAAGGGTTTCGAGGGTTCAGGTTTGAGTTCAGATTTCTCACAATCTGCTGCAAAATGACATTAACTACTAACATGGCTGAAAAGTATCAAAAGTGGTGTGTTAAAAATATTAAAGGGACAATAACTCAAGAACTGGTTGACAGATCGTCGTGATTTTTGATATGTAGGTAGCTTAAGTAATGCTTGACATAATTAGATCAGGATCTAATTTGCATAATTACTGAGGAAATTCTATAAATCTGCTGTGTAACATGATATGACTATTGAAACTTGTAACATATGTAATTGAGAATGAGAGGAACATCAGGATATTGATTATATGAATGAAGACCTAATTTGTATCATAAATGAAGAATAAATGCTATAATTTCTGCCAGAAATTTCATACTTGCCTTTGCAAGTTAAGTGAAGATGAACATCATTAAACATAAATTATTCAAATCAGGACCTCATTTGCATAATCTATGAGGAAATGCTAGAATGGCCTTTAAGATAAGACTGTCATTGGGTGGAAAATATGATCAACTTAATATTATATAATTCATGCAAATGAGGATCTTATTTGCATTATCAATGAGAAACAGCTATAATTTGCCAGTCGTTAACATCATATGGCAAAGGTATGAGGTCGTGAAACTCTAGGTAGTGTATACTGATTCATCCTCCTCTCAGGCCACACCAATTTAATTTGTTGGTTGTCAGATTTTTTCACAAAAAATATTGAGCGACGGGGCGAAAAAAATATAAGATAAAAACTGGCCTGGGCATCCTATTATAGCCCCAAATGCTACAATAGGAGCCACGAAGTCAACACAAATGGCTGGGTTAAAATTTGAATGAATGAATGAAAGAATGAATTTTGAACTTTTAATCAAACCACTGCATTGATAGATGGAAAAGCTGTAACAAGTATGAAGAAAAGGACTTTCTTCAACTGTTGGGGCTAAAATACATGTATGAGCATTTTTAGTTGGTTCAAAACCAGAATCTTCTGTTGTTGTTGTTTTTTGTTTTTTTTGCAAATCAGAAAAAAATGAAGAGGCAAACCCGAGAACCAACACATTAAATTGGTGTGGCCTTATGAAAGGAGAATAATCAAATATCTAATGGCTACTCCAACCTGTGACCTCAATTTGGCCAAAAAATACATATCTGTTCCCTGTGTGTCAGGCAGGATGAGTTGACTGCATGTTTTACCTGATTTCCCTCAGGACTTTGGACAGCTGACTGCTTACATGCAGCAGTTCCCCGGGTATCGCCTGTTGGAGACCATGTCAGACCTACATTTCCTCACCTACCTGGCAACAATGGACATGTTACCATTGAAGGTAAGGCCAACCTGCCATCCATGCAGTAAATATCCTACCTCACAGTTACTTTTAAAACAGGCAGGTAAAGGCAGTCCCATAGCCTTTTTGAGGCTGTAGGGGAGTGGGTTGTTAAGCCACTGTGTCTAGGGCACGGTATTGGAAAGCGGAGCCCATCCCTCTCCTTCCACTGCCTCCCCAACTGAAGTCAGGTACCCATTTTAAGCCTGGGTGGAGTGAGGAAAGTCATGCAAAGTGCCTTTCCTATGGACACAATTTCTCACCAGGAATGGAAGGAATCAAACCTATGACCTGTTGATTTCGTGTCCACCTGCCTAGCCAATCGGTCATTCGACGCCACTTTGATGCCACAGTTACTTTTACAACTGCTGTTACATACATGTTTTGTACATGTCTTGTTTCTAGATTTTTTTTCAAATACAGGAAAAAATACAGTCTGTTAAAAGGAGTAAGAACTTTCAGAAGCATCCACCCTTTAGAATGCAACTTTATGTCTTTGGTGATGGGATAAAAAATAAGCATGGAGTGAGTTGTAACCACTGAAATTAAAGTTAAATATTTAAGAAACTCCTTCCAAAACACTGGGTTGAAAAAAGATACTGAAAATTCCTTTTGAAATGTCTCTGTTGAAAAGCTCTAAACTTTTTTTTCTGATTTGAAAGTTTTTGAACTGATAATTTTGAGAG
Organism: Branchiostoma floridae x Branchiostoma japonicum; assembly: GCA_013266295.2. Classification (NCBI taxonomy): domain Eukaryota; kingdom Metazoa; phylum Chordata; class Leptocardii; order Amphioxiformes; family Branchiostomatidae; genus Branchiostoma; species Branchiostoma floridae x Branchiostoma japonicum. The sequence continues at coordinate 19,269,302 of CM023830.1, read as the reverse complement.
CCTGCTGATGACAGCATTGGCGTAGTTCAAGGCGAAAAAAGGACCTTTGAGGAATTTTTTTTAGCAAACTAAAATTATGATAAAGAAGTTTTTCCCAAGTTTAAATGGGCATACCTACATGTATGCATTTTCATGATGGCCTTACATGAACACACTAAATGTCCAATTGTAAACATATGTGTATCTTTAAGAAATGGTGGCTCCCCCTCTTAGTATCATTTTCTAAGCCAAGAAGCCAAGCTCTGTTACTGTGGCCTGAATAGAGAACTTGTCAGTTAGAACTTTGTGTCCTGTATGCAGGGTTTACCCTCCTCTTATCATGATATTAGTGTGGGGAGTCCACATACTTGATAAACAATTGCTTTTTTTTAAAAAGCTGTCATTGCACTTAGTGGATTGTGTATTAGGAGAGCCCAGAATCTTTCTTCCCACTCCAGTCTTTCCAACTCTCTCTGATCCCACACAGGAACATATGGACCCTTTGCTCGAAGGCGTGCGGGAACAAAATGCAGAGACTGTTGAACACTGGTCCAAAACTGACCAATGGGCTACAGTGGAACAACTAATTGCTGCACATGGTAGGTACACGTCTAAAAGAATCTGGAAAATAATGATACATGGAATTAGTGAATGAATTGCTGCCAAAGTTGGTTAAACTGGGGCATATAGTTGACAGAAACAGGGACATGTGTTCAACAGTTACATTGTTTGGCATAAGACTTTCATTGATTCATGTGACAACATCATATAAATTCTCCTAGCAATAGAACAAAACAGATGCGAAATTATCCAAATTCAGAATCTATAAAATTGTTTTGATGGTGACTACTTTGAATTGTGGTAATTCTTCCCAAGCACAAAACAACCACAAAAAACGTTTTATCTTCATAAAATCTAGTATATTTTAACAATTCCGGACCTTCCTAGTCACCATCTTGCATGACACTCAAATCCATAACAAACAGATCAGTGACTCTTGACATGCCTGTGTACTAGAGAAAAACAAGATAATGAATTACTGTACATTTTTACCTGGCTTGCTTTGAAACAGTCGTATAACCCTGACAGATTAGTGCTTACACTTTGAAGGCCGTTCTTAACAATAGATGATCAAACTTGCTGCATGGGGGTGTGCAATTATTTGACTTTAATACCTGGAAATACAGACTCTGAGATACATTGAAAAATGCATCATCTACAGTTCTAGACCCCAATAACTAATCATATACCGAAAAAGCAAAGAAATCCGTCAAAATCACTGGGTTGCAAACACACAAAAATGAACGAAAACAAAACCTTACTATGGCAGGATAGCTCCTTCCTCAGAGGTTAAAAAATTCCATTGAGTTAGTGCATGGTGTACCTGCCCTATACATGTACATGATCAGCTGACAACAAAATATGAACTCACGCTTTCAAACTATGCCAGGGAATGTACCAGTATAGAGCTGAATGCCATCTTTAGTTAAACCTCCAGTGTACAGGGCCTGTTATAATACAGGAACTCTCCTTAATCTTCTCCTGCAGCACCAAGTCCACCTGTGGGTGCTGGGCCTTCAGCTGCAGGACCATCCTTCCCCACAGGAGGCGCTGCTGGTGGTGTGTGGACATGTCAGCACTGCACCTTCATCAACCAAGCACATAATGCCTCCTGTGAGATATGTAACCTGCCCAGATCATAAGGACAGCTGTTTAGACATGAGATACATGTATGTAACATGCTAAGAAGCTCACCTCTGTCTAGGGCCTGTGGACACCTTAAGATATTGAAGAAGTAAACAACACATCGAGAAGTAACTTTCTTACAGGGTAATTGCAAAGGGAGAGATAAGTGAGCAATGTTACTCGTACATTCAAAGACAGTCAACACTTAATTAAGTAACTAGTCTTCTATTAACTATACTAATGTTTGGTTATTGATGGAAGACACTCATTACTACATGGACCTGTAGTATGGGTCCAGAATTGTACTATAGACAACATGTTGAACCTTCTCTTAGCTAATGAGAATAACAAATGATGAAGTCTTTTGTACTTCTAGAGATGCATACATCATACCTTATTTGGGGCTCCAGTGTTCATAACAGAAAGATTCTGCAAGTACAAACACACTTTCCAACATAGGCTTGAGTAGGCTTGTAATTCATAGCACATGTTTCAGCACATTTTTATGTAACGGTGACTGGGTTTCATGGCCTAAGTAAAAGTAATGATTTTGTTCTGTCAATAAAATGTTTGACATGTTGTCTTGAATGTGCTACATTTCATTGGAGGTTCTCAAATCCTTCAACAGCAGACGCAAGTGTTCTGGTTCTGTTGATATTATATTTCTGAGTACAGAACCTCTAAAGTAATTGTTTTGGCAACTTGACATTGAGTTTGGACTAGGCAGTAGTTGCATAATGCAGCAACAATATTCTGATAACCCCCCAAGTACCCTCCAGATCAATTACAACCAGGTGAAATGTTGTTTTGCAAACAACCATTGGACAAACTTCAAAGAGTCAGCACTGCTGATCTTGAAAATTATGTTTGTAATGAGTGAGTGGATAGTTGCTCATCACTTTTCAGCATTAACAAGTTAATTCTCCTCCTGCTTTGAGCCAAAATGACCTGGCTCTTTAGGAATTATTCCATAGGATTGGCCTCATTCCCACACATGGGTCTGCATGGAAGGGATTTTGAGCCCCCCCCCCCTCCCACCATGCCCCAGAAGAAGGTAGAGCATACAGCACACCTGCACCAGATTTCAGGTAAGTCCTTGTAGAACTGGCGCCTTCTACATGTAGATCTGTAGTCTCCTCCTGATGTCTTGTTGTCGCCATGTCTTTGCTTACTGTCGTTGTCCTAGCCATCTTTGACCACCTCTACTGAGAAGTACACCAAATCAAAGGAGGTTATAGGGTAACCAATTGTACAAACTGGTGTTGAAGGTGGTTCTGTAAATACCTAGCGTGACCTGGACAGTGGACTGAATGACATTAAGACATATTATGTCTTGACATCATTATGATGTAATTTTATTGGCTAAATTTGTCCAAATAGGCTATTCCCTTAAAGCTCAAAGGTACATGTATACAACAAAACGTTAACAAAAAGTGTGTGTATGATAGAATATTAAAGTCTTAAGACTTATCTTGCCCATGGCAACAACACTGACGTCAAGACTTATTTAAGCTATCCGCCATCTTGGATCGGCCAGCTTGAATTTTTGAAAATACACAAACAGCCTTAAGATAGAATACAAATGGAGTAAAAAGTGTTCATATGAACGTTTTATGTAAAAAAAATACAAAGTGATGAAATTTTAGGGAAAATAAGCTGGTTACACCTGAGCTATTGATATGGTTCACCATGTTGGATTTTTACCAATGATGTCATCAAATTAGCATAAATTATGAATATTTAATAATAAGAATGATTAAATTGCATAAGATGTTATTAATGTTCGAAAGCATGTGTAATTTAACATTAGAAAAATTAAAGAATTTTGCAAAATGCATTGGGAACCTGTTACCATGGCAACACAAAATTCTTAACTTAAGTCACTAATATGGAATTGTTGCTAGATATATTTTATGAATGATGATTTATGTTTGATGGTTATAGCACGAATAGGGTTTTAAAAAAACGTCAGAATCTGTGTTACCATATGCAGTGCATGATAATCATTATATTTCACTCCATACCACTGGTACATTGCTCATCACATAAAGAAATGTAGCACAAACTTTTGATCATCTCAGTTTTCTAGGTACAAACAATGTTAACGTTCATGAGATGACACAATGTTTTAGGGCAATGTCTTAAGGGCATTTAGTCCTATCTTATCAAGTCTTTAAATTTCTCCACTTTGTAACACATGTAAACCATTTGTGCAGACAGTTGATGGCCTGTTTTACTAAGGTGATTTGAGACTTAATGGTGATTGACTGACCATACACATCTCCAGTGAAAGCCTGGACCTGATAAACACATTAATGGAACACACAACTTCTCACATAGGCGGGGCAAGTGGAGGATCCTACACAAACGTTCAGCATCAGCCGCCAGTACAACAAACTGGATTCCGTTGACGTGTGGAGTTGCTCATGGGACTCTCCTTGGCCCCATTCTGTTTCTAACTCTCACTGACGTCGCTGCCAAAGACTCTCCGTGCCCTGTCTGGAAGTATGTCGATGATATGAACTTACTGGAGACAAGAATTCTAAGCCAACCCTCCATGCTACAAAATGCCCTTGATGACCTAAACCTATGGACACAAAGTAACCACATGCTTCTGAATGGTGGAAAATGTCTAACCATGCACGCGACCTTCACCGGAAACCCTCCTCCACCACCTTCTTTGCTAATCAATGATACCGAACTAGCTGTTGTCCCGAGTCTGAAAGTGCTTGGTCTTCATATCCAAAATGACCTTCACTGGGAATTGCCTTCGTCAGAAGGGTTTAAATTCATCCATTTTTAGTTTGGGTAACTAGGATTTAGCGGCATAACTCTTGAAGGAATGATTCAACGTCCATCATTTTTGGCAGGCAGGTTACCGTTGTTGAGGCCGATATCAAGTGCAAATATGGGCTTCGTGGGGGGTCCATACGTTATTGTAGTGGACTTTTTGTGTTTGTTGCTTGTTAGCAAAATAACTCTTGTGTATGTGAATGGATGTTCATGGTTTTTGGTAGGCAAGTTACCATTGTAGAGGCCAAGGTCAAGTTCGAAAATGGGCTTCGTGGGGGGTCCCTACGTTTCTTTAGTGGACGTTTTGTGTTTAGATATGTAATGATCTTCCCCCACCAACCTTTGCATGGGGGCAGCTGAAAATCTCCATAACCTGCACAGTCTGGTTTGAGATATATAATGTTGCATCCATTTAGGGACTGTTCTGTAATAACAGCGGGTGGAGGAAAGGTTGGTCAGCTCATTACATATGGCCTTGAACGGTTGAAGGAACAAGATGTTGCCTAGATTTGGAATATTCTAAATGAGTGTAGAAGGATATATGTTAGGAAACATATTTAAGATAATCACAGTGTAACAGGTAACAAGCAAAAACGTCCTATGTTACACAATTTCAAAGTGGTATATGTCAAAAGTGTTAATGGTGTTATGTGGACAAACGTCTAAGGTATCTGTATACCAAATATTTATCATTAAGATGTAATACCTTAGCACAGGGGTCAAAAACTACATTTTTTGTCTGAAAATACCAAAAAAGGCCCATATTTAAAAACATTAAAAACACAACACATAAATCATACAAACATCCATATCACACAACCAAAAATTCACTGACGAAGGCTTGAGTTCTCCGACCTCTAGTTGTAAATTGGTTTTTAATTCATTAGCAACACTGCAACTTCTAATAAAGTGATCTTGTATCTTGTATCATATCCACAAAAATTCATTACACCTTTTTTATACACCCTTTAAAAATGTATATGGTTGGACTTTTTTTGCTGTTTTCAAAGCAAAATGTACTATGCAGTGTGTGTGGCCATATTTGGTGCATAACCATATTTGGGATAGAGAGCAACAGCCAATAGGCAAGCAGCTTTTCTATATGCATGGCTTGCTTGGCAATTTGCAGGTGGATGGATTTCTTGTTGATTGCGAGGTACGAGTTAAACCATGACAATTGACCATGACAATTTGCAGGTGGATGGATTTCTTGTTGATTGCGAGGTACGAGTTAAACCATGACAAAAGCTTGCCGTTAAACCCGTACATCTGTAGTTTGTGAAGCAACCGAGAGTGCGGAACGGAGTCGAATGCCTTTGCAAAGTCTAAAAAGAGCATGTCGACTTGCCCACCTCTGTCGAGGATGGAGCCCACACTGTGATAAACCTCCAACAGCTGGGTGGTTGTAGAACGCCCCTTAATAAAACCATGTTGGAGATCATGAATTGACTCATGCAGAGTTGGGAACACCATATCGTAAATGCATCGCTCCATGACCTTGCTGACGATAGACAATAAAGAAACCGGACGGTAATTTGAAACGTCTTGCTTATCACCCTTTTTGAAAATAGGGGATACATTAGCCTCTTTCCAGCATTGTATGTTACACTAGTCAGATCACTTCTCGAGTATTGTTGCCCCGTTTGGTCACCGCTGTCGCGTAACCTCATGGCCCTCTTGGAGGGAGTTCAGAGGCGAGCGACCAAGTTCATTCTTCGTAACAATGCAAATGTCAGTGAACTTAACTACAAGGACAGATTATTGTTCCTAAACATGCTACCTCTGTCATATAGGAGGGAGACTGCCGACATCATGGTTTTCGTTAAGTCCTTGTCAAGTATGTATGACCTGAACGTGTATGAATATGTATCATTTTCCACCAGACCAGCAAGGAGTAACCGGTCTTACATATTAATGCCAAGCCGTTGCAAAACATCAACATTTGCCATGTCATACATACCACGCTTGGTAACCGAATGGAATAAGCTTGACGTTGCAGTTCGTAACAAAGGGGCTTCGACGTCTAATCAGTCTGACTTATTGTCTTTTAAGCGTTGTCTTGTGAAATCTGCTGTTCAGAGATTTGAACAACACTTTGAACCTGACAACCTCTGTACATGGTCCACAGCGTGCAAGTGCGCGTCTTGTCAGGCTTTGAGGGTTCGGTAGTCTGTCTATATTAAGCCTGTTAATTCATGCCGTCTTTTTTTTTTCTTCTTCATTATGTATATGTATATGTAATTCTCATATTGTTCACTCATTATTTTATACTTGAGTCTATTGCATTTGTATGCTGTATCGGGACGAGGGCTGGTAAAGGTGTTACACCTGTTCCCCCGTCCCTTTCACTGTTGTGATGAATTTTAATAAACAAATAAACAAATAAACAAATAAACAGATTGGCTGTTGAGATGATTGGATCATCCTGACACTTGGCACCAGCTTGCTAGTATTATATGGCAGTAATGTTAGTGCCTGTCCGTGTAGAGGCCAGTTTGGCCAAAGTGATAGGACTCACGCCTGGTAAACGACAGGTTGGAGATTCAAATCCAGGTAAAATAATTTTTAACGTAACATTTTTTACACAATAGTTATTATTGCTAAGGAATGCCAATAATGTCAAATTTTCTATTTTTGTGCCATATTTACCGCCATGACCCGGTGGAAGAATCCATTCTTTAATAGGGGCAGTTTTTTTAATTCAATTTTGGACGGGTCATTTGCATAACTGTCATTTGATTATGTCAAGCTACATACAAAAACCTCAACTATCCGTCAACCGGTTCTCGACTTATGCTCCTTCAAAGATTTGAAAACAATCACCCCTACAGATCTAGAACAAGCTGCTAGGGGGCTCAGACTTACCCCACTTCTTTCCGACCACAAGAGCTATCTACATGTACCATCTAAAATGCGTTGACTACAGTCGGAGCAGTTTGCTGGAACTGCTTTACCCATGATCATATACTGTGGATCCACACTGTGGAACTGATTGAATCAGACGTAATCACGTTATCAACATTACCATTTAAGGATCGCCAGAGTAGTGTCCTATTGGCATTATGTGATCTAATATGCCGCTGGCGTAGTAGTCCGCCATGTAGCTGACTCGGGGGGGGGGGGGTGTACGTGTGACGGACTGGCCAGGATGAGAAGTGATACTATCAATTATCTGATGTAGTGACGGAGGTATGGGGTCTTGAAACTCTACTTTTTAACTCCTTATAATCTACCCGGTGGAATGATTAACAGCAAGTGTCATAACCGCCACTTTTAAACCGTCTTGCACCCGCTCTATCCTGTCAGGGTCCCGCCCCTCCCCGTCACGTGGTGTACTTGGCGAACAGGTTCGACCGTCCACGCAGTTCCAGCTGAGTTGGTCTTTCAGCTACTCTTGTATCATCATAACGTTCCTGTTGTCCAGAAGCTTGCCATTTCAGGGTCCACCATTGTTAGCGTGCATTTTGATTCATTGCGACAATACGAAACGTCGTGACGCATCGTCGAGGTCAACAGTCCTGTTTAGAAAGGACTTCGGGAGAAAGTTGTCGCCATAAGTGAAAGTGCTTGAGTCTGGAAGCCTCCGGCATATTGGTGGGACACAAGATGGCTGGCACCCGGAGTATTATGTGGGACGGCTGGGCCCGCGCGCCTAAAGCCTGTACTGTCTGTCAACAAGTCTCCGAACGCCCCTTCACCATGACATGCAACCACGTCCTGTGCGAAACGTGTCTTGAAGAATGCTCCCGAGGCAGGGGGAGGACCAACTTTAAGTGCCCGTCCTGTCGAAGACCTGTCAATCTCGGCAGGTTATCTCTGTTGTCTTCTTCTTCACAAGATCACGACGTCGATCGTCTTAAGGACGAGAAGATCGCACCGGCGTCCCCGTCACAAGAGAAGCCACAGATCGTCAGTGCCGACCCCGGTGTCCTGTCAGAGAAGCTGAAGAACAAGCGGCTGCTGCAGTTGGACGAGAACAGCTGTGACGATCACCTGCAGGAGGGGTTCAGGTACTTCTGTCTGCGGTGTGACCGCCCCATCTGTGAGGAGTGTCTTCTGGGAGATCATAACGAACACAAGGTGGCCAGACTGGAGGACGTCAAACAGCGCATAAGGAAACAGGTGAGGGTCGTACGATAGGTTTACGACAGCACATTGAAGGCATTCTTGTGGTAGTTGTAGATGTGTCGTGAAAAAATGTCTTTTTGACAGAAAATGTCGTAGATACTTATCGACGGTAGGTTCTGTTATAACCTCGCTAGAAATCGTACCACAAGAACATCTTACGACGAAAGTGGCTGCAGCTAGTACCTTAACATGTAGGGAGACTATCCAATGGCGCACATGTTTTTGCTCTTCAAATTTTCGTCAACTAACGTTACAACTTGATCATGAGTAGTTGGATGAATGAAGACAACATCTAAAAACTCGTAAAATCGCCACTATAGTCAGACATGGACGCCACTATAGTCGGACATGGACGCCATGATCTTATTAACATCCGTCATCACCACCTGCGCCCTGCCTGCCTTATTAAGTGTGACATTAATAAGGTTCCATCGGCATCGCCAGCTGCACGAACACCTCAAGCAAACAACAACAGCCCCAGGTATGGTTACCAGCTACCAACATTCCAGATCCTTAACTCAAGATCTCTGTTAAACAAGCTTGACGAGTTTCAGACAGTGCTATCGACTAACAACACAGATATCGCTGTAGTCTCCGAGACCTGGGTTACCCCTGAAACTCCTGATCATCGCTTGTCGGTCGACGGTTTCACTATGTACTCCAGATGTCGTCACGATCGCCGAGGGGGCGGTGTCGCTGTGTACGTTAGAGACAGTCTCCAGTCAAGTCTCCTCGACATCCCGGTTCCTGACGCAATCGAGTGTCTATGGGTAAAAGTCCGACCGTACCGCCTTCCACGGAATGTTTCCAGCCTGGCCATATGTGCAGTGTACTCTCCCCCCAACTCCGCTCACGATGTGTTACTCGTTGACCACCTCGTTGATGCGATTGACTCACTCCGTGTTAAGTATCCTGACATAGGGATTATTGTTGCTGAGAAGATCTTTTTTACTATGTCGTTACAGTTTTCCGCATTATATTCGATATATTGGCTTATATTGTTTTAACGATTTTACTCCCGTGTTTTATTAATTGCTTTATCTGTAATTATGTCTTTAGTCCATGTAAATGTCATTACGCAATTCAGCCTCGTCGGCTGCAATGTTTGTGACATATGTGTACTTTCTGAAATAAACCATTCATATAAAAACCTTTTATTCGTTGTTACACACTGACCGGCCTGCGTGCACAAGACCAGCATTTCAGACGAATTGGCGTATCTAATGATGTTTATAATGTGGTGTTACTGCCGCCCGAGTTTTTTTTTGGGGGGGGGCAGCTTCAAAAGTGTGTTTTTCCTTAGCCGGGTAAAAATAATTTACGATCCTGGGTTTTCCATTGTACGCAGACAAGTCCAAAGGTCATTGACCTCTTTGTTTGAATTTTTGTATTTGTTTAGTTGTTGAGGTCCCCATTAAACATTGTGATTTGGGGCATTTAAACAGATTTTCTGGTACTTATAGCATTATAGGTCGATGCCCCCCCCCCCCATGCTAAAAGCAGTGTGGTTTCCTACAACAACATTCTTGTCCCGATGGTCATTATACACTGCACATAGCGTTGTAACTCAGAGATACACTTAACATTATGTGATTTTGAGCCCATGATTTGCTTCTAGGTGTTATCTCGTATCTCTCTAAAGTTGTGTTCTAACGTGCCAACTTTAAACCAGAATCCCTACAAACTAGTAAATAGCTAACGTGTGATGCATAATACAGAGCCAGACTTCATTTCAGTCTGCAAAATTACAAGGTGTTTATCTTCTTTTTTCACCTCCAATATTCAATCTCTATCTGCAAATTGTTTGTTGGTATGTGGAGTACTGTATGTTGGAGTACTGTATGTTAACGCGTTGGTTTGGCCTGTCATTTGTTATCGGTTCACAGCAGTTCAAAGTTGGAAGTGGCGATCCACAGTCGAAAGCTGCGTGACTTAGACTTGTCTTCAGGATATAAGGAATGAAAGAAATAAGGGTAGTCAAATGTCAACGCTAACGTATCCAAACGTCTAAATTACACTGATATCGAGCTGACATAGGTACACTTATCATCAGGCCTTGGTGACAGAAAGGATGGATAAAACCATCGATATGGAAAACAAAGATGGATAGTACTTTCTGATATTTAACGTCTCGTTGGGTAGAAGTGTACCTCTAGATAGAGTTGAACCCACCTATAACCCCGGTGTTGGCACTTGGCAGGCATACGTACATACATAGCAGCCATGAAGACCAGTGACCAATGCAAACTGAGACATTTGGATCCCCTGCAAAGTAAATGTTTCAGCATTTCAAAAGTTCTTTTGTTGGTCCTACTAAGACGTAGTACTTTTAGGAAATCTACGGACATAGGGACGTTTTTCAGTTTAATGAATCATATGATATCACTGTCTGAAGTTGTGTTGACTACTACTCAGTGATATAGAAACATGTTCCTTCAAGTATGAAATATAGGTTCCAAAGATAATAGTCCTTGCAATCATTGTTTCTGAACCACAGAAGGAAGGGAGGGTTGTCTGGGGTCAGACTGTGCGGATCACTGCGCTGGAGAAATGTGAGCGCTATCGCCCTAGGATTAATGCGCTGTGCATGCAGGTTACTTTCGCATGGTTGGCTGGGAACTTTATGAAAACATGTATACTAGTATAGTGCTTGAGTGTATGTACGAATGTACAAACAATCTGTGATTTCAAAAGTATATAACGCATGATGATGACAACGACTGCTAACAACTTCAGACATCTCATTAACAGCAATGTTAACAGTAACACTAAACTGTAACTTGAGACAAGCACCCACACTTAAAGCTTTTAAAGACAGGCTCAAAGCTGAACCCATCTGACACCTGACTACCTAATGACGATTTACTGACGACCATGATTTAGTTACGTTTCATTACTTTGATTGATTTGTTTATATGCTTTATTACTTTTACGTTCAATTATTATGATATGTTCTATCATTTCCTAAGTTGGAATTTTGACCTCTGACCCTCATAACGACCACTGATTGACTATTATTGTACTTAATTTATGTTAATTTATTTATGTTATATTACTTTTGTATCCATTATCTTATATGTTTATATGTCATCTTGTAATGGGCTCTCTTGGAAATCAGCCCCTTGGGGTTAAAGAGACCACCTATACGTCTTTATGATTAATAAATAAATAAAGGATGGGCAATACAGGATAAAAACCCCTTCCTGAAAGTAGTGTGGTGTAGTCCATTGGTCATACTTCAGCTGGCGCGCGGTAATTGATGTCTTCGATATTAGACAACAACTGCATGTTGATAATAAACGATGCCACGCCACTTACAGGACGAGGGCGTCGAATTCTTCTACTGCATCGCCCCTACAAATACTGATAAAATGCCCCAAATCACAAAGTTCTTCCGGACCTCAATAACTAACCAAGTACGGAAATTTAAACAAATCCGTCCAAAGGATCGTGAGGTATAGGTGCAAACACCTACACAAACGCAACCCCCAACTTTCCTAGACTTCATCTTGCACGACCAATATAGATACATAACAAACAGGTCAACGACACGTCTGCGTACTATATATATAGAAAACCAGGATCGTGAAATCTTGTACCTTTCTATCGGGACCTGCTCATCCCCATCTTCAGTGACAAAGTTGAAGAAGCTGGAAGGTTTAACGCACACAGTTCACGACAGCTCTTAACGATGACGATCCCACACCACATGGTGGTGGGGGGTCGAATCATCTTATTTCAAAACCTGAAAATAACGTTACAGATAAAATTTTAAATGCACAAAATCGACGCCCGTCCTCTGGGCCTCAATAACTAATGATATGCCGAAATTCAGGCAAATCGTGGGTAGCGAAGGCCAAGGTCAAATGTGGACCTCCTTTGGTACTAAAGCAGAATTTCCGGTTTTTGTATCTTTTGTTCTGGACAAGGAGGTTACAGGTCTTCTCTATAACCTCCTTGTGCTGGACAAACTATGGTCTTGATTTTTGGTGGTAGATACTAGTAGCTATTCATGTCAGGAACAAGTGGTGAGGGTATGGTGCCCCTTGCAGCTTGTTCTGGAACTGCAGGGGAGTTTCTGGTAAAATCTTTCAAAGCGAATAAGTCAGCAAAGGAACGGTCTATTTTCATGATTTTTGGCACGTAGGTAGGTTAGACAGTGATGTACACAATTAAATGCAAATTATGCACATTAGGACCTCCTAATTTGCATGATTAAGGAGAGAATTCTATAATTCCAGTGTTTTATATAATGTAACGTATGTAATATATGGCAAGTGATGCATTAACAGATACTAATCATACAAATAAGGACCTAATTTTCATAATAAAGGCAAAAATGCTATGATTCATTAGTGGAAATAATGGAATATATGAACAAAGACTAAATAGAAGAGAATGTATTCATTTATTCTTTGAATCAGGCCCAGGGCCCATATTAAAAACAAGACAATATACAGACATCTACATACAACCGTAACTTTACATTATTTAGCATAAAAGCGTGCTGGCGGAAGAATTTGTTAGGAAAGTTTCATATAAATGCAGAAGAATTAGAAATTTATCAGTATTGTATTTATGAGTATGAAGTGAGGGGGTGAAGTTTGTATCTGCCGATAAAATATTCTTCCTTCTCTCTCTCTCTTGGTTGTACAATGTACTACAAAGTAGTGTTCATCTTCTATACTATAAAGTTAACATTGTTGACATCTACAATATGGCATGTCTTTTATGTTCACAGATTAATGGTCTTGTAGACCAGAATTCCGGCCGTTTAGACGAGTTGAAGGATAGCCTGGACGTGTTGGGACAGCTGGAGCTGGAGCTAGCCGCCGAGAAGGCTGATGCCGAGACCGATATTGAGGAGCACGCCCGCAAAGTCACGGAGGAAGTACAGAGGCAAAAACTGCAGCTTCTCCGGGAGCTGGACGAAGAGTACGAGAGGGCACAACAACCAATGAGCAGCGACTTTCACAAGGTATCGTCTTCCCTTCACCTTTTAACTACATTCCTGCTAAATGTAACCAACTGTGTTTTGATCTTCATATAATCAGATTGGTCTGTGATCAGAACACACACAGCGTTAGTGTAACCATGACTTAGAAGACAGCAAAAGTACTGGGCAAGTACAATAACTAAATGCCCCCACTGTGACCTTTCCTTTATTTTTGGTGATTGAATAACTACATAAACACATTTTAAAAAACCCTAGACTGTCCACCCATTAGAAACAATGGCAGGGACTGATTAGCATGATACTTGTCAATCTTTTTTCAAACGATTCAAATATTTTTTCTCTATTGATTTTCAAAGTAACATTATTAGACCATGCAGAATGACTCAAATACATGTTGGAAAGTTACATATTCAAGACAGTTCTATCTGTAAATTTCAGTTTTGAAAATCAACCTTATTCAAATTTTAACTTTCAAATCAGCCTTGTCAAAGTTGTGTCGAAGTGTCTACTTGTGTTTGTATTTGCAACTTGAAATTTCTTCCTCAGAGCTGAATTAGCTTTGATAGTGTCTAAAACATGACTCGTAATTGTGGCGTCTACTTGCAGTCCAATAAAACACTATAGACTTGGGCTCTGTAGAACTGTGTATGTAACTGACAGCCAATGCCTCACGCTACTAGGCAGAACATGGCAAGCCAGTGTTGTCATTGCTAAGTACGTTCTATTCTGACTGGGTTACTGGTGAATATAACTTCTTCATGTTCTACCATACAATTTCTCATCTGCTGTCTTTACATTTCAAAAGTATCTTGAAGAGAAACTTGTACTTGGCTAGCTAAACTGCCAGTACCATACTGAAATCTGGTAGTTTATGTTATCTGGATTTATACTGGTAGGGTCTGGTCATTATATAGTATTACTGGGCCTTTAGTTAATGTTGGGCACATAAACTACAAAAACTATTATACTAAGCTCTTTATACATTCAAGAGTGTTTTGCACGATTATTACTGTTCCAAACATACCAGGTGTCCACCACTGTCAACGCCTACGAAGGTGCGAAGAGAGCAGGCGACAGGGGTGATGTCCTGGAGATGTTGAGATGCAGAAAGCTGCTGGCCGAACTGTCCAGAAAGCCTGTCATTCCCGTCTGCCAGACGGTCAACCACTTTGAATTCCGGCCGTCTAACCGCCCTGTCGAGTTGGGTAAGCTGCTTGTTCGTCAGACAGGTAGATCCCAAGGCCCTGGTTCCATGCCGGTCCGAGGGCCTTTTGCTGGGGACATTCCTCCCGTGTCGTACGTCGATGAACCACCAAGTCCACGTGAGTCGCCTGACATGAATAAAAACAGAATGCTGAATGCTGCTCTGGCAGACATGATGGCAGAGCCAAACGCGGCAGACGAAGTCCACAAAGGAGTCCCAATGCCTAACGTGAATGGTACAGTCGAGCCTCTCAACGTGAATGTTCTGAACAGTGCTCCTCCCCCGGTACATCCCCCTCCCTCCCAACCCCCTCTTCCTTCACACCAACAACACCTTCCTCCTTCAAAGCAACACGAACAACATCCTCCAACACATCAACCCCCTCCACTACCGGAGAGGAAAGTCCTGCCGAACCCGCCGGAGCTCCAGTTCGGTAGCCCCGGGGACCAGCTGGGGGAATTCACGGACCCAGTCCGTGTCAGGGTCTCGGAAACAGGCGACATATTCGTCCTGGATCGCAAGAGAAAAAGTATCAGCGGCCGCATCCACAAGTTCAACTCGCAGGGCGCACTGCTGAAAACGTTCGGCACGAGGGACATCTACCCCGTCTCATTTGTGTTGAACCAAGACAGGTCATTCTGCATTATGGACAACGACCAAGAGGGCGTCATCATACAAAGGTGCTACATGTACTATCTGTATCTTTAACCTCCTTCCTGAAGTTTGGTACAAGAAATAAAGAAAGACATTGGCAAGAAGTTCTAAAGAATATACTCCAAAAAGAGGTACACGGTTAACAAGGCTGGTAAAAGACATTGCCATAGCGACGGCGGTTATTTGTAGCCTCCATCAGGCCTTCATACGGGGGTACAGATCGTAGAATTTGGCAGAAAAGGGAATTAATTGTAGCCTCCTGTGCAGGCCTCCGTGGGCGGGTGGGAGTAGAATTTTTGTAGAATTTTTAACGCGTTCTTTTGCCGGCTATCCTACAACAATCCTGTACGATAGCCGGCAAATAACGGCCATGAGAGTCAGTCTGCGGGAAGGTTAATTTCGCCTCCGATGCTAAATGAACTTACGACGGCTAAACTCCCCTGGCCAATTATTCTCCCTATTTGGCTAAATTTTACTATTTTTGAACCCGCGTTGTTAGTCTGGTGGAGACTAGGTTATTTCAGTAGTTGTGAATGTGTGCAAAGTGGGGTTCTGTGTGGCTCCAATGACATTTAGAGTATATTAATAGGATGTATCCGCAGGAATGTGTCCGTATGGATGTGTCCACAGGAATGTCCTCAAGAATGTCCGCGGGACAGCAGACCCCAGACCCCTGTCTAAAGCATGTCCACAGGTTAAATCCTTTGCACTGGTGACCATCTTGTGTCTATGGTATCAATATATATCTCTAGAATATGATTACCCCATTTTCAAAGACATGCATTTAAAATTCCTGTAAATCTTGTATTGGAACGTTTTCTACATCTTGTTTTAGTGACGAGTCTTAGAGGAGTATAGGTTCTTACTTCTATAGCGTATAAAATCATAACCATGAACGCAAACGCGTTAATAAAATGGCATATCAAAAAGAGATATTTGGGAATTTAACAGGCATTTCCTTTGCAAGTGAGGCAAAGAGATATCTATTATTAATATCATTGGCACACGTGAGTCACCAACACTTGTACAAAAACATTTCAAACTTTATTGCGAATTCTTGCCCGGACGCTAATTGCTACAGATCACACAGTTATGATAACGTAAAAGGTAAAACGTGTCTAGTCTATCTAATGTTTCTATGTACACTACTGGAGGGTTTAACTTCTTTTTTTGAGGAAGTGGGTAATGAATGAATAGTCCCACGTTTTAATGACATGTTGATTTTGTGATCTTAGCAGAAATATTGTTTTTCGGAGGCCTTCTAGATACAGGTTTGTAATGTGTAATGAGAGCATTTACAAATGAAATGTATTTCGTTTTCCACTGCATCCATTGCACAATACTCGCACAGTCTCTCCTGAACTGATATGTTTTATAACGCCGCTTGTATATTTCAGGTAGGTAGGCACTAATTCGTATCTTAGAAATATTAGCCCACTTGTGAAAATCATCATGGTGTAAATAACTTTCCATGGAGTACTCAGTTTTAATGTGTTTGTAAAATTCTAATTTACCGTTATCAATAGACAAATACATTAACCTAAAGACTGCATTCCTGCGGACACATTCTGCGGACACATTCCTGCGGACACGCCTGTACAATTCCTGGAATTTTTGCAGACTGTACACAATACTATACCATTAGGCTCGCCCCTAAGGTGTGCCATTTCCCGAATATCGCTGGTAATTTAAAACCAGTCTTAGTGTTCTGATGTTTAATTGTGTCTACCAGGTATAGTGAAGAAGGTGACCCCATCCAAGAAAACGTCTTCAGCCCCACTGGTGGGAAGTTCAAAAGTCTCCGTGATGCCACGGCTCTTCCGGATGATGAAATCGCCATCATCGACAACGCAGGATTGGTGTGTGTCATCAACAGTCGAGGAGAAGAACAAAGGCGTTTCATGGTATGTTTCAGACAAAAGCTGTGAAAATGTGCGTTTTCCAAAGCACTTGTAGAAGAAACGCTGTTTGTTCATTCGGTGATGTAACGCTGCCGCGCGTTTCCGTCTTGTAATCGGTCGATACCATATCGCCGAATGGTCAATGCCATATCCGAGCGTATCGTAACTTGTGAGAGGGGGAAAACATTTAAAATGTATAAAAAGCAACATTTCAGTTGCAAATGTAGGACACCATCGTGAAGAATAGTAAAGATATTATTGAAAAAAGACAGAACACAAGCTCGGATTCGAATCCGGGTCAAAAAGCCTAACCCTAAAACCCCAACCCTAATCCTGCGACTACCCCTACCCCTAATCTCTACGCCACGAAACATCACGGTGCTGATGGAGTGTGCTTATGCACTTAAAGTTTGCCGTTCGCGATATGGCATCGACCGTTTACGAGACGGGAATTAGCAACGATGCCACCACTGCAAAAATGTAGCAAAAATAGACTGCTGATCTAAGATCTTTGCAGTGATCTACGGTGACAATTCAAAATATATAATGCTATTTGGAAGTGACACTTTTCAAGTCATCATTTATGCGATACTCTCTGTTGACCCTGTTGACATCTAAAATGAAGAATCATATATTGGAAACAACTAAATATAATTGATATTGACCTAACCATAACTATATGATGTATTATACCGGATTAAATTAGAGACCAAATTCCATTCATGTAACTGAAATATTCAACTTAGACTATTAACATTCATCTAACATTTGGAAATAGATTGTGCCGATATGACATTCGAGATCACAAAAGGTTACTTATAGGTTATTCTAAATTTGGTATTCTGTATCCGTATCTGTATAGTCGGTATAACCACCAGTTTGACATTAAAATAAACATTCCTATATTTGAACCCGTAATGCTACTGAAAGAGCCTTTTAAGTCTTGCAAAATATGGGGTCCTTGATTTGCATTTCAATGGGTTGTGCTCAAACATGGCGTTTTAAAATTCTGCCAGGAAGTTTTTATGTATTCTTCTTGTATTCTGTTCTGTAAGCAATGCACACTCAATAGAAGTTTTTTGAAATAGTCAGATAGAAGATCCCTAGATGTCCCAAAACGCTTCATCTACGATTTACTGAAACGAAAAAAAGCTGAGTACGGCTACGTGTTGGCGTCCCTATGACCCACGTGAAACTGCTCTGTACTCGCTGTCCTTGTGCGAGCTGACAAAGCGCTTTGTACATTTATATCGATCTGGATTCCCAAGATTCTTTTTAGAAACCTGATTTTGAAAGTGTTACAAGACACTTCCTCCTTTATTGAAGTGATTCAAGACAATCTTCCGAATCCCTCAGGTCCACCCGGAGAACAAAGTCAAACGCCGGACGTCCTTCGGAAGCAAGAAGAACCTGACCCGAGGGGACTTCTACCTCGGCAGCAACCCGCAGAACGGAGACATCCTGGTGGCCTCGGGCTTCGACCACTCCGTCAGGGTCTTCGACAGCCTCGGCAATCTCCGTGTGCAGTTTGGATCATTCGGAAAAAAAGAGTCCAACCTGAAGGGACCTAAAGGCCTATGTGTGGACCCAGACGGCTGTGTCATTGTAGCTGACTCTGGCAACTCGCGATTGTCCATGTTTAACGACAGGGGGCGCTTTGTCGGGCACGTCGGGGTGCGTTCCGGCGGGCTGGACAAACCGTACGGTATTGCGCGCACGGCCGACGGTAAGGTCGTCGTGTCTGACACTGGGAAATGCTGTGGTTATGTGTTCAATTACCAGTAATTGAAATGGGTTAACGCTGTCGTTAAGGTAACCTTTTCACTATAATGCCTCATGGGCACGAAAGAATCTTAATCTTCTTCTGGCTGCTGTCAAATTAGAAGCACGCTCGGAAAATAGAATCGAACTATGCCCAACCATCCATGTTCCATAAAATACTGTTCAGACGTAATGGGCTGCTGAAGCGTCCTTACATATTTGCGTGTAAATAAGTCGCGACTTTAAGTCGTGTGCATATTCATGTCAAGCTATATATTGTGGGAAGAGGTGGAAATCACATCCAAAAAATGCAAACGATTTGTGATTGCTTGTATATCATCATATACCGGTGGTGACCAGTGGCGGCAAAAGAACAATATTCTGTGGTCTGTTAACAAACGCGGGAATATTCCTCCGCCTACCCTTTATTACTTGTCGGTTGTTATAACTACAGGTGTAATTCATAAATGTATCGTTGCGTAAAGTTGTTAAAATCAAAGACGGCATCATAAAAACACATATCGGGCGATTTTGGTGAGTTATATAATACCAACACTGGTACTATCAAGTTAATAAATGGACAACTAAGGGGCTAATATCTTGTTTGGTTTGTTTCCTGTGAGTTCTTGTATATCTGACAGCCTTTGTATATTTACACCAAGGGCGTTGTTTTCACTTAGCCCATGTAGCTGTTGAGGGCTCTGAAACAGGTATGTTTACGACATGCTCTTATACTGTCTGGAGTACTTTGAGTATTCAATTGGGTCATTTGTATTTCAATCTTTCAAAGTAGAATTCCATTTTTTTTAAATCAACCCTTTCAATTACAGACCATACGAAATTAGATTCTTATCACTTGTCCACATTTTGAGACAGCATTCTTTGCGCATGCAGTGCTAAATATAGAGTTAGTGAGGATTTTAAATTGTAATGATTTTGAACTATTTAGAATAGAGGAATATCTAAGTCACAATAGCTCTAAATTTTGGAAAAAAATTGGAAATGAAAAAAATTGAATATATTTATTCAGATATAATGGTAACATTCTGGTAGTGACCATAATGATCTCTTTATCTGGAATGATTTCCAAATATGTATGTGATTCTTTCACTTTTAGAAATATATTCAAATATTCACAACAGTTTCCAAACAGTAGATTTGAGTTATTGTCCCATAATAGTAGGTGCTAATCCAGCCCTCCAGAAATGGCAAAGATCCCCAGTAGACGTCAGAGTCGCAGGGAGGCAGCGACCATCATCTGGTAGTAACCAAGGCCAGACTGAAGCTAAGAGCAACACCTCCCACCAGGCAGAGACGTAGAGTGTTTGATATCCACAAAGTACGCACCCCAGAAATACGACATGAATTTGCCGCCCTCGAGTTAAGAAGAAACCGCTTCAAAGCTTTAGACAACGGGGAAGATGAAGCAGAAACACAGTAAAAATAACATGAAAGGTCGATAACAATAGTGTACAGAGAAACAGCTGAAGAGATAATTTGGTACAAAAAAAGAAGAAAGACAAGGAGTGGTTTACTGAAGAGACGTGGAAGAAAATCGAAGAAAGGAAAGTAGCAAAAGACATGTATAGGAGCAAAGACAGCTCAAACGAAGCGCTCGACGTCTTAAGAGAGCATTCGTAGAAGAGCTAGCGAATGAAGCAAAAAGAACTGCCGCCAGAGGGGGAAATGAGCGCAATATACGGAATCACCCACAGACTCAGTAGCCAGAATAGTGTCTGCTCGGTACCAGTCAAGGACAAAGGTAAAATGTTAACGTATGAAACAAGAACAAGCAGACAGATGGGCTCAACATTTCAGGAAGTTTTAAACAGACCAGAACGGGACAACCAGGCGGACCCTGTACCGTCGGGCAACATACCCATCAATACATCGTCCCATGAGATAGTAGAAACAGCAATAAAAGCTATGAAAAATGGAAAAGCACCAGGTATTGACTCGTTGCAGGCAGAAACTACCGCTAAACCTCTACTCACAGAAATGTTCACCAAAATGTGGGAACATGAAGTCATCCCACAAGACTGCAGCAAAGGCCTCACCTTTAAGATCCTTAAGAAATGGGTGCTAAGCAATTGCGACAACTGACGAGGAATAACGCTATTGTCTATCCCTAGCAAGGCCTTCTGCAGAATCCCTCTCACAAGGATTGACAGTGACATTGACCCCAAGTTAAGGGAAGAACAAGCAGGCTGTCGTAAAGGCGGAGGCTGCTCTAACCAAGGAGGTTTTATCATAGCCTGTGGCTTTCCCCATGGCATTTCACTCAAAATAGGCTCCATTATCACGACCTTCTATGAACATTTTGAATGCAGTGTTATAACGGACAACAGTCTAACTAGACCATTCTGTGTTAGGTCTGGTGTTAGACAATACTGATCCTAATCACCATCGACTGGGTAATGGTAATGGTAATGCGTGAAACTAGATCAAACCGTCCCCGTGGTATAAAATGGACTCCTAACACATGTCTGGAGGATATCGACTTTACCGACGATCTGGCCGTTCTTGCATCTATCTGCAAACTACTCCAGGAATAGACAGACCGCTTAAGTCAACAAACTGGTTTGTACATAAACAAGAAGAAAACTCAAGTTATTTACTTAAACATTCCCTCGCCCGCCGACACCCCGCTACATCAAGGTACGCCTGGACAAAGCCATGGGATCCTTTAGTCATCAGTCAACAGCTCAGTCTTAAGACTAAAATCAGACTCTACATCAGTATCTCATATATAGTGCAGAGAGTTGGAGGACGACAAAGTCCGACAGGCGAAAGATTGACGCATTCAACAACAACTGTCTACGTAAGATCTGTCCGTCTTCTGCTCCAATAAGATTTCAAATGAGGAACTCTATAGCAAAACTGGTTGTAGAAGACTCTATAGCAATCACCAACACAAGACTGAAATGGCTTCAAGCCATGTAATAAGAATGGATGACTAAAACAGCCTAAATTGGAAACTTGTTGGGAAAAGAAAAGAGGTAGACCCAAAACCACTTGGAGAAGTATGACGGATGATCTGGCGTCCATGGATTATTCTGGCTACCAGTAAAGAAGGTGGCCAAGAACAAACCAAGATGGAAGGAAAAGGCCTCATGTCTCGCAAGGGGTGAGGAGGATAAGTAAATACGTAATCCAGTTCTACTGGGGTTTTTCTCTATTTTTTTTTAGATTTCTCTGCTGGACACTGGTGGCTATTTTTGCGATACGCCTGTGACCTATACCTGGCCCAAAGGAATAATACCTCGTACTTAACTCCCTCCCTCCCCCCCACATTGTACTTTACTATGTACTGCCTATTTAGGATATATTTGCCATATATTATTATGTATGTAGAGGATAGGATTGATTTTACCATGTATAGATGTTAAGCTAAGCTTAGTTGTTTAAGTTATCATGGGGAGCACGGAGTGTAATGCATCTTGCAATTCAGCCTCCTGGCTGCAAAAGGTTTTGATCAATAAACCTGTCATATATCATATATATATTCCCACAAGTTTGTGAATTGCTTTCTTTCCAAGCCATTAACCCAATGAGAAAGATTTACGAAATGCTAGAAATAATGGGAAATGCAGGTAATATGCATTTTTCAGTAACTATTAGAAATATCATTTTCCGCATCATGAATATTCCCTTTTTTGTTACATAACTGGGAAAATATTTCAAAGGTTAAAATAACGTTCACAAGGTTTCAAACTATGGAATCTCTTTGGCATATTACCATTATTAATGACAACGAACACATCTACGATTAGTTGAAATGAACTCTTAGAACATTGTTTTTAAAGACCCTACCAACGTACTGAACCATTCACATACCCTATGTTTTATTACATATATCAGTATATGAGTAGGCAAGATATATCTAAACTCATTTATTTAAAAAACAATCAAGTTTAAATCAACAGCAAAATTATGATAGAGTGGAATTGTGCACTGTGAAAAAGTAAAACTGATTCACAATGGATACATGATAGTTTTCTACCAAGGAAATGCACATCAATACAGTCCCTGGTGCTAAACACAATCTACACACAGGTAAAACACCTGTCCCTGGTGCTAGACACCATCTACACACAGTTAAACACACCTGTCCCTGGTGCCATGGGTGCCAAACACCATCAACACACAGGTACACCAGTCCCTGGTGCTGAACACCATCCACACACAAGTAAACATACCAGTCCCTGGTGCTCAACACCATCCACACACAGGTAAACACACCAGTCCCTGGTGCTGAACACCATCCACACACAGGTAAATACACCTGTTCTTGGTGCTAAACACCATTCACACACAGGTAAACACACTTGTCCCTATGAAGGAGAGCAACACAGATTCACGTTGGATACAATATCGTGTCTCTACCAAGGAGATGCATATCAATCCTTGTGTGTTTTCTCTATCCGCCAATGGTGGACATTGTTGGCGAGCGTTAAACCAAATAGCCTGAAACACTTTAAGAACTACAAATACGTACTATGAGTACTTTAATCAATTCTGAATCCAATGGATAAGTATATACACCGAACAAGAACACAGTCCATTCACAATTAAATACACATACCCCTGGTCCTGGTATGGAACACCATCCACACACAGGTAAACACACCTGTCCATGGTGCTAAACACCATCCACTCACAAGTAAACACACCAGTCCATGGTGCTGAACACCATCCACACACAGGTACACCCGTCCATGGTGCTGAACACCATCCACACACAGTAAACACACCAGTCCATGGTGCTGAACACCATCCACACAGCTAAACACACCAGTCCATTGTGCTGAACACCATCCACACAGCTAAACACACCAGTCCATTGTGCTGAACACCATCCACACACAAGTAAACACACCAGTCCATGGTGCTGAACACCATCCACACACAGTAAACACACCAGTCCATGGTGCTAAACACCATCCACACACAAGTTAACACACCAGTCCATTGTGCTGAACACCATCCACACAGCTAAACACACCAGTCCATTGTGCTGAACACCATCCACACACAAGTAAACACACCAGTCCATGGTGCTGAACACCATCCACACAGCTAAACACACCAGTCCATTGTGCTGAACACCATCCACACACAAGTAAACACACCAGTCCATGGTGCTGAACACCATCCACACACAGTAAACACACCAGTCCATGGTGCTAAACACCATCCACACACAAGTAAACACACCAGTCCATTGTGCTGAACACCATCCACACAGCTAAACACACCAGTCCATTGTGCTGAACACCATCCACACACAAGTAAACACACCAGTCCATGGTGCTGAACACCATCCACACACAGGTAAACACACCAGTCCATGGTGCTGAACACCATCCACACACAAGTAAACACACCAGTCCATGGTGCTGAACACCATCCACACACAGGTAAACACACCACACCATGGTGTTGAACACCATCCATACACAGGTAAACACACCAGTCCATGGTGCTGAACACCATCCACACACAGGTAAACACACCAGTCCATAGTGCTGAACACCATCCACACACAGGTAAACACACCAGTCCATGGTGCTGAACACCATCCACACACAGGTAAACACACCAGTCCATGGTGCTGAACACCATCCACACACAGGTTAACACACCTGTCCCTCGTACTAAACACCATCCACACACACAGGTAAACTTACTTGTCTCTAGTGCTAAACACAATTCATAGACAGGGGAACACATCTGTACGAGAACACCATTCACACAAAGGTAAACACACCTGTCCCCGGGGCTTAACACCATTCACACACAGGTAAACACACCTGTCCCTATCTATCGTGCTAAGCATCATCCAATAGAGGTTAACACATCGTTTATACAGTGTTAAAAAACTGACCCTGTCACTAAACTCCATCCACACATAGCTCCCGTTCCTAGTTCTGAACAACATCCTCATATAGGTGTACATACCTGTCCATGGTGCTGAACACCTTCTACGCAGAGGTGAACACTCCATTTACACACAGCACCTGCCCCTCGTGCTGAACATCGCTTACAGACAAGTAAACAGACCTGTCCCTGGTGCTGAACACCATCCACACACAGGTCAAAAATACCTGTCCCTGGTGCTGAACAACATCCATACGTAGGTAAAAGACAACTGTCCCTTGTGCTGAATACCATCCGCACACAGGTGAGCACACATATCCCTGGTGCTGAACAACATCTACACATAGGTAAAAACACCTGTGCCTGCTGCTGAACACCATCCACACCTGGGTAAAAACATCAGTCCCTGCTGCTGAACACCATCCACACATAGGTAAAACACCTGCCCCTCGTGCTGAACACCATCCACACACAAGTTAAAACTTCTGTCCCTGCTGCTGAACACCATCCACACACAAGTTAAAACTTCTGTCCCTGCTGCTGAACACCATCCACACATAGGTAAAAACACCTGACCCTTATCCTCTGTGGCCTTGTTCTTGCCATATTCACCTTCTTCACAAAATTGTAATATGTAATGCTATTGCTGAAAAAAATTACATTCTAGAAACCTTTCCATCAGAATTAAATGTAACCTTCCATATGATCATTGATATGCTACAACATATGTTGTAAGAAATTACTTCCAATCTATTCTTTTGTTTTAATGCTGCAGGTACCCTTCTGAAATCTATTCGTTCATTTCATGATGTACACAGTTTCCAATCCGCCTATCATTTTCATGTTCTTTGCAGTACTTTTAGTGATATCTTCCTTCGTTTTTTTCAGGAGACCGGCAGAGCCTACAGGCTGAAGACATCGGCGGGATCTTGTCCGGTATCGTTGGTGTTGGCTGTTTGTTCAGGTCCATGTGTTTCAGAAGAAGGTGGTCTCCACGGTATCCTCCGACTGAAGACGTCCTTTGTCGCCTCACGAAACCGTGCATTCATCAGACTGTAGCAGATGGGGTTGATGGCAGAGTTCGCCAGGCCCAGGAACAGAGAGAACGGATAGACGTTTCCGGCTACAGAGTTGTCCTCCCAGTGCTTTCCAATCCGGAAGTCCAGCCACAGAGTGATGACGTAGTAGGGGGTCCAGAACACAAAGAAGACACTGAGCAGCGCCACCAACATCTTGACTATACCTCGCTGCCGCTTTAATGATGTGACTACAGCATGGGAGATTCTAACGCCTTCCGATCGTGTGGTGTTTTCCACCTCATCGACGTCGTCGGAACGCCACAGTTTCTTCCCTACCAGAGCGTTCGCTACGATCATGATGGCGGCGGGTATGATGAGATGAAAGACAAAGAGTGTCACGCTGTACTGCTGCTTCCCTGCGTCACTGGGCCAGTCTTCCTTACAAATCGTCAGGGTCAAGTTTTCACTCAGTCCAAAGTCCAATGTCACGTGGTCAATGTGATTCACAAACAAAAGCGGTGACATGACGGTCATGCAGACAACCCATATCAGGACCAGGACAGCGATGGAGTTCTGCTTCAGAAACGACTTGGGAGGTTTCCCCTGGTGTGACAGGCTGTGGAATCGGTCCAAGCTGATGACAGTTAGAGACATGATGCTGCCGGATACCGAGATGCCCTGGATGTAGGGCAGAGTACGGCAGAGGATTTCCCCGAACATGTAATTGCGGTAAGCCTCCAGGGCAATGTTGGAAGGGACACAGAAGCAGATGACCATGAGATCGCACACAGCCAGATTGCCCAGAAACTTGTTAGTGATGGTGTGCATACGCCTGGAGCGGAGTACCACTGATATCACTAACAGGTTTCCCACCAGTCCCACTAAGAAACAGATCGTATAGAGGACAATAAGGCAAGCACTGAGCGGGGTGGAGTAGGTGTAGAGAAGCTCACTCCGTATGTTGTCCAGCAGTAACCTCTCATACTTGTCTCTCATGGCGGCGTCAAAAACCAGCGGCAAGGAAGCGTTGGTTTTTATAGAGAACGTTGTTCTGTTTTGTCCAAATGATTCTTCCATGTCTTCTGCTAGAGAAGGGTAGTTTTGTAGTCCCATGGCAAACACCGCACGTTCACCTTTTCACTACTGCATGCAAGGGACTTGCAATGTACTGCTTCTGGTCTTGCCACAATTCTGAAAGAAAAAGGAAATGATGGTAATTCTGATTAGTGCTTTGAAATCATTACAAATATCGGATTAACTATAGAGGGTGTCACTGTTTACATTTCCATTCAAGTTTCCAATTCCTTTGGGACCAATACAATAAGGTGGAAGTTCACCCGTGTAGAGTCCGGTGACAATGAACGAGACTACCGTAGTTTCGCTAATTGGCTAGGTGCGGTAGTTGTGAGGAGATTTTACGTAAGAAATCTTTCCCTATAGATTTCACCCACTGTCAATACGAAGATTTGCACATCGTGAAGGCGTTTGTATATAATTTTTCAGTAGCAGCGGCTTTTCAAACGCTCTTCTGACCATGGCGGTATTATTGCTGGGGCAGCTCGCACGTCTGTAGTTGTTGGCAGGTGGGATTTGATGGCCCGAGGTTCCTCTGGCAGTGGGGGTGCGGATCAAAGAGGGGAAAAACAAGCCTAGGGCGTCCTATGCGACGGTGCGTTTATTAGATTATTAGACATAATTAGATTAAGGGAATCTTCAGTTTCTTTCTTTGGACCTAAGGCATATAACCAGCAGATATTTATGCAATGAACGTGCGTCAGTTAGCCAGTTCCAGAACAAAAATGGAAAAATGCGCTCTGGTCTGTTAATTGAAATGTTGGATACGGAAGCATAGACGTAAGACAGGTGCATTTGTTTACGTTATTATATCACGATCAACACGATGCTACTTGATCTTTTTAACAGACCTTATCCGCTACTGATGTGGTACAACTTAGTACATACAGGTTACATGTCCACCGAATTTCAAATCATTGTCGTCATTTTGTTTCAGGCAATGCCATTTTCAACATCAGTAGGTGAGGGGAGAAAACTGAAGGTAAGGGTGAAGCTAGAGCTGCGGTGCGGTTCTTTTCTGGTGCTCCTCAAGCCATGCAGTGGGAGGGCACGGTCAAAATACTTGGTTCGAAATCTGCCGGTATTTCAACCGGAATCTGTATTAAAGCAGAGCAGGGAGAGTCCTGAAGTTGACGCACACAACCATGTAGCCCGATTGTCTCATCGGAAGCCACTCACCTACACATGTTCAAAAGTACGTCGCCTGCAAAAAAATGACATCCATCAAAACGAAAACCCGCTTGCTTTTTTTAGAACGCTTTTGAGAGAGAGACAGAGAAACGTCATAGCGTTAACGTTGAAATGAAGTCAGCAGAATTAATGTAGTGAACAGACCCGAAGGCCACATACTGAGACATTAGAGTCACTACAAATCAGGTCTAAAAATCCTTTTTACAGACGATAGTGGGAATGTGCGTTTGGTCGCCACTTATCTGGATTAACGTGTTACAACGGAACCTACAGTCATACATTTTCGCACAGTACATCACAGTGGTACTCCGGCTTAGGGCCCATTTCACATTAACTGCCGAGATAGGGCACCTCGTGACTGAGTAATAGAGAATATTGTTGCGTGATGTGAGGTAGATTTGGATGGAGAACGCAATATCGGCATGTTCTATTGTACTCTTCCTACTGGATTGGGAAAATTTTGATTCAGAGACCTCAATTATCACTTATGTATGACATTCAAACGTGGGCCTGAAACTACTTTGATACGCTGTGCATGAGGTGTAAGCTCCCTCAGCATTTTTATTCACTTCACATTTAGATGGCAAGACAATATCTATCTTGGCCGTAGGAGCGATGCTGTATCGAGAAAAAATAGGATTGATTAATAGTTTGCGGAAAACCACATTAATCTATTCTTGTTTTATGGCTGGAAGACATGTGTGCGCACATTGATTTTGTCCCGGCGAACACCTCTATCCGGAAATCGGGACAGAATTATCTTCCCTTACCAATGAAGCCAGCAATGTCTTCGTGATGAACTGCCTCGCATGCCGAAAATCGACACGTAGATTTGCATTTTTCACAACAACATACAGCAAGAAGAAGAATGTGCCTTGTCGTGAAACTGTCGATACACACAAGTCGTCATTTATAAAAAAAGATAAGGTACTTTGGCGTATTGGAAGCACTTACTCATGTCCATGTTGTCCCAGGCATTTCCATACCACCAAGTGGAATCACAATTTGTCTTTCTAGGGAGGTAAAAATGAATCCACCCTAACGGTCCGATATACATAGACTGTACCAGTGGCCGCTATACAACGGCAAGATCGGGGTTCCCTTCAGCTAGCAGTTACGCATTTCGATAGAATCCATTTCTGACGTGCTTTTAGTGTAACACGGCATCAAATTAACACACAATATCTTTCATCTGAGATTGTCAAATTGCATGTCATATTGGAAGTTGAGTGACTGTTTTAGCTTGTGCTGGAGGCAGATTTAGTGCGAAACTAGAGTTCCACGAACTCATACCTTCGCCAAATGATGTTAACTTTTACAAGTGATAAATTGTAAATGTTTCTCATTAATTAGCAAATAAGATCCTCATTTGCATGAATTATTTCAGTTGATCATATATCATATTCTCCACCCAATGACAGTCTTATTTACGAAAGAAGGCTAACCTGGCATTTCCTCAAAAATTATGCAAATGAGGTCCTTTTTTTAATAAGTTATGTTTAACGATGAACATTCATGCGATGTTCATCTTCACTCAATTTCCGAATGCCGGTATGAAATTCCCGGCTGTTACCACTATGGATTTATATCATCTTCTCATTAATCATGCAAATTACGTCTTCATTTACATAATTACCTTCGGTAAGAAGGATATGTTTTTAGGAGCGTTTGTATTTGAGTATGTTTGTATGTATGTATGTATGTATGTATGTATGTATGTATGTATGTATGTATGTATGTATGCATGTATGTATGTGTGTGTGTATGTGGTTTAGCACACATAGACATACACACATACACGCACGCACGCACACACACACACACACACACACACACACACACACACATACATACATACATACATACATACAAGAAGCTATGGATGGATTGTCATGAAACTTGGTAGGTCTTCATGAGACCTCGAAAGGATTTTTAAGTGATGCTTGACATAATTAAATAACAATTATTCAAATCAGGTCCTATAAATATGATTCATTCGATAATATGACTATGAAACACTTGTGACATATGTAATTGAGAACAAGAGAAACATCGGCAGATATTCATTATGTAAATGAAGACGTAATTTGCATAATTAATATCATCTGGCGAAGGTATGAGGTCGTGGAATTCTTGTTAATAACTGCTGATGTTCCTCTCTTTCTCAGTCACATGTCACAAGTTTGAATAGTCCTATCTTGGAACGCAGCAGATTTATAGAAGGTCATCATGAATTATGCAAATTAGATCCTACCTACATACCAAAAATCATGACGATCCGTAAACCGGTTCTTGAGTTAACCTCCTTCAAAGATTTTTGAAACAACCGTCCCTGCAAGTCCAAGACAAGATGCTGGCACGTCACTTCTTCCCGAGCACAGGAGCTATCTGCCATCTAAAATTCGTGACCGTAGCATGTCCAGAACACGACATATCAAAACGGGAAGTCCTACTGGAGTACCGTGGAAAGCCGCCAGAGAGCCCAAAATCATTTCGATATCTCATTGAGACCCACCCACCCTAACAAATATCCAAGTCTTCTCGAGTTATCGTGTTGACATACACAGACACACACACGAACGGTACCGATATTGTAACCTTCTTGACGAAGGTAAAAACAGCCTGCGGTATGCGATATGGCAGTGCGTACACTAAAGAATGAGAGTAATACCTCTTTTTTATTGAGACAATAAAGCGACCAAACCTCTCTTTTGTTCAAACGGATTACATTGATAAAGGAAAATATTTTGATATTTTGGTACAGCTGCTATTGAAGTAAAAACGTACAAACGTGTCCAGCTGTACATGATGTGTAGCATTTCGTTAGTATATTGTTGCTATGGCTACGTTTTTGTTGTTGCAATGGACGTCTGACGTAATTCCGAAAACTGTGAGCATCTGGAACAGTCAGGCATCGGTGCCTCTTCTTCGTTGCACATAGCACAATCATGAAGCACGTCGGCAGAACGTACTGCGCCTGCGCAAAACCTGGATTTTCGCTGGATTTTTGGTCAACGTTGCATCAGAATTTTGCCTGTTGCAGACCATATCTTTTTCTACACAACATTTGAAAACTACAGACGGGATGTCACCCTTATATACGCGAATTCGACCTTATATGACACGTTCTGCCGAAGTGCTTTGCACAATACATTACGGGTTTCGCGCAGGCGCAGTACGTTCTGCCGACGTGCTCAATCATGAAATAATAGATTTACAAATGCGAGTTTGGTCACTCAAAGGTCTCCATTCAATGGAAAGGGGGCCTTAGGATGCAAATAGAGATGACTTGAGCTGATAAGTGAACTGAACTGACATGATGCACAATCTGTATTTTTGTGCGTGTTCAAAGTAAAACAAGAGTCCGTAGGACACAATCCTCCGTGACGTAATTATGGTGTTTGCGGTGTGGCTAAGGTGTTTGGTACCCTCTTTAACTACCGACGTGCCGAATTTCAGACAAAGCCACCAAAGGGATCGTGATTCATAGGTGCGAGACCCAGACCCAGACAAAAACAAGTTGTTCAAAGTATTAAAGTCTCAGCAAAGAAGGCTATACATAGTGGCATTTACTAATAAATTATTAATAACGCTATTTAATAATGTTCGACTTTACAAATGCCATAAGAATTTCCATCATTATACACTACGGAATGATAGGTTTTTACTACTCAATTATGCAAATTAGATCTTCACTTGCATAATTGATATCTATCTCTATCTCAGTTACAGGCATCCACAGGCAGTGTAGGAAGTTGCTTGGAGTTTCTAATAGGATCAGATAAAACATGTGGTGGTTGTTTTGATATGTTTTATCAACGTTTGTCAAAACGCAGCCATCGTCTTGGATTAGAATCTTAATACATAATAAACCATCATGAAATGGTGCCATCCGTGAAACCTTCACGACCTGATGCTGATGAAATGGTGTCATCAGAGCCATCTCGAAGACCAATGTTTCATTATGCCTGGTAGGGGGGGGGGGCAGTTTTTTAAAAAGCATTTTACATGCAGCTATTCACAGTTGCCTAATGTGCCGATCTATCAAGACTTTGTTGGTCGCTTCCATGACTTTGTCAATATGCACCTCCAGACTTTGTCTAATAAGGTGAGTGATATCGCTTGTATTCTTTCTCTTTTTTTTTTGTTTTAACGGCCATCATTGTAGTGATGTAGTTTGATATGTTCAGAAGCTAAAATCTTAAAACAAGGTTTTGCCCTGTAAAGGTTAGAGGGATAATGTTACGACATTTTGAACAATGAGTCCAAATGATTTGTGTTCAAGTTAAGAATTTTGTTTCACAGTATACAATCATTACTCTTCCAAGGTGGACATTTATATATAATGGTCATACTGGTTGCCTGAGGTGACCGAAAATTTATAGCCTGCCAGGTCATTACACTGACAATCGAAGACACACTAGATAAATAAATGAGACAGATAAATAAAATGAAATGAAAGGATGTGACTGTAAATCAGGCTCGTAAAACAAAAAAATCTTCGGTGGCCAGTATAAAAACTATGGACAAAAATTTCTACTTCATATTAACTGTGATTTTCGGCAGGTCGGTTACTGAAGGAAACTTCTGCTCACTGTAGGTAAAAACTGTGAAGTGCAAGTTTTGATTTTCAATTTTCCACCAAGCGGTCATACTTTGAGGACAATGTACTTGAGTCTGAAGAGATGTGATAGACCCTACTAGGTTGGTGTTATCGCTAGTGTACAGCAGGCAACATGGGCAATGATCGACCATACCTGCACTTGGCTGTGACAACCGGAACAGGAACAACAAGAACCACTCTTTACCTCCTGTGCTTTAGAAATGTGCAAGTATTCCAGTCTGGTAAGAATAGTTCCAGAACGAACAGTGACCAATGGAATGAAGTCAAGAGGACACACATGTCACAGAAGGATGTTTAATATTAGGAAATATCATGTCAACATAATAATTGGATGGTAGAACTGTTGGGTGTTTGTATGTCACGTCACAACCACCTTGGAAGAGTAAGCCCTATACGTTTACGTGTGTATAATGTGTATTTATGCCATGATTTTGTGCTGTGATTCCATATACAAATTCAAATTTATGTGACATCTTGCTTGTTCAACCATCTATCATGACTTACAACACTTGCGTCATAGTCAACCTATTCAGTGAACGGAAAAGTGCACCAGACTATAGTTAACGCCAGTTCACCTTTAGGCCACAGCAAGTAAATTTTACGGATGACATCCTCCGCAGACTCCAAATCTAATGCGATAGGGAAAAAAACAAGGCAGGCCAAAAAAAAAAAAACATTCCTACCAGTTCAAATTTCGAGGTCATAAACCTTGCCAAACAAGAATTGAGGCGACAAAACATGATATCACAACCAACAGGTCTTTTATTCAACAGTATTACCTGCCGGTGTAGATGTGTATACATCTTCAAACTAGAAAAATTGTAGAAAAAGCTTGTCGTACCATCATGGGAGCTACTACACAGGGTATTTATATGCGATGAAGCACCTCAGACTGTCAACACTTGTCATCAAACGCGAGCAATTGTGCCTCAAGTTTGCTTCATCCCTGATGGTCTCTGAACCGATAGGCATTTACGACATATTTGCGCATTTTCGGCATGTTGACCACCGTCAGAAGGCAAAAAAATTCTTGTTTTTTTTTCGAAATCAAGCGAAAATCAATGCGCGCGCTGATGTCATCCATAAAAATTACTTGCTGGGGCCGTATCTAAAATTACTTGCTGGGGCCTTATTTAAAAATTACTTGCTGGGCCTTATTTAAAAATTACTTGCTGGGGCCTTATTTAAAAAGGGAGTGTTAAGGGAGATATGCTAATGCAGCATCAACTATACCCCCAGAATCCGTTCAGGACATTGTTTAGAAAGTCACTTACCTCCTTCACGGAAAAAGAAAGGTGAAATAACGTTACACAATTCTTTCATTTCTTGAAACAGCGGACGTTAGTTGACGCAGTTTCATGTTTCTTCCTAAAATCTGACTTGGTCAGGTCAGGTCATAAACTACCTCCAAGTATTGGGCAGAATGGTCTTGACACATAAATATCAACAGACTCTGACACGAGAGGTTTAAATGTTGAAAATATGCCTTTTATGTCATTACATTTTTTGTGGTGACTTTGTTGACCAGATGAGACGTGGTGGTAGTTGTAAAGACCAAAATATGTAAGTCATTTGGTCGACAACATTTATGCACAGTTTCCTTTGAGTATCACAACATAGCCTCATACCAAATTGCAGATTTCTGATCACATTTTAGTGAGAAAATTGCTCACCAAAAATTGTAAAATAGCTCTGAAGACGGGAATCTCAGTACACATGGTATTGAAACTTGTTTTAAACCTACCCGGACTTGTTAGTGGCACCTAAAGATAAGACCCCGAAAGAACAAAAGTGTGGGGTAATATACCACATTCAGTGCGCAGGTCAGAACATCAGAGAACCGTGCCAAGAGACTTATATGGGTGAAACAGAACGGGTACTCAAAACTAGATTCTCAGAACACAAGCTCCCCAGTTCAACTACGTTGGAAGTTTTACAACATATACACATCGAGTCTCCGGGACACACACTCACGCTTGACAAGGTTCACATTTTGGATACAGGATTACTTTGTGAGGGGAGTGAAGGAGGCAGTCTACATCAGGGCCCACCAACCCTCTCTGAACCGTGACGGTGGGAGATTCCGTCTTCCCGCCACTTTCGATTCACTCCTGACGTCATCATACTTCCGATTTCCGGAACGACGTCAGCGAGTGGATCATTCATCTGACGAAGGTTGACGAGTTCGACCGAAAATTTATGGTGAGTTCCTTCTTGTGTTGGATTAAAGTTAAACTTTACCATTATGGAATCTACCAACACAGATGGGTTTTCATTCTATTCAAATCACTTGTTAGCAATCTACCCATGTATCAAATTTCAACTTATTTGGATGACATATCATGGAAAGGAATATGAAACTAGAGGTAAAAAATCTCATACTTTCGTCGTTTGTTATTTGTATTGGTTTTTCCTATAGTACAGTTATTTGTTTTGCCGCGTGTTATGCGATGTATCGTTGTAGATTGCTTCGGCTCAAATAACCTTTTACGATGTGGATGGAGCAGTACTCAAGGACCAGCATGGGTAACTGAGATAGGTAAGGTGACGGTTGGAATCGTAAGGCCGTCCTGTTCTTTTAGGGCCTTATCATTGTCAACAACCTGTGACCACCCGTAACTCCCTGGTGTGTGACCAGTCGGCCATCTGTGGGACCTACTTTTAGTACCTCAAGTACCTTGCTTGACCTAGATTCCAGGACAGCTACATATCAAACCTGGAAGTGCTGCTGCTGTAGTACCGTACGAAGCCGCTAGAATGCCCATAATCGACCTTGACCTTCGTATTGCCCACACCAACCTACCAAAGTATTATAAAAACACAATCACAACATCAAAAGTTATCTTGTCTAGTCAAATTCCATCATAAAAGGCCCACAGCAGTGTTCCAAAAAGCAGCTATTTTGCTGTAAACTACGCCAGGTACTTATTGCACCATCACCTATGTCCCACTCAAAAATCAAAACCATAGAATGTCCACAATACGAGATATCACCGCTGCAGTAATGTACAAAGCCACTAGATTACCCATAATTGACCTTGACCTTTGTTGTTCCAACCCCAATGTACCTACCAAATATCGTAAAGATACATGCACCACACCCCAAGTTATAACCGGTTAAAAAAATCGCCAGCCCCTATATATGGTGTACCTAACACATAACCTTCTCGACGAAGGTAATGATGTTGGGTCCATTTGGCTTATAAATAGTCAGTATGGTGGTAAAAAGATGGAGGATGAAGCTAAAAAGACTAAAATGAAGGGGAAAAGATTGATTCAGGCTAGTCTCAGGTTGATCCAACACGATTTGACGTACTCCAGCTTACAGAGATCTCATAGCAGCTTCCGCCGCTGACTGCCAACTACTCATTGGGTCGTATGACACCTTTTAAAACAGCGATGAAATTGAATGCATGAATATACATGTGTGGTTAGATGTATGTTATCAATAAAAGTACGCTTTTAAAATCGGAGTAGATAAAGAATAGTCAAGCTTCCATCTCTGCATCATGCATTATTTTCGCTACCTGAATATAAGGGTCCTCCTATATTCCATACAGCATCATTAAATCGTGTGGAACCAGAGTTGCTTTTCAGTTGAGAAATTTGACACTCCATGTCGTGTTAAGTTTATTTATCAGTTCATCTCTTCTGCCGTATGGACGTGCCAAAAAGTTCAACTCAGATTTTCGCAACTGTTATGCTACGATTTATCTAATTTTTAAGTAGTTGTTTACGGTGCCATTATTTGTAGTAGGTTACGCACATAACAGGTGACATTGAAGATGTTTTCAATAGATACGGTACAAATCTGAACGTCATCAAATGAGAAAAACACGGAAGGTTCCACTATCACATCCAGCCGATACATTACCTGAAAATCAACACTGCATGACCTCCCTCAGTTTTTATACATACTACATATCTACTTGGTGAGACAAAATGCATGCAATCCAATATTTACTGAGTATGGCTTCCCATTTTTACCTTCGCCAAGAAGGTTGTTTTCGGGTACTTATGTCTGTCTGTGTGTCTGTCTTTGTACAGCATGATTCAAGACGATCTTAATGATATTTGATATGTTGGTATGTTCTGACAAAAACTTGAAATGATTAGAGATATAAGTTTGGGTTCCCTAGCAGCTTGTTCTAGAACTGCAGGGGCGCTTTTGTTAAAATCTTTGAAAGAAGATAACTCAAGAAATGGTCCTGATGTTTGGCATGTAGGTAGCTTAAGTGACGCTTGACATATTGAGAGGACAATGATGCAAATCGGTATCTAATTAACATAATTAATGGAGAAATTGTATAAATCTGCTATGTTTCATGATTATCTAAACATATGACATGTAACTTAGAACAAGAGGAACATCGGCAGATGTAAATTAAGACCTAATTTGCATAATCCATGAGAAATTCTATAATCAAATGGTGATAAATGGTGGGAATTTCATACCTGTGACATTTGGAAGTTGGACTTACGCATAATTGATGGGAAATGCTAGAATAGTCTTATTTGTTCAGATAAGATTGCCATTGAACAACTATTATTTGAGTGGATAATACGATCAACTGATATAATTTATGCAAATGAAGACCTTATTTACATAATCAATGAGAAACATAATTCGTCAGGCGTAAAAGTTAACATCATTTGGGGGAGGTATGAGGTCGTGAAACTCTAGTCTTGTAATGTTGTAATGCACACAGTGCGAGTTTGATTACAACCTAAAATAATTTTATAACCACTTAGTGACAACCAGTATTATAGTTATCGACGCTTGCAGTCGGTACCGTTTCTAGCTGCTTGTAATAATGTCATTCTGTAATATCAGATAATAGCACAAACTCTACATCTTGTTCCTTCAATGTACGCTGAGAGATACATTGCTCCGGTTCCAGTCGATCTTAAAACTCTGCCTGTAAAGTCAGAATGACATGTGACAAAAGTCATGAAGACAGGTTTTTGCCCCCGCCGCATCCAAAAACCTGATTTAAATGGATAGCGCTAAAACAACATCATCCCAAAAACTCTCCATGCAATTATTTTTAGAAAAGGTCTGTGTCTAGATTGCGGCACTTACAGAGCTCGTACACCGGCAGATCGGCGTGCCGTCCCCGCGCATTGTCCTGACGGCCGCGATATCATCTCACACAACCGCCCGCCCGCTCCGGTGTCACTCACGGCGTCTGTAATGTAAGGACGCAGACGTCACTGCTCATTCCGCACAAGAGGAGTACATCTACACGTCAACTAGCCACGTGCCGCGCCGCCTCCGCTGCCGGCGGGAAAACAGAAACCACCGCTGTTTGTAACACGAGCCATGACTAGCCTGGGTTCTCTGCGTCAGTTCTTTTGACATTGTGTCTATGTTTAGAACAAGCCACTGACATTTGATCGTGTACACGTCGAGCGCATTCCATACATTTTTTTCAGATTAGATTTTTGCTTAACTTCAATATGTATACCCCAAGACAGAAAGCTAGAATATAAGCAAAATACTGCTACCAGATTCCACTCTTCACTTTCTTGACATACAATGATACATTGTTTTTTAAACTTTTACCTCCACCTTACTTAATCGCACCCTCTGCAGCGGGACTATATGAACCCACAGTCCCACACAGTACCTCATTTGCATAATTAATGCAAAATGCTCTGATTCCTTAGTGGTAAATGATGGGAATATCATACTTGTGACTTGTAAGTTGGTTGAAGGTTAACATCACTATGCATATATCATGTTAATGTGGAGGTCATTTGCGTAATTGATGATGTAATGTTGAAATAAAACATTGCCAAAGGATAGGAATTTCACATATGAAAAATACATAATTTGAGTAGAGAAAATCATGCATTAAAATACATGTGGATTGTGCTAATTACAGCCTTATTTCCATAATCAATGAGACAAAAACATTTACAAAAGCTCTACATAGTTCATGGAGCTATGAGGTCTCCGAATTCTTTTTTCGGTTAAGTTGTGATGATTTCGGTTTGTTCGGTTGGATGGACGCCGCCAAGGAGAACGTAATAGTTAAGTTAGTTAAGTAATAAAAGCCTATATAATGATAGAATTAATTCAGGATATGAGTAATAGTTATTTCTATCATGTAATTCACCCAAGGGTATGTCGCGATGATCATACAGTACGGTTCTAACACATTTACGTAAACTTTTACGTAAGATTTTTGCTGTTGTTGATGTGGTGGTGTATGGGAAACAGTGGGAGAGAAGAGGTCACGAACAGTACTAGTAGAGAGAGTAGAGAGTCATGAATGCAGAAACAAGGTATCGAGGAGAATTGTGTTGATGTAGTGGAGAGTAGTGTTTGTAGTGGCATGATCTGTTGTTGGAGAAATTTTATGAAGGGGAGGACCGTTTGTCAGAAGGGTTTCCACTGTATATTGACACCCAAACACGACTGATTAAATATTGTCTAAGATAACACAATATGTCTAAAGAAAGAATTGTTAAGAAAGCATACGACACTGATGTTGTACAAGAACATGACTGGATTATCCATGTACAAGATGTATTATGCAAACACGGTTTCCAAAATATTTGGCTAAACCCTAATGTCGATGCCAATTAAACTATTTGGAAACATATTCAAGGGACGACTAAAGGACACATTTCTTTCCAACTGGGAACAAAAGATAAGGAGCATCAGTAAACGTGGAACATATTCCAAAATTAAGACAACCTTAGCTCTGGAGAATTATCTTTTGGCAAATCAAAACAAATCTTTTACCGCTGGCATAACAAGACTAAGAACTGGTGCACATTGCTTAGGAATTGAAAAGGGTCGTCACAAAAATATACCAGCCGAAAAGAGAATGTGTCCCACCTGCAAAGACAACATTGAAGATGAATACCATTTCCTAATGATATGATAACCATTGAGTCTTTTCACTAAAGTGTGGACTTGTGGACGTCGCAGCTGCTCCAATGTGTAAGAACTCCAATGTGTGGGCGAGACGGGAGCTGAAAATGTCAATCTCAACGATTTTCACATTTGATTGTGGAGTGATAGCAATCCATGTTTAGGAAACAATTTCGACGTTCTTGACCAACTTCAAACTGGAAGTGAAGAAAAGCGTGATTGTGGAGCTATCTCGAAAAAAGGTGAATGTTTATGTCTGATAAGACATTCTATTTTTTCGGTCGCATTTTACTTGTGAATCATCAGTGACTGTAGGTTGCGTTACGATATTCCATTTAAATTGGTGAAAATACAACCATGTCATTGATAAAAAGACATTTGAGACTTTTGTCTCTACAAATGAATATCTAAAGATTGAGACATTTTCCGTGTGTAAAAACTGTCTTTTGTGAAACACCTAGGATGTTGGTAAGATACTTTATCCATTTGTGGTGTTAAACCTCCCTCTAAATCAGACGCAGTTCAGTCATATCATGAAATAAGTCTTTGATTTTTCAAAGAAAAGAAAATCCCGAGACTTTTTAAAGACTATTGAAACACCGCCCCTTAAACAAAGCTGACGAGCCTGCAGCTGGCCCAGTGTGTGTGTGACAGACTCGAGCGGTCCACCCTTCTGCTCACGCCCCGCAAATGCCACCACCACACCTTACCTTGCCTCTCACAGCTCAGCACTCCGTCCTTCCTTCTCACTGTCATTCGCCACACAGTCTGCCATGTATAATGCAATATCGAGGACTTGATTCCGCCCCCCCCCCCACCAAATAAAGAATACTCCTCTTTGAACAGATCGTCAAAGGGCAGTGACTTGACTTGACAGCAATTCCGCAGCCGCCAGGACCGTCAGATACAGGTCTTTGATATAATGAAGCAAAGAAACCACGACCAACATTTCCTGTCTCAAAAGGTGGGTTAATGAAACGAAGGCGGTTTGTACTGGAAGGTTCCAAAATAGCCTTCGGCTCCGTTTCATTACAACAGGACGTGGCTACAACAAACGGCATCACAGACTAGTCGGGCTGTTTTGATGCTTCAACAGAGTTGGTTCTCCGGTGTTGTGGTTTCCACAGATCACATTTGTTACAACCGAGTAACCATCATCACTAATTTTTATTGGTGTACTGTTCTATATATATATCATACTGTTCTATATCAACATTATGGCTTTTATTAATTAATTTTTCTTGTAAACAAGCCAGGTTCACGCCACACGTAGTCTCTCTGTAGCAATTCTGTTTTTATTACTCCGTGAAGGAGGCATACCTCCTGCAGGAGTATTCGGGTCAGCCGGTTTTTCGTGTTCGCAGCTAAAACTCACGGTTCCCTTTGTTCAATCAGCCTGTAATTTTATACGTCGTCTGCAGGCATGCCCGTGATGATGCACGTATATCAATATTTACCGTAGGTGTTTTCGCGGTCAATGTAATATTTGAAAAGCACCCCTACAAGTGATGCAAGTGGTCAGATCGCTTCCCGATAACTTTCTCCCCAGGAAACCAACTGTGGCGCATAAAACTGTGTAATGCTCACACACTGCTTACTTCGCCATACTGTTCCCAATCTGCAAAATATAAAATTTCACGGAGGATTGTCGCCTATGACTACTTGTTATTATTACCTTCGCCATGTTTTCGTGGCTGTGTGTGTGTATGTTTGTCTCTGTGTCTGTCAACAGCATAACTCGAGAAGGCTTGGATGGATTATCGTGATATTTGGTAAGTGGGTAGGTCTTAATGAGAGCTCAACATGATTAGATTTTTGGCCCTATGGCGGCTTGTTATGGTACTGCAGCGGAACGTCCGGTTTTGATATCTCATGATCTGGACATGCTAGGGTCATGATTTTTGGATGGTAAGTAGCAAGTAGCTCTTGGCCCCCCTAGCAGCTTGTTTGGGAACTGCAGGGGCGTTTCCTTGAAAATATTTGGAGTAGGATAACTCAAGAACCGGTTGACGGATTGTCGTGATTTTTGGTATGTAGGTGATGGTTGACATAATTAGATGACAAAATTCTATAAATCTATAAATGATAGGACACTTCATACTTGTGACATAGGTAATTAAGAGTAAGAGGAACATTGGCAGAATTCAATCATGTAAATTGTGTATAATTAATGAGAAGATTCTATAATTCCATACTGGTAAATGGTAGAAATTTCATACTTGCGGCATTTGCAGTGAACATGAACATCATCAAACATAACTTATTCCAATCAGGAGCTCATTTGCATAATTTATGAGGAAATACTAGAATAGCTTTCTTTGTTTCAAATAAGACTGTCATTGGGTGGAGAATATGAACAACTGATATAATTCTTGCACATGACGATCTTAGTTGCATAATCAATGAGACAATGAAACATTTATTATTCGTCAATCATATTTAGCGAAGGTATGAGGTCGTGGAACTCTAGTCTTCTAATGTTTCTTTTTCATGTTCAGTATACCCATATCAACGTTACCGTTTGGAAGCCAAAGGTACCAGCTGTACAGGCAAATTGCCTTGCTAATTATATTACGGATAGTAATTCTGGATTCAGATATGCTTTTTATTCAATGAATGTTCAATTATTGGTTCGTGACAAATCCTGAAAGCCACATCAAGATTAACATGAATAGACCTAGAACGGCATGTGCAGCAACAGTAATCTATGCCTTTTGTATGAAGAGATACCTGCGACCACCAGACGACATGAATGATGGTTTCGACCCACCCACATCGGAAAGGTTTTGATACACCAAAGGTCATCTGATAACATGCTGCCTTCTTGTCGCCCATGGAAACTCGGAAGGCGCATCGAGCATGTCTGCCGTAATG
This sequence comes from Branchiostoma floridae x Branchiostoma japonicum, assembly GCA_013266295.2. Lineage (NCBI taxonomy): Eukaryota > Metazoa > Chordata > Leptocardii > Amphioxiformes > Branchiostomatidae > Branchiostoma > Branchiostoma floridae x Branchiostoma japonicum. The sequence continues at coordinate 19,226,691 of CM023830.1, read as the reverse complement.
AGCGGAATAACGTGAGAAGTGCCCGCGGGCTTTTACAAACCCCGCGCCTCTCATGAGCCGAGATGAGCTCCGAGCTCCTTCATCTGAAAAACAGGAAGGCACGTAAGAGCCCAATTATGATTCTTGGCACCGATAATTATGATTCTCTGCTGCATTACGCGTGTTGATAGGCGTGAGGTGTGGCCCAAAATAACCTGCATTGCCCGTGGCGGTTTTGGGAAAGCGGTTTTTCTTGTTCAAACTAAACACGAAGAAGAGTCATTTTTCTATAAACATTCGGTGCTTTGCTGCATGCTTTCTTGGAACAAGCTGTCTCTGAAGCAGTCGCTAAAACAATGAGTAATGCACAGTTATTTTTTTTATATTTCAGTCCATACCATACATGTAGGTATGGATGAAATAAATTGTTTTCCCTTGAGTTTCTTCTTCTCCTTCTGCCATTTTGTTAAGATTCAATTTCGTTATTTCTTGGCCAAATGACCTGAAATTTGGCATGGAGGTAGAGTGGCCAAACACACCCAGAAAGTTTTTTCACCTTTTCGATACAGGCTTAAAAATTGTTTTATTTAGGTTTTTGGCCATTTACAGGCCAAAATATATATTTTGGGGTTCTGGAGCCCTACTATTAAATCCTAATGACCTGAAATTCGGTATGGTAATACATTGGACACATGCCCACGGAATGCCATTTACGCTTTTGACATACAAGACTTAAAAATTGTGTAAAATAGTTTTTTTGTTGCTTTTTTCGGACAAAAAATGTACATTTTTGGCTCCAGTGCCGTACTCTTAAAACCAAATGACCTGAAGAACACCTTTACTAAAAAGCTCTATGTGGGGGTTTTGAGAGTATATGTTACTGAAAAGAACTACATGTGGGTTTATTAACACTGAAAAGCACTGTATGGGGGTTTTGAGAACAATT